>CM039584.1:30555641-30996428 GCA_022457205.1 Saccharum spontaneum
TGATTTAGCGGGTGGAGAATCAAAAAAATAACTCAATCCAATAAAATGGTGCCCTGAATCTTTGTTATAATGCCACTGCAATCAACCAGGGACTTGCACAGATGGACATAGAATCTTGTTTTCATGGAGATAAAACAGAGGAGACCCCCGAAAACGTACAGCAAGTCTGATGAGACCGAACAATGCAGTAAAAATGAGCTGTTTCTTGGACCCTTTTCGCCACGAACAGCTGCCCCAAAGCACCTAAAATCCTAGGAAGCAAGATGGAAGAGAGAGAGAGAGAGGGTGAATAAGAGAGGCACATACAGTCTTGGAAGAAGGTGGGGAGGGAGAGGCGGCGTAGGAGAAGAAGGAGGCGCATGAGAGGCCGATCCGCTTGGCCGCCGCCCTCCGCCACCTCGCGAGCGTCCCTTCGGCGGCGCCGTCGCCGCCGCCGCTGACGCAGCCCCCCACCATTGCTCCTCCTCCCTTTCCCACTCAGCTGCCAGCCTACGCCGCCGTGACTTTCTTTCTTGCTCCACTCAGCTGCTGCTGCTTCTCTCTCTCTCCAATCTCTGGCCTTGCCTGTCAGAGGAAGGTGTAATGTAAACGCTACCCCGCGCTCTGGCTGCCTTGTGGGCTTGGCTTTGTACAAGGTAACAAGGAGCTTGCTAGCTGGGCGTGGGCAAGCCGCAAGCGAGACGACGCATTTCTTTCTCTCTCCAATCCCTGTATCTTTCTCTCTCTGTCTCCTCAGCAGTGGGGGTGGGGTGAGGTGAGCAGGGTTTGCAATTGCAATGTAGACCTTGTCATTTTGCCATTTGGATTTTGGACCCACTCTCCCATGAGAACAAATGGACAAATGCTGATTCATTACTGGATTGGAATGGGAGTGTATTGGGTCAGACCATATTTTAAAATATAGGGTTAAAGTTAACCCAGGGTTAACTCACATCTGTCGGTTTCCATCCATCCAATAAAACAATAAAACGCCTGCAACATGTTTCCTCCATCCTAAAAAAAAGATACAATTCTAACATAGCATCAAGTCAAACCGTTTTGAATTTGACTAAGTTTTTATATAAAAATACCAATATTTATTTGAAACAACATCAATTATTCTGCCTGGCCAAATGTGTCTTCTTTCGAAAACTTATTCTTTGTCATGACTTATACACAAAATCAAGATTATCTGTTGTCGAGATTTTCCATGTCCTCTATTCACTGTTTGCGCTATCGACGTTTCAACAAACAACATAATCATGGTCATCGCCAGAATGTTGTTTTCTGAAACCAGATACTTAGAATGTTGTACAATTTCATTAAGTATATTAAATATATCTTTCAAACACAGCCCTGCGCGCAGTAATTCTGAACATTTCTAGGATCTGCATGCAAAGAGAGACCTTTGCTTGCAGAATGCAGAATATGCTACCGGCAAGCAAGCAAGTGAGCTGCTGCTACACATTCACCGTGGTCCCACTCGTGTGCTGGCCTTTTCCCCATTAAAAACCTTTTGGTGGCATGCCTTGACTGCCTTTCATACTACCATACAGAGCGTCCCATCTGAGCCGTTGGTTGGCCGGCATGCCAAGCCACCCAAGCCCATGTTTAGATTCCAAAATTTGGAACCCAAATTTGCATAGTAAATGTCACGTCACACTGTAGCAATTTTGTTTTTATTTGGTAATAATTGTCCAAATATTGATTAATTAGGTTTAAAATGTTCGTCTCGCAAAGTACAACAAAACTGTATAATTAGTTTTTTATTTCATCTATATTTAGTACTTCATATGTGTGCTGCCATTTTGATATGATGGGGAATAGGAATTCTGCATAGTGAATTTGGTGGGCAAAGTTGGGTATCTAAACATGGCCCAAGCCGATCGCAGCCACTCATCACACCGCAACGGCCAGTGAGAGACTGACTGGCCAGCGGTCAGTCAGTCAGTCATTCAGTCAGAGCAGCGGCACAGCGCCCAAAATGTTCAGTTGAGGCCTTTTGTTTTCTTTCATCTTTTGTTTTTTTTTTCACTCTTTATTTACTACTGTAGGAGTATTTTTCCATGGCAAGATCCAGCTGAGCTTCATAGGATATTGTACTGGTGTGAGCGTGTGAGAGGAAGGAGACAACATAAGTATGGGGCATTGTCGCATTGATGCCTAGGAACAGCAGTAGCGTCAGCAGTTGTTGGATTAGTTGCAACCGGTTACAAAAAAGCTAGCGTGGATTAGTACTACTAACCCAAAAGGTGATAGGACTAGTGGTATTTATTTGGTTAGAAATTAGTAGGTGGGTTTCAGTTTGAAAATAAAGGAGACGTGTATGTTGCGTGGGTGGATTCATTTCATTGATCTCAGTCAGCTTCTCAAGTCGTTGGGTCATCTTTTTTCTAGATCAGTGGGTGAAGCCTCCGAGAAGAAAAATGGTGTCGCCATATCGTTTGTTACTATTAAATGGTAACCAATGTTTTCAATGGTTGGCCGTGAATGTTTAGTGAACCAAGCGTACAACTTAATGCTTGTGTCATTTGCACGTACTGATCTCAGCAAAGAAGGCACCCATTTTATCTTACTAGTATTATGTCTTTGTTCTAATATAGATCCCTGTAAGTCTTTCGAAAATATAGATCCCTGTAAGGGTTTGTTGGGTTTGGAGAGAGATTGAGGTGATAACTAGTTCACTTTCACGAGTCTAAGGCTTCGGACCTCGTTTGTAATCATGATATAATCCCCTAGAATGACAGTCAAATAATCCCCTAGAATGAAAGCATAAATTATATATTTCATTTTCCTCCAGTCAGGATGTATTATGCGGGAATGCTAGGCAAAGCATGAATGGTCTACTCGTGTTTTGTTGTAACTTAAGAAATATTGTTGTTGTTGTTCTTTTTCCTCTCTGCGTAGGTAACAACCTGAGCGCCTAGCTCCAATGCAAATGGTGCCTCAGCTAATCAAAAAATTATGAAAGGTAAGCTAATCAACAATCTTTACGTGCCAAAACTTGTTGCTACTTTTTGAAAGATTAAACTTATTACTAATTTTGTAGTCTTCTTTTTAGTCTTTAATTAAACATATGGATACTTTTATGTTGAATATATGCAAGTATTTTCATTTAAAATACATTTTTGTTCTATCTTATAAACTACAAAAATAATACTAATCAAAGGCATGCATTTTTTGCGAGTCAACCTGTAGAAGTACATATGTTAATCATACACCACATTCACTCATTAGCATTGTGAGGCACAAGCTCTCCAATCAAATAGAAATTATCTATATTTGCCTAGCCAAGCAAAAGTTATCAATTTTACAGGCAAATGTTTTGGGCCTCTAACAAAGCAGGCCTTCATGTGTGGAACCAAGCATGGTGCCATTAAACTGTGAAAAAGCATAAGACCATGTCTCTCTTTTGCTCGTTGACTGATCAATCACGATGCAATGAAAACGCAAAAGGTACTTACTGCGGTCACTTTGCATGGAGGATCCAAGGCCATCGTCCATGCTGCTTGGTTGTTGAGCTGGGATATACTTATCCTAAGATAAGAGGAGATGGTGTGAGAAATCGCTGGCTATAGCAGGCAAAACCAGCAAAAATCGATGGCTTCACAGAGGTGTCACGGTTAATAACGCCTATTGGATTTTCATCAAAAAAAAAAACGCCTATTGGAGTACACGTCTTGTGATCTTGGAGGTTTGGTGCACGGGTCGACGCAGCCGACAACTGCGATGGCTTCACAGAGGTGTCACGGTTAATAACGCCTATTGGATTTTCATACAAAAAAAAACGCCTATCGGAGCACACGTCTTGTGATCTTGGAGGTTTGGTACACGGGTCGACGCAGCCGACAACTGCACCACCGACCAAAGGGGCGAGAAATGTCCTTGTATACAAGGAAGGGGAAGGGGCATATTTAAATTTTGAAGTGGTTGCAAATCAAACATCACATCATCACCGTAACAAGTTTGTGGAGAAATCAAAGCTTGGCAAGGCATTAGAAGAGCCCATTCTCTGCCAACGGATGGCAAGATTTCGTGTGGCGGGCAGGGCTCATGACAAGGCGCCGTGCCTCAAGAGCACCCGATGGACCTTGCTGCAACATCCTAGTTCAAAACACGTCCAAACACGGGGTTACCACGGTCCAAATCCAAATTGAAATAAAGCTCAAATGAATCCCCCTCCAGGCTCCAACACAACACTTGAAATAAAAGCTCCCTCCATCACAAGACAGAACATAAAGAATAGAGCAGGCAGCCCGCAGCCATCACAGGGCACACCACCTGAATCATCCGTACACCACTGCCTCATCTTCACCCAACAAAGCCCCTTTGTAAAAAAAAAGAAAAGAAAAAGAGAGATGCAAATCTAGGTCTGCAATCAACAAGGAACTAAGCACCAGGTAATACGTAGCACAGAAAAAGGTCATCATTCTTCATCCGTGTCATACAACTACGAGCGAGACCAGAGGAATAAATCTGCTGCATTTTAAAATGCAGGGCAGTGCCATCATCATACATACTCTACCCAAATCTCCATGCCATGACAACTTTCTAGGAGGAGCAGTAGTAGCATTAGCAAGCAGTGACTGGGGGTCTGGGGAGTAAAACAACAGCCGCTTGGCATGGCACAGGCATGCTCTTTAGCAGACAAGCCGGCCATCCATGGCAGAGAGCAGCATAAAGCTGATGCACTGAAACAAGTGCCGCAATCATGTAGTGCACCCACACAAGGTGAAAGCTCAGCCAGGATTAAGAACTGGGGAAGAAAAAGGAGCTGCTCTGAATCTGAAGCATCTCAGCATCACAAGACAGACAGTCATGAACTAAAAGATGTTCATGGCGGCAGTCAGTTTCGAATGACCGAAGATTACACATCACGAGTCACGCCAAGCTATACTTTACCCCGTTGCTAACATGCTAAACAGCTAAAGCAATGTCAAAGGTAACAAGAGGCTTCACTACCTTTAGAACACATATCCCCATACCTATCCATAACGTGTGACAACAGCTTCCCCCAATGCATGTAGCAAAATGTACAACTGTCGGACAATTCCAAGCAAACATCTGAGTAGATGCCTCATTTTGCCGTCTGATACTCAGATGGCACGTCAGGGGGTCATAAGGCTCTCTAGGTTTCATGTAGCAATGAACACCATCATAAGGATCCCTAGGAATACAGGGGCACAAGTAAACAACGAATTACGCAACACCTGATGATAAGGTGGCAAAAATTGCAAACTTGGGATGAACATCCACAGTAAACTGCATTGTTATTGTTACTAATGTTAGCCATACCATCATACCCTCTGGAAACAAGACAATCAATTAGGCTCCACCATCTATAACAGGCAAACAACAATGCAGACTCCCTCCATTCCAAATTAAAAGACGTTTTGACTTTTCTAAATACATCGATTTTACTATGTATCTATAACATAGTGTATATCTAAATGCACAGCAAAAACTATGTATATAAATAGAGCCAAAACGTCTTATAGTTTGGAATGGAGGGAGTAGTTTACAAGGAAACCGCTCATCCTAAACATTCACATCACAGGAGGTGATGGTATAAACCACAGAAGTATATAGTCATCAGTTTCAAGCTCCTCAGATCAGAACAAAAAAGGATGGCACCATATGATGATCCTTGCAGCTAGACATTACCAATACCTGCCATAAGATGTGATTCAAATCGTGATGATTGTGAATTGCTGAAAAGTGCAATCAGTTTCCCTGTTTTAAATAAATGGCGAGAATCAAGGGCTCGTTAGCTTGCAATTAGGTTATACAGACCAAATGATAAAAGGCATAAGAATAAAGAATTAATGCAACTATCTTTCCTAGTATATTGGAACCATTCTATACAACTTCCAAAGCAACTCCACAAACATGTTACTGTGGACTTCAACTAGGGATATGCACCTGGGCTTCGGCTGGCACACAGCTGGGCCAATCAGCTACCCACTCGCATACCTAGATGTTGACATAGGATGAAAGTTACATCTATTTTCACTGGATATACAGCGTGCCACCATCTGCTTTGAAGGTATGTGATTCACTGATAACTGATAGGAAGAGGTGCAAAGATAATGCATCTCTTTGTCTTCAGGATCAGATCAGATCACATCTTCAAAAACTCGAAGTTTCCCTCTATGGCTCTATCTCTATGTTAAATAATAACAGGATCCCAAAGAAAAATACATTTTCTACCAGACAGCAAATACATTTTCTACCAGGCAGAGCAAACTTAAAGAGTTTTGACTAAGTAATGCACAGATCCTGCAGCAAATACACTGCTGTAATATGCTAGCATAAGCAATAGAAATAAAACTCGGCCCTTAGGGCAAAGACCATCCCTGGGTACTAAGCGAAGAAGAGTCTTTCTTGCTGTAGGACCGAGCAAACACCCTGGAACATCTGTCTGATGATGAGGAGTGGCTGCGCAAGAAACTCAAACTCCATTGTCTTGGGTTGGCATCACTTGAACGAACCATTGCTCGGCTACGTTCTAGAGTTCTGTACCTTAAGGAAGGAGATGCCAACACCGCATTTTTCCATCAGCAGGCTAGATTCAGGAAGAAGAAAAATTTTATTCCAAAGTTGCAGGTTGGAGATCAAGTGGTTGTTTCTCAGGAGGGGAAACAGCAGGCTGTGTTCGACTATTTTGATGGTATCCTTGGAAAGGCGGAGGAAAGGGAGTACTCTATTGATCTAAATATGTTGGGGGTTCAACAGCATGATCTTTCTGTACTGGAGGCTCCATTTTCTGAAGAGGAAGTATGGGCTACTATAAAGGACATGCCATTGGATAAGTCCCCAGGTCCCGATGGGTTTACTGGACGGTTCTATAGAACATGTTGGAGTATTATCAAAGAAGACATTTTGAGGGCCCTGGATGCCATTTACCAGGGCCATGTGTTCAAGTTCAGGCTCCTTAACTCGGCCTTCATTACCTTGCTGCCAAAAAAGATGGATGCAGTTCAAGTAAAGGATTTCAGGCCAATAAGCCTCATTCATAGTTTCGCTAAATTGGTAACTAAAATTATGGCTAATCGACTGGCTCCTTTCTTACCATCTTTGGTCTCTACGAACCAAAGTGCTTTTGTAAGAGGAAGGAATATCCAGGACAATTTCTTATTAGTACAGCAAATGGTGAAATCTCTACACAGAAAGAAGGAAGCTCACATCTTGCTCAAGTTGGATATTTCGAAGGCTTTTGATTCTGTGTCCTGGTCATTTCTATTGGAAGTATTGCGACATGTGGGGTTTGGACAGCGGTGGTGTGACTTATTATGCCTGATCCTGTCAACCTCCTCCACGCAAGCATTGGTGAATGGTGAGCCGGGAGAGATTATTACACATCAGCGAGGTCATAGACAGGGGGATCCCCTCTCTCCCATGTTATTCATACTAGTGATGGATGTCCTGAACTCAATGGTAAGGTACGCAACGATGAATGAGTTACTGCAGCCGCTATCCATTCAACAGGTTCAACATAGAATCTCCTTTTATGCTGATGATGCGGTGATATTCTTAAGGCCCTTCAGTTCAGATTTGATTGTTGTCAAACATCTTCTTGACCTGTTTGGGCATGCCTCCGGCCTTAGAACCAATCTGTCCAAAAGTGCAGTCTCCCCTATCCATTGTACAGATGAACAGCTGACACTCACTGCCAACATTCTCTCTTGCTCCATCAAGGATTTTCCCTGTACTTATCTTGGCCTTCCACTCACAATTGGTAAGCCAACCAAGGAAGTATTGTTGCCTTTACTAGATAAAGTGGCTGAATACCTCCCAGGATGGAAAGCATCATTAATGAACAGAGCAGGACGGTCATGACTGCAGCTCCTATTTACCTCTTGACAGCTATTGATATGCCAAAATGGTTTATTAAAGCTATAGATAAAATAAGAAGAGGGTTCCTTTGGAAGGGACAAGAGCAAGCAAATGGGGGTCATTGTTTGGTAGCTTGGGAGAAAGTACAACGGCCACTCGAATATGGAGGGTTGGCCATCCATAATTTAGAACTGCTTGGCTGCACTCTAAGAATCCGATGGCTTTGGGCACAGAAGACTAACTGGGTGTCATGTACGGGAACACATACGCCCGTACACGACGCGCACGAGATGTGCGCCGCGCCGCAGCGCGCAAAGGGAAGGTCCAGCAGGCGCATGACCAGATCAGTGGCTAGGATATTTACCATTTAAATATTTATTAGTTTCCTTCTTTGTTCCATAATTATAGGAGATTGTTGCCTCCTTTAGGTTGGGCCGCCGGCCATATATTGTAACCAGCACGTTGAATGAAGGCAAGCAGTGATTGAACCCTAAACTCTCCTCTCTCCCTCCAACACTCTCAAGCCCGAGCCGCCGTGAGGGGCATAACCTCCGCGATCGGAAGACAACGGCAGGAGACTACGAACTCCGTAGTCGAGGGCCGCCTACCCTAGATCACAACGCCCTTGACAACCTGGTATCGCGATCCACTCGATCCTCGTCAGTTTCCACTACCGCGCCGCCGCAAAACCCTAGCCCACTGCCTTCACCCGCGCCGCCCACCACACCATCATCCGCCGCCGCACCCGCCAAACCCTGCAGCCCACCGCCACCGCCCAACCCACCGACCACCATGTCCGAGCCAACCCTCGCCGAGGTCCTCGAGATGCTCCAGGCCATGAACGCCAAGATCACCACCATTGAAACGGAGATGGCCAAGAAGGAGAAAGCCGAGACGTCCTCTGGAGGGGGCGATCACTACCGCCACGACGGTGGTCACGGCCACGAGTTCCACCCCAAGCCCAAGAAGTGGGATTTCCCCCGCTACGACGGCACAACCGATCCGATGCTCTTCCTCAACAAGTGTGACGCCTACTTCCTCCAACACCGAACAACGGGGGATGACAAGGTGCGCACTGCCTCCTACCATCTCGACGACGTGGCACAGCTGTGGTTCACGCAGATCCAAGAGGATGACGGCACACCCAACTGGTCGCACTTCAAGGAGCTGCTGAACCTGCGGTTCGGGCCGCCCCTCCGATCCGCCCCGATGTTCGAGCTCGCCGAGTGCCGTCGCACCGGAACCGTGGAGGAATACTCCAATCGGTTTCAGGCACTCCTTCCCCGCGCGGGCCGCCTGGAGGAGCACCAGCGCGTCCAGCTCTTCACGGGCGGATTGCTGCCACCTCTGAGCCACGCCGTCCGCCTGCATCACCCGACGACGTTGGTGGAGGCCATGAGTTTGGCCCGCCAAGTGGAACTGATGGAGGCCGAACGACCGGCGCCGGGGCCTCTTCGGCCGCCGCCACGCGGAGGAGCCGCCGCTCCGCCCGTGCGCCCCGCACTCCCGGCGCCCCCACCGGTGCTGGCGCTGCCCCCCCCGCCGATCGCAGCGGCGCAGCAAGGACGCGCCGAGAACCGCCCCCCGCGCCGTCTCACCCCGGAAGAGATGGCCGAGCGTCGTCGCCTCGGTCTGTGCTTCAATTGCAATGAACCTTTCACTCGGGGCCACAACCGTTTTTGCAGACGGATCTTCTTCATGGACGGCGTCGAGATCGACGAAGCCGACGAGGGCGCCGCGGACGCCGAGGCCGCCCAAGAGGCGCCTCTGTTCTCTCTCCACGCGGTCGCGGGCGTGGCTGTGGGCGCCCCCATCCTGCTGCGGGTCACCCTGGGTGCCGCCAACCTCGTCGCCCTGGTGGACACGGGGTCCACGCACAACTTCATCGGCGATGCAGCGGCGCGCCACACGGGGCTCCCCATCCACCCTCGCCCTCGCCTCACGGCCACCGTCGCCAACGGCGAACGAGTGACCTGCCCCGGGGTCCTCAAACAGGCGGCGATTTCCATCGCGGGCATGACATTCGACATCGACTTATATGTCATGCCGCTCGCCGGCTACGACATGGTTCTCGGCACCCAATGGATGGCGGCCCTGGGGACCATATCCTGGGATGTCGTCACCCACACCTTGGCCTTCCGCCACGCGGGCCGGGACGTGCGCTGGTCCGGGGTGGCCTGCACCGAGACGCCGCTCGCCCACTCCGTCACCACCGACGCGCCCCTCCTGGAGGGCCTCCTGGACTCGTTCAGCGACGTCTTCGCGGAGCCGTCCGGGCTGCCACCCCCGCGCAGCCGCGACCACTCCATCGTCCTCAAGCCTGGCGCGGCGCCGGTGGCGGTCCGGCCCTACCGCTACCCTGTGGCTCACAAAGACGAGCTAGAGCGACAGTGTGCCTCGATGATTGAGCAAGGCATCGTCCGTCGCAGCGACTCCGCATTCTCGTCCCCGGCCCTCCTCGTCAAGAAGGCCGACGGCACATGGCGGTTCTGCATCGACTACCGCGCGTTGAACGCGCTGACCGTCAAGGACGCTTTTCCGATTCCGGTGGTCGAGGAGCTGCTCGACGAGCTCAAGGGGGCTCGCTTCTTCACCAAGCTCGACCTCCGCTCCGGCTACCACCAAGTTCGCATGAAGCCGGAGGATGTCCACAAGACCGCATTCCGCACACACGACGGCTTATATGAGTTCCTCGTCATGCCATTCGGACTGTGCAACGCGCCAGCTACATTCCAGTCCCTGATGAACGATGTGCTGCGCATTTTCCTCCGCCGGTTCGTGCTAGTTTTCTTTGACGACATTCTCATTTACAGCACCTCGTGGGCAGACCATCTGCGCCATCTTGACCGAGCTTCGCCGCCACCGCCTCTTCATCAAGCGCTCCAAGTGCGCTTTTGGCGTGCGCTCAGTCTCCTACCTCGGCCACATCATCTCCGAGCGCGGCGTCGCCATGGATCCGGCCAAGGTGCAGGCCGTCCTCGACTGGCCAGCGCCGCGCTCACCACGCGCGGTTCGCGGGTTCCTCGGACTCGCCGGCTACTACCGCCGCTTCGTCCTCAATTACGGCTCCATCGCCGCACCGCTGACAGCCCTCCTGAAGAAGGACGGTTTCTCCTGGACGGAGGAGGCCGCCGCGGCGTTTGCTGCCCTCAAGTCCGCCGTCACATCGGCGCCGGTCCTCGCACTCCCCGACTTCAACAAACCGTTCATCGTCGAGTGCGATGCGTCCACTCTCGGCTTCGGCGCGGTGCTACTCCAAGACAAACACCCGCTGGCGTACTTCAGCAAGCCAATGGCGCCTCGACACCGCTCCCTCGCCGCATACGAGCGTGAGCTGATTGGCCTGGTGCACGCCGTGCGCCACTGGCGGCCGTATCTCTGGGCCGGCGATTCACCGTCAAGACCGACCACTACAGCCTCAAGTATCTCCTCGACCAGCGCCTCGCCACGATCCCGCAACATCACTGGGTCGGCAAGCTGCTCGGGTTCGACTTCGTGGTGGAGTACAAACCCGGCGCACAGAACACCGTCGCCGACGCGCTCTCCCGCAGGGACACGGACTGCGACACGGAGGCCGGCGCGGTGCTCGCCCTATCTGCCCCGCGGTTCGATTTCTTCGACAAGCTGCGCCGCGCCCAGCAAGACGCGCCCGCTCTCGTGGCCCTCCGGGACGAGGTCACCAGCGGCACGCGAGGCGCGCCATGGGCGCTAAGGGACGGCCTCCTCACCTACGGCGGCCGCGTCTACCTCGACTCCGACTCTCCCCTAATTCGGGAGCTGCTCAGCGCGGTGCACAACGACGGGCACGAGGGGGTCCAACGCACCCTACATCGACTGCGCCGCGACGTCCACTTCCCCGCCATGCGCACTGCTGTCCAAGACTTCGTCCGCGCGTGCAGCACGTGCCAGCGCAACAAGGCTGAGCACCTCCACCCAGCCGGCCTGCTGCTACCCCTGCCGGTGCCCTCGGCAGTTTGGAGCGACATCGGCCTCGACTTCGTAGAGGCTCTTCCCAAGGTGAAAGGCAAATCCGTCATCCTCACGGTGGTGGATCGGTTGAGCAAATACGCTCATTTTATTCCGCTTGCTCATCCATACTCCGCGGAATCAGTGGCCCAAGCTTTCTTCGCCGAGATTGTTCGACTCCACGGCATGCCTCAGTCGATGGTCTCGGACCGTGACCCCGTGTTCACCTCCAAGTTTTGGTCCGAGCTAATGCGACTCATGGGGGCGAAGTTGCATATGACGTCGGCATTTCACCCTCAGTCCGATGGTCAGACGGAGGCCGCTAACCGTGTTATCACTATGTATTTGAGATGCTTCACAGGCGATCGTCCCCGCCAATGGCTCCGGTGGCTCCCATGGGCGGAGTTCATCTACAACACGGCGTACCAGTCCTCCCTCCGTGACACGCCGTTCCACATCGTCTATGGCCGTGAACCCCCCACCATCCGGTCTTATGACCCCGGGGAGACGCGCGTCGCGGCCGTCGCCAAGACCATGGCGGAGCGGGAGGAGTTCCTGCAGGATGTGCGCTACCGTCTCGAGCAGGCGCAAGCTGTCCAAAAGCGCCATTATGACAAACTACACCGAGCCGTCTCCTACAAGCAAGGCGACTGGGTGCTCCTCCGCCTGCGACACCGTCCAGTCGCCTCGCTCGACGTCGCCGCCACAGGGAAGCTGAAGCCGCGCTACTTCGGTCCCTACCGCATCGCCGAGATGATCAACGAGGTGGCTGCTCGCCTGGAATTGCCCCCTCGCTCCCGTCTCCATGACGTGTTCCACGTGGGGCTCTTCAAGCCATGGGTGGGCGATCCTCCATCCGCACCACCGCCACTCCCCGTCATCCACAATGGTGCTACGGTGCCGGAGCCCGAGCGCGTCGTCAAAGCGCGCCTTGCCCGCGGTGTGCGCCAGGTATTGGTGCATTGGAAGCATGAGTCCGCGTCCTCAGCTACATGGGAAGATCGTGACTCCTTCGTCGAGCGCTATCCACACTTCCAGCTCGCGGACGAGCTGTCTCTCGAGGAGGGGAGAGATGTCATGTACGGGAACACATACGCCCGTACACGACGCGCACGAGATGTGCGCCGCGCCGCAGCGCGCAAAGGGAAGGTCCAGCAGGCGCATGACCAGATCAGTGGCTAGGATATTTACCATTTAAATATTTATTAGTTTCCTTCTTTGTTCCATAATTATAGGAGATTGTTGCCTCCTTTAGGTTGGGCCGCCGGCCATATATTGTAACCAGCACGTTGAATGAAGGCAAGCAGTGATTGAACCCTAAACTCTCCTCTCTCCCTCCAACACTCTCAAGCCCGAGCCGCCGTGAGGGGCATAACCTCCGCGATCGGAAGACAACGGCAGGAGACTACGAACTCCGTAGTCGAGGGCCGCCTACCCTAGATCACAATGCCCTTGACACTGGGATAGATCATGGGCAGGGCTCCCGGTCTCAGTACCTCATAAGGCTCAAGCCCTTTTTGATGCCGCAGTGGATGCCATTGTTGGAAATGGGGAACAGATCCTGTTTTGGACCGACAGGTGGCTGGATGGTCACACCATGGCGGAAATAGCCCCAAATTTGGTCAAAAGACTCACAAAAGGAACAGCCAAGCGACGGACGGTGGCTCAAGCAATCCAGAGCAGAAGATGGGTTGGTGACATAAAAGGAGCTCGCACAATAGACATACTGATTGAATTCTTCCATATTTGGGATATTGTGGAGGGCTTAGTCTTACAGCCGGACGTGCAGGACCGTTACACCTGGAAGTTATCCCAGGATGGGACATACAGCAGCAAATCTGCGTATGGAGCATTCTTTATGGGAACCATCAAGTTTGGTCCTTGGCGAAAGATTTGGAAAACATGGGCACCCCCGCGCTGCAGATTCTTCATTTGGCTGGTATTTCACAATAAAGTCTGGACAGCAGATAGGTTGGCTAAAAGAGGTCTCCCCCATCCAGATGCTTGTCCCTTCTGTGATCAGGCTGAAGAAACTATACATCACTTGCTGGTCGGATGTGTATTCACTCGCCAAGTGTGGGCCTTGATATTCCAGAAGCTTGACCTGCTGTTTTTGTTAGACATAATCTGCTGATCCTCTCTTGTTTCTCCTAATGCAGTCAAGGGCAGGTAGATGGTCAGCTCTGCTGTCCAACCCTGAAACTGCAGCAAGTATGGCAATAGGCCATCTCTAGTACTATAGTTGGTAGTTTTGCATCATCCATAGTTGGTAGAAGATGATGTATACCATGTACTAGAGTAGGTAGACATGTACCATAGTAGGTACATATAGGATGTATATAAACCAATGCAATGCAATGAAATGGGCAGCTCTTGCCACCATCACTTGTGTATTCAGGTTTCAGGAACTGAAACCGTGTAGAGTGTGTGTGTGTGCTGAAGAAGAGCTCGGCTCTTCTTCTTCCTTAGTGCAGGGAGGAGGAGAGGGAAGGGGAGCAGGTGCTGCTCACCTGGTCATTAGGATTAAGTGCTTTCAGCTGGTATCGGAGCCGTACAAGTCGCTGGGCGTAGTCGCCGGCAATGGACACGGCTGCAGGGGGCGCAGGGGTTGGTGCAGAGGCGGCTGCGGCGGCGGTTGCAGCAGCGGCCATGGAGAAGCAGCTGGCCTCGGCATCCCAGCCTGCCGTGGAGGTGCGCACGGTGAGGGAGGTCGGCGGGTCCAACACCTGGCCGATGCTCACCCGCACCAACTACGGCGAGTGGGCTGTCCACATGAAGTGGAAACTGCGCGCGCGGCGGTGGTGGGCGGCGGTGGAGACCGGCAATGCCGGTGAGGATGCAGAGGTGGGCGTCATGGAGGCGCTCATGGCGTCCACGCCATCCGAGTTTCATGAGGCCATCGGGTCAAAGAACACGGCGAAGGAGGCATGGGACATGCTCGCGTCCTTCCGCCTCGGCTCGGACCGAGCCAAGAAGGCGAAGGCGCAGCAGCTGCGCCGTGAGTTCGACGACCTTCGATTCAAGCCCGGTGAGGCCGTGGAGGACTTCGCGCTTCGGCTGCAGTCGATCGCGAGCCAGTTGGCCACCTACGGCAAGCCGGTCGACGACGAGGACGTCGTGGCCAAGTGTAAGGTCCAAATAGGCTAGAGGGGGGGTGAATAGCCTAATTAAAACTTCTACAAGAATTACTTAACCACAAGTTAGTACAAAAGGTGGCGGAGCAAAATGCACTAGCTCTAACTAAATAAGCAAGCCACCTACACAAGTCTAGTACAAGCTATCCACTAAACACAACAACAACAACAAGCTAGATACAAGAAGTAATACGAGAGAAGAGCTTCGAGTGATTATACAGCCGTGTAGAGATGAGAAGTACCAATCAATCAATCACACAAGAGAAATCCTCGGGAAGAGAACGACACAAGAATTTATCCCGAGGTTCACTTGCTTCCCGGCAAGCTACTCCTCGTTGTGGCGATACACCCACTTGTCGGTTCGCGAGCTAATCGACTATCAAGAGTCGAGCCCTCGGCGGGCACCGCACAACCGCACACAAGATGGGGATCCTCCAAGCCACGAGCTCCATTAGAGTATCCAATTCGCGAACTCCCGCGGGGAAGGATCAAGAACCCCTTACAACACTTGGTGAGGGCTCCAACAATCTCCAATTGCGAGCTCAATCACCTCCGCTGCTCCAAGCCGTCTACCGTGTCGGGAAACACGGAAGAGTAACAAGAAATCCGCAGCAACTCGAAGATCAAGTGCCTCTAGAATGCAACTCTCAAACAATGCACTTGAATCTCACTCAATCTCACTCAAGATGTGCAACTATGCAAAGAGATGAGTGGAGGGGTTGTTCTCTAGCTCAAAGGATGTCTCTAGGTCTCAAAATGTGCAAGAGTTACCCTCAAACCCCGGACATCCTCTATTTATAACGAAGGGGTATGCAGCTAGCCGTTATGGAGGACGCAGCAGAAATCGCGCTGACCGGACGCTCCGGTCAGGGTGACCGGACGCGTCCGGTCACTACACGATAACCGTGAACAGTGCGCGTCAGAACTAGCCGTTGCCCTGACCGGACGCGCTCCTTCGATCGACCGGACGCGACAGTGCCAGCGTCCGGTCGCGTTCCAGTAAGCACCCGACGCGACCGGACGCGTCCGGTCGTACGTGACCGGACGCGCCAGCCGCGTCCGATCGCGCTTCGCTGCGCTCGGCCTCTCTGGACACTTGACCGGACGCTCCGGTCCCGTGAGGCACCAGACGCGCCGGTCGCGCGGTTAACTTTTACGCCCAGTTTGAACTGATCGGACGCGCTGGTCAGGCCAGACCCGCGTCCGGTCACAAACCCTAGCAGCACCGAGCCGCGTTGAACTGACCGGACGCGTCCGGTCAAACCGAGACCGCGTCCGGTGCAGCGTCCGGTCAACGCAGTGACCGCCGTTCGCCTTCGTTACTTTTCCGACTTCCGGCGTAGTGGAAAATAGACATTTCATTTCCTCAAAAACGCCTGAATCCCGCGCTCGCACGCTCGGCGGGAGGGAGAGCGAACCCCAAACCCCATACTACCGTTCAAACACCACCGCCTTCGTAAATGTGCTAACACTACCAAGTGTACACCATCAATGTGCATGTGTGTTAGCATTTCACAAACATTTTTCAAGGCGTTATGTTAGCTCTCAACTATATCCTAATGCATATGCTCAAGACATTGATCTAGTGGCACTTGATTCCCGAGCTAACCGTGATTGCCCCTCTTGATAGTCGGCTATGTATCCTAAATCCGGTCAATCACTTCTCTACTCAACTTAGACCGGCAAAAGGAAAACCCTATGGTTATACCTTTGCCTTGCGCTCCTAGATCCTTCTCTTCCACTTGATCATCAAGTCCATCATTTGATGTGCATTCCATCATGATCAACATTTCATGTCCATGTACCATCTCTTTGTGATCTTGTGGCCCCACTCCTTGCCACGTACACCTTCATCACATGTGTTGCTTATGCCTAACTCAAAACACTTAACACATGGCATTAGCAACTTGGTGTCATTAATTACCAAAACCAAACTTAGGCTTTCACCAAGCTGCTGCGCGTCGTGCCGGCCAAATACGCGCAGCTTGCCTTGTCCATCGAAACGATGCTGGACTTGTCCACGCTGTCGCTCGAGGACGTCACCGGGCGGCTCCGCGCGGTGGAGGATCGCGCGCCGCCGGAGAAGGAGAAGCCCAAGCTGCTGTTGACGAAGGAGGAGTGGTCGGCGCGGATGAAGGAGAAGCGCAAGACCGGGGAAGGCTCCAGTCGTGGTGGTGGTGACCGTGGCGGCGGCAACGGCGGAAAACAGCGTGGCAAGGCACCGGCGGAGAAGAAGAGGGGGAAGAAGAAATTCCCCGACCCCAATGCTTGCCGCAAGTGCGGCGAGGTCGGGCACTGGGCACGGGAGTGGCCCAAACAAGAAGCCGGAGAGGAAGGAGGAGGCGCACCTTGCTCGGGACGACAGCGACAGCGAGCACGCGCTCCTGATGGGGGTGTTCTGCGCAGAGAGCGGCGATGCAGAGGCGGTGGAGGTGGAGCAGAGGTCTGCGCCGCCGGTCGTTCACCTTGATGAGCCGCATGCGCAGGTCCATCTGGGAGTTGCCGGAGACGAGTCGGAGCCGAGGTGGTACCTCGACTTCGGGGCAAGCAACCACATGACAGGCTGCCGCGCCGTCTTCTCCGAGCTGGATGAGAAGCACGGTGGGAGCGTCCGGTTCGGCGACGGCTCCCGGGTGCAGATTCGTGGGCGCGGCGTGGTGCTGTTCAGGTGCAAGAACGGCGAGCACCGCGCGCTCACGGAGGTCTACTACATCCCGGAGCTCCGCTCAAGCATCATCAACCTTGGCCAGCTGGACGAGCATGGAGCAGAGGTGCTGTCAAGGGGTGCTGCGTATCAAGGACCAGGACGGGCGTCTCCTGGCTAAGGTAATGCGATCTCAAAATCGCCTTTACCTCCTTGACTTCAAGGTTGAGCAGCCAGTGTCTGGCGGTGGTGAGCATGGAGGAGCCATGGCTCTGGCATGGCCAGTTTGGCCACCTGAGCTTCGACGCTCTGGGCCGGATGGAGAAGATGGTGACTGGCATGCCACGCATCAAACACGCAGCGGAGCTCTACAACAGCTGCCTCGCCGGGAAGCAAAGGAGACTGCCATTCCCCAAGGCTGCGCGCTACCGTGCGGCGGATCTGCTCGAGCTGGTCCATGGGGACCTTTGCGGGCCGATCACGCCGGCAACGCACGGTGGGCGCAGGTACTTTCTCTTGCTTGTCGACGACCACAGTCGGTTCATGTGGTTGCGGCTTTTGGCGAGCAAGGAAGAGGCAGCGGACGCCATCAAGCAGTTCAAGGCTCGAGCTGAGGCGGAGTCCGGGAAGAAGCTCCGGGTCCTGAGGACCGACCGCGGCGGTGAATTCACGGCGGTGGAGTTCGCCACCTACTCGCCGAGGAGGGGGTGGGGCGCCACCTCACCGCGCCCTACTCGCCGCAGCAGAACGGCGTGGTGGAGCGCCGGAATCAGACGATCGTCGGCATGGCGCGCTCCATGATGAAAGCGAAGAAGATACCAGCGACGTTCTGGGGCGAGGCCGTGACGACGGCGATCTTCATCCTAAACCGCGGGCCCACGAAGGCCCTGAAGGGGCAAACTCCGTTCGAGGCTTGGCACGGGCGCAAGCCGAGGCGTTCATGCGCACGTTCGGGTGCGTCGGCCACGTCAAGATGACCAAGCCCGGCCTCGGCAAGCTTGAAGACAGGAGCACGAAGGCGGTGCTCCTCGGCTACGAGGAAGGATCCAAAGCCTACCGGCTGTACGATCCGGCGAGGGGCAAGGTGCTGGTATCCAGGGACGTCGTCTTCGACGAGGCGGCGGCATGGGACTGGAATGCCGAGGAGTTGGGGGCGGAGCAGGGCTACGGGCTGGAAGACACGTTCGTTGTGGAGCGGCTGGTGGTGCACGGCCACAGCAAGGCGGAGCAAGCTCCAATGACCGGGGAAGCAGAAGAAGGGGAGCCGGCGGCCGGGGAAGCAGCAGAGCCCGCGGCGGCGGAGGTGGTGGAGCCACCTAGCCCGCCAGGAGCAGGGCACCATAGCTCGCCGGGGCCGATGGCAGACTCCCCCCTGTGTTGCAGGAACAGAGGACGCCGGGAGCATCGATGGTGGAGTACGCCACTCCACCGTCCAATCTCGACGAGTTCGTGGATGCTTTCCACGAAGGGGAGGGGGTCCGGTTCAGGCGCGTCGACAATGTCGTCGGCAACGCGCCGGTGCCAGGGCTGGCTGCGCGTTTGCTCGACGACGATCAAGCGCTGCTGCTCATGAGCGCGGAGGAGCCGGCCACGTTCGCGGTTGCGGAGCGCGACACGGAGTGGCGACGGGCCATGATCGAGGAGATGAAGGCGATCGAGGCCAACAAGACCTGGGACTTGGTCGATCCGTCGTCGGGCTGCCGGCTGATCGGACTCAAGTGGGTCTATAAGGTCAAGAAGGATGAGCGCGGCGCCGTCGTCAAGCACAAGGCGCGCGGCTTTGTGCAACGCGAGGGAATTGATTTCGAGGAGGTGTTCGCGCCAGTGGCGCGGATGGAGTCAGTGCAGCTCCTCGCGCTCGCGGCGGCCAAGGACTGGCAAGTCCACCACCTCGACGTCAAGTCTGCTTTTCTCAATGGCGATTTGGCGGAGGAAGTCTACGTAAAGCAGGCGCCGGGGTTCGTGGTGAAGGGCGCTGAGCACAAGGTGCTGCGCCTCAGAAAGGCCTTATACAGGCTGCGGCAGGCGCCGAGGGCGTGGAACGCCAAGCTCGACGCCACCATGGCGGAGCTCGGGTTCGCACGCTGCGCCACCGAGCATGCGCTGTACACCGGACGACGGGGGAAGGAGGAACTCATCGTCGGGGTGTACGTTGATGACCTCATCGTCACCGGGGCGCGCGCGCAGGACATTGCACGGTTCAAGGAGGAGATGGGCGCCAAGTTCCGCATGAGCGACCTGGGAGCTCTGTCGTACTACCTCGGCATCGAGGTGAAGCAGAGCACGGATGCAGTGAAGCTCGGGCAGCGCGCCTACACGCAGAAGCTGTTGGAGCGGGCGGGCATGGCGGCTGCAAGGCTGTGGCCACACCCATGGAGGAGCGGATCAAGCTCTCGCGGGCAAGCACGGTGGCGAAGATGGATGCTACGCTCTACTGAAGCATCGTCGGCGGGCTGCGCTGGCTCACACACACACGGCCGGACATCGCGTTCGCGGTGGGCTACGTGAGCCGGTTCATGGAGGATCCAAGGGAGGACCATTGGGCGGCAGTCAAGCGGCTGCTCCGCTATGTCCAGGGCACGGCGGAGCTGGACATCGTCTTCCCCAAGCGCGGGGGCATCCAGCTCTCTGTGTTCAGCGAGGCACCGCCCAAGGCCTCGGAAGATGCAGCACTGACGGTCTTCAGCGATGCGGACATGGCCGGCGACGTTGATGGGCGGCGGAGCACTTCGGGCGTCCTCATCTTCCTCGGATCGTCGCCGATTGCCTGGCAATCCTTGAAGAAAAAGATGGTGGCGCTGTCGACATGTGAGGCGGAGTATGTCGCAGCAGCCACGGCAGCATGCCAGGTGGTCTGGCTGCGGCGGCTGCTGGCAGAGCTCACCGGAGCCCAGGTCCAGCCGCCGGCACTCAAGGTGGACAATCAGCCAGCAATTGCGCTGGCAAAGAATCCAGTTCTCCACGACAGAAGCAAGCACATAGATGTGAAGTTTCACTTTCTTCGTGATTGCGTCGATGGAGGGCAGCTCGTCATCGAGTTCGTCGACACCAGACGACAGCTTGCTGACATCCTCACAAAGTCACTTGGCCGGCTTCGGTTCCAGGAGCTGAGGGGGATGCTTGGCATGGTTGAGGTCAAGTAGGGACAGCAGGATTAGGGGAAGATTGTTAGACATAATCTGCTAATCCTCTCTTGTTTCTCCTAATGCAGTCAAGGGCAGGTAGATGGTCAGCTCTGCTGTCCAACCCTGAAACTGCAGCAAGTATGGCAATAGGCCATCTCTAGTACTATAGTTGGTAGTTTTGCATCATCCATAGTTGGTAGAAGATGATGTATACCATGTACTAGAGTAGGTAGACATGTACCATAGTAGGTACATATAGGATGTATATAAACCAATGCAATGCAATGAAATGGGCAGCTCTTGCCACCATCACTTGTGTCTTCAGGTTTCAGGAACTGAAACCGTGTAGAGTGTGTGTGTGTGTGTGCTGAAGAAGAGCTCGGCTCTTCTTCTTCCTTAGTGCAGGGAGGAGAGGGAAGGGGAGCAGGTGCTGCTCACCTGGGCATTAGGATTAAGTGCTTTCAGTTTTTGGCTCCGGACCCAAGTGTGACACGATTTTCGGGATGGTGGAGAACTATTGCAGCAGCTCCAAAGGAAATGAGAAAGGGTCTGAACACTTTGATAATATTGGTCGCTTGGGAGGCCTGGAAGCATCGTAATGATTGTGCCTTCCAGAACGTACAGCCAAATGTGCAGGAGGTTATCAGTGCTGTGTGTACGGAGGGTGGTCTTTGGTGTATGGCTGGGGCCTCCCAGCTCGCACAGCTTCTTTCCAGGTCGCTCCCCTCTGGAGTTTAGGGTCCTGGGGG
Source organism: Saccharum spontaneum (assembly GCA_022457205.1). Lineage (NCBI taxonomy): Eukaryota > Viridiplantae > Streptophyta > Magnoliopsida > Poales > Poaceae > Saccharum > Saccharum spontaneum. Next base: position 30,577,075 of record CM039584.1, read on the forward strand.
TCGTTGGTCGTCTTTTAGTTTTGTGGCGCGTTGCTGTACTGGTATCCTTAGCGTGGGTGTGTGTGTGTCCTGGTGCTCGGGTTGGGTCTTCTAGACCCGTGTACTTGTTTTTTTCTACCTTAATAAAATGACGCGCAGTTTCTCCTGCGTGGTTCGAGAAAAAAAAGGAGCAGCCACATATCTCTGCAACTGCGTCACTGGAACATCAGCAGGCAAGGGGTGTTTTTTTTAATTAAAAAAAATAGCCCAGAAACTCACTCCCACTAGGAATCGGACTCAGGCCACTGGGGTGCTAATAAGGCCCTGCAATCACTAGACTACAGGCCCATTCACAAATGGGAAATCAATACATATTCTGCAAGCAAATGAAAAGAAAATTTTGAAATAGATTTCTGAGAAACAATTACCTTACATCTATTTCTGGCCACCAGGATTTGACTGATTTTGTATCTGCTTAAGCAGGGTTGCTGCCAATTGCAGTGTTGCTTGAAGGCGCTTTTGAGGATCTCCATCAAGGTCCTGAGCAGGTAGTTGTTGGCTAGATTGCTGCTGGCCAGAAGTAGCTAAAGGCTGCACCGTGGGAGCACTTGATGTTTGCTGCTGAAAGGGTGGAGGACCTTCAGGAAGTGGAGGAACGAACGGTCTCATTGGCATGGAAGAATGAGCTGGGTTGACCAAAGCATGAATGGGTGGCATAGGCAAAGTGGTGTTACAAAGTATAGGAGCACTGGTCGGAAGCGCATTGAGTGGATTTGCAGGTAGCGAGCCTATTGGTGGCACTGGCACATGGGTATGTAACTGTTGCATAGATGGTGGAACAGGTGGCAGTGAGTTTTGGACAGGGATGGAGCCAGAGTTGCCTGGCATCATTGTAGCATGTCCATGAGGATTGGAATTCTGTATGAATCCAGATTGATTGTTTGAGCTGTCCACAGGCAAACCAACTTTTCTAGGTTGGTTTTGTTGTGCAAGAAGGGCAGCCAGCTGTGCAAGTTGATCAGGTGGCAGTGATACTGGAATAGTAGGTTGATCAGATCTAGCTACCTGCTGTGAGTTGGGTTGCATGGAAGGCCAGGACATGCTGTTGGATGCTTCACCTGGTGCATACCCTGAAGCTGTCCCAGTTGGTACTACTCCAGAAGCAAATGTGTACGGATCCTGTGTCCTGTTATTTAGCGCACGAGAGATTGCATCCTGCTCCAAACTGAAGTTACCAGAACCTGGATTTGGATCATCCAGGTTATTGGACCATCCTGAGAGCAACCTGTTTGGGAGTTGCTGGTGGCCTTGTGCAATACCCATAGGGAGGTCCGCTGGTGGCCTTTCTTGCGGTAATTGAGAGATAACATATGGAGGAGCACTCTCTGGCTTATAGGGTGGAATAAAATCTGCACTTGCTGGGGTATAGCTTACACCTGATGAGCGGACATAATCTGGACCCTGTGGGAATGTGCTGATATCTGGAGGATTGAGCCTTCTCAGTGCATGCAGATCTTCACAATTGCTTACATCAGTGTTGAAATTACTTGCAGAAGATTGGTGAGCTCTCTCCAATGATTTGCGATTCGGCGAGCTGTAATCTGGATTTGACTGCTGAAATTTCAGAATGACTCCAGATATGCTGACATTTCCAGGCACTCTCAGTACTTGCTCTGAGAAATCTGAAGGTGGAACAAGAAACAAGGTGCTCCTCTCTCCAAGCTTACAGACTGCTGCACGCTGCTTATCACCTAGGTAACTCATGAAATCATTATAAGCTGTCATGTCCGCATCATTTTCTGGGACAAAAAATACAACCCAGCTGCCAGCAGCTTGATAGTAGTGCTTAGAAAGCATATCTAGACTTGTCCTAGCAGTGCAATCCAGAAACTCAGGCCTGAAAAGTACAAAATTAACAAAAAGAACATCAACACTCAATGTTCGAACAAAAGATGCTCAAATATGGAATGATGTAAATATAGAGAACAGATATCCAAGGGCAGTAATGAAGTATAGATATAATGACTCGACTACAAAAGCATGCAGTAATGAAGTATAGATATAATGGCTCGACTACAAAAACTAAGAGTCACTTGTGAACAGAATCTTAAGTGCAAGCTAATCTTCCCTGCTGTAGATGCTGTGTTGTAAACTGTAGCTACGACAGAACACAAAAAATATAGGAATATAAGAATGGAAACTTACAGCATGAAGTTAAGGACCTTCCCAACAGGGAAGCATCGAGCTCGGCAGATCGGTGTGCCTCCCTTTGCTATTGTACCATTCCATTTCCATTCATCCTTAAGAGCAGGTTCATGATGGTCAGGAGTAGATCTATCCATTTTCCCTAAATGCCTATCGAAACTCTCTTGAGAACGCCATGGTTCATGTTTATTTGTAAGTGGAGTTATATTCTTTAAAGGATGAACATGATGTCTATCATGCATATCAGTAAATGAAGAGGTTCTAGAGTGTAAACCATCTTCTGAAAGATCATGATGGGGCCTCCTTTGGTACTCAGGGTAAACTTTTCCTCGATCAAATTCTGAGAAAGGATATTCAGGAAGTTCAGAATCATGCACTTGAGCACCCTTCAGCTTCTTTGAAATAAGATATGAATTGTCTTCAACATCCCAAGAAGCTTCCATTGGTAACGGTCTCTGAGGTCTGTCAAAAGGAATGTTGTTCCATGGCTTCCATGGCGCATCACTCCTAGCAGTAGGGCTTTGTCTATGTGGCTCATACAATTCCTCAGGCAGCCTTCTTTCTTGACCCAGCTCCCGTGTTCTAAAAGGCTCAATATTAGACGCATGGCCAAGCTCTATTCCAGCGTCCTGTTCAAAATAATTACCCTTGCTGAAGCCAACATCATCAGCATCTCTTGACAACCTATTAGGGCCAAAATGTGGTGTTGACATGCGAAAATCTCTTGGAGGGCTATCAAAAGGCCTAGCCCTAGGAAAGTCCTCAAAATCATGGTCTCTGATGACAGGCCGAGCACTAGGTTGGGGGGAATATGGGGCAACAAATGATCGTTTCCCAACTTCTGGCGCAGCACCTTCATTTCGAGAAAAGCATATGCTTACTCGTGGATTATTGAAAAGCTTTCCCTGAAGTGCTTCTTTTGCTCTGCAGGCTGCTGCAACACTAGTGTACTGGACAAATGCATATGTTCGGCCTGGGAATGTTGTTACCCTGAGAACCTTCCCAAAAGGAGAAAAGGCTTCCCACAGATGAGCCTCATCTACCTTTAAACCAGGAGGAAAGCCTATCCATAACACCTCGCTAGGTTCTGTTGACCTATTTCTTTTATATTTATCTATTGTGTTTTCAGGACTCAGATGCCGTTTTCTCCCACGTTCAATAGAATGCCGCTCATCAGCATGTTGTGTATATCTGTCATCCATTGAGCTACCTGGAGCCTTATCCTGAAAATTCAAATAGTTCAGGTAACCCGGTACCACTTGATGCGTGCAACAGTGTAAAAGTAGGATAATGGGAAATCCGGACATACAAGATCAAAGCATAATAGACAAATTAAACTGAATGTTGTTTAGCCCTGATCATAGAAAGATGAATTTAAACAAGGCAAACTAGCAATAAGGTACACCTCCATGGCAGTGGAGATAACTCCACTGGCTACAACAGTATTCTTATTCTTAAACTCCAAAGTACTCTAGATACCGAGGTTGTCATAGAGAACATAAATTCCTCAAGCTAACATGATCAGGGGAAGAAAGCCCCAACCCAATAACCCAATGACCACAAATGTTCTGTCCTACATGTCATTGTTTCCTATATTAGGGGGAGAACAGTAGCAAAAGAATGAAGGAATATGTTGCATCTAGTCTTTATAATAGTATAGGCAACCAATTCAAGGTTCCGACGTTCAGTACATAATGAGTTACATCAAACTTGGTGAGCCACATATAACGGAAACTTAGTTGTCTCGTCTTTTAAGGTTATGAAGACAGAAGTCCAACAAAATTACGAGCTTGACTAGACACTCATTGAACACTGAGAGAAATAGCCAAATTTCCAGTTTCACAGCATTCTACACCAAGCCAAAGAAGCACGGAGACATATCCAGCAAAGATGGGCTAAGTGTTGCGAACTCAGAAATTTTGTTGCAAAGGAGTTCACAAATATTGCGAACACCGAACATCGGATGCTGAAAAGGTTGAATATTGAGGCTACCATAACATCTGGTCCTCACAACATTTGCAGACACTTTTTGCAACAAAGTTTTCAAGTTTTCAATAGTTCCATTTTTTCCATGATGTAACCCAAATGCTATACAATTTTCTGAGATAATGCTTAGTGGCCAGCCATTTGAGGATTTGTCACTGTCATTTTTTGGCATACCATATTTCGAACAAGGGTTACAGTGCCTTGCCTGTGTCAATTCTTGTTATAAACAGCTAAAGCCTGCATATACCAATGCTTCTGGAAACTTTCATGTCTGCATCCGTAGTTCTGAACACGTATCGGATGCGGATGCTGATATAGAAGGAATTTGTCTGGTCAAGTAATGAATGTTTAAGTAGGAAACCAGATACAATGACATGATATGGCTGCAAGCCATGACAACCAGTTATAGTTCTCGATTTCCCGTCCAAGTATAGCTAATTTTCTTGACCTACGTCGGTTCAAAATATGGTGTCACTGAAGAAATGTATGAGTTGTGCTTGGCTCAATATGAATCAACTATCCTTTACTCTTTGTATTGCTTCAAGATATATGTAGCCATACAACCATATCAGTAGTTTTGAAAAAAAAATTACTTCCCTATCAGTTTTTATCATTGTGCAATATATTGCCATGTGCTGCATAGAGAAAAGAGAAGGATATTCAGTCGTTTCTTTACTCCACCAGGTTTCCTACCATACCAACTCTGACTGTCCATTCGTAAAGTTTGGCGAAAGGTGCTCCTCTTATCACAATTACTACCATACTTGTCTACTTAATTGTGTTTTGACGTTTCTTAGTTGTGCTCTTTAATTTCAAGTACCTAAAATGGCGCAAGTCATCACAAGCATTCCTCTATGGTTCTTGATGATTCCTTTGAATTAACAGGTCAAAATAGCTGGATTGGTGTAGTTTTAAAAAGTATTCATGTATGTTCCTTTTTGAAGGCGTTCATGTACGTATTTGCGTTCAACTTGTCATAGCATCATGAGTTAACACATCATGAAGTCGGTGAGTCCAGTAACATCAGTCCCTCAGCAATCAATCAAGGCGTCAGTACCAGATGGATATGGCAATATTTCTATTAGTCAAAATATTATGCATGGAAATTCAATCAGTCACCCATTTTTGTGATTATACGTCCAAAATGACTGATAACATGGCATGCCAGCTAATAACAATTAACCCAAGAGGCATAAGGGCAACTGTTTAATGCTTATCCAGCTAAGTTCTACTCCTTCCATCCCGAAAATAATGCAATTCTAGCTGCAGTACTAAGTCAAACCATCTTCAGTTTGACTAAAATTATACAAAAAGGATAATAATATTTATGATATAAATATGTATCATTAGATTCATCATGGAATATATTTTCGTAGTGCACCTATTTGGAATCATAGATGTTGATACAATTTTCTATAAACTTAGTCAAACTCAAAATAGACTTTGATTAGATCTAGAATTGCATTCTTTTTGGGACAGAGGTGGTAGAACACAACTGGATCCATGAATAGTCAATGATGTAGACGTCTGACACATGTGCTTAGATCAATCATCTTAACTCAGAAGTCAAGAGATTTCTGCTGTTCCTATTGTTCACCAATACTTTAGTACACTTGAATCCAAGACAATCAGAAGTAGAGTTGGTGCGATTAGTAGTACCAAAAAGTCTGACATTACATAAAAGGCTTTAGAGGTAAAAGAGAAAAATAAATATCTACATATGAATGATGATGTTTTATCCTTTTGGGCATTTACTTTGACAACATTAAACTTACAGGTAGTTGCCCGTTTGTCCAGAAAGCAAACACAACGTCAAACAGATAAAACTAATAGGGGGTTCATATAAAGCAACAGTGTGCTGCACTGCTGCATTTAATTAGATTGACCAGGCCTGCATGGATTAAGTGTAACAAAGGTCCCTGCAATGTACCTTAAAGTTTTAATATTCATTCCATATTTAGCCTAGTATAAAACAAGCTACATATTGGTTCCATGGAACTTAATTTCAAGCCGCACATTATATTTCTGGCATCTTTCACATCACAAATAAAAAGGTGTAAGGAAGCTCCATAGGGCAAAGAGTTGAGAAAGGGTTGCTTAGTGCTGAGGAAATTTAGTGTGACATATCGATGATATTGATGCATTGGATTTGCAGCAGTCTCTCTCTGATGCTTCATAAGGGATAACATATTTCATCACTTTTGCCCCCCAAAAGAGTGTCCTTGTAGTTTTCACATGCATTAACAGTTTCCCTGATTATTCAGCATCACAAGATGCACTATATATGAAACAGCTGAAGATGTCATCATCAATTGAACACAGGATTTTTCAAGCCATGAGGATGCACATTTGATCTTTGATTAAATATAAGGACGCCCCACATATGACCTTCTAAGAACTGTCTGTTAGAGGTTATTACTAAGAGACAAGAGTTGCCCTAAATAAATGGAAAAAAAATTATTCAGTCCCTCATAGCTATTGGTGAACTATTGACATGAGACAGCAGCAATATATTTATCACACTCAAGCAGGTACTTTCTAGTATTGATGATTTAGAGTGCAATGGCAAGAGGAAGATACATGGCAATAATCCTAGCTATGTTCCTCCGAGATGGCTATTGTTTGCCCTTTGCAGGACATCTGACAACTAAGGGTCACAAATGCTGAGACACTGTGGGTGTAATTGTTCAGATTCAGTGAAACCTGTGACCAATGGTGCTGACTAAATAAATCCTGCACTGGTAGAATTTCACACAGGTGAACAACATTGAGATTCTTCATTAGCCAGGCCCATGAAACAGCCTAAAACTCTGTTCCTGCACATTTCCGGGCATACCTGTTTTGAACCGATTTGAGACTGGGGCAGTGCTGTGAACCCTAAATTTAACTGTTGTGATTCAGCCTGTCTTGAAACACTAAGGTTTTGTACACAAGATAAGAGAAGAACACCGCACTGATAATTGCTTGGAGTCAAATTAAATAAATATATAATGAACAGAGGATGTTCAACACTAACCCCCTTGGAAAACTCGATCCTAACAGGCGCCCCAGCCAGGCGAGCCCCCTGGAGCTCCCGCACCGCGGCCACGGCGTCCCCCTCCCGCAGGAAGCTCACGAACGCGAAGTTCCGGCCTGGCTGGCGGGCGACATCCTCGACGTCGCCGCACCGGAGGAACAGCTCCGACAGGTCGGACGCCGTGACGCTGGGCGCCAGGCCGCCCACCCACAGGTGCCGCGACGGCGGCGCCACTCCCCAGCCCGACCCCCGACGCGGGAGTGGGAAGTACGGATCCTCCTCGACGCGGACGCCGTGACGGACCGGCCGCTCGTCGCCCGGCGGCCCGCCGCCGAACCTCCCGCGTCCACCCGGGCCGCGGCGGTCCCTCGCCATCTGCAAAAAAAAACGGTCCAGATTGGTCAGCACAGCTGCATTTCCATCGCAGTAAAAGGATGGAGCTGTACCATTGGCGGTTGGCGCCGGCGGCGTGCGGCGGCGATTGAGAGGTTAGGGTTTGCTGTTGGATGGGACGGATGAGGAAGCCCAATGGTGGCTTTTCTTCCTTTCTTTTGAAAAAAAAATGCCGATTTCTCTCACAAGCTTATATTTCTATTTAGTAGAGCTTTTGTCTCTAAAATGGAATCTATAAATATTTGGCTTTTTTTTACCAGTGGCCATGCACGTGCCGCACGGGATTTTTTTTATTTTTAATCCTTTTTTATTTAATATTTTAATAATAAATAATCGTTTTAATTTTTTTTTTGCAGATTTAACCCTTTTGCCAGTCCCGCTGGCGCGACTAAATAACGTTATCGCGCCACATTATTGGTGCTATAACATCTGCCACGCTAGACGGCGTTTCTAATGTAAAAAACCTTGTCACGTCACTCTTGCTGCTGTGATAGTGTTGTTCTGACGCGCCACCGGGAGTGGCTTGACAAGATTGAAAATTTGAAAAATCATAACTCTTTAGTACAAAGTTGAAAGAAGATGAACTCTATATTAAAATTGTAGCCTTCAATGAAATCTGTAACTTTCTACTCCCTCCATCCCAAATTATAAGGCATTCCAAGAATCTTGGAGAGTCAAAGGATCTCAAGTTTGACCAAATTTATATAATAAGATAATAATATTTATGATACCAATTAAGTATCATTAGATTCTTCATTAATTATATTTTCATAGTATACCTATTTGATGTTATAAATTTTTGTAATTTTCTCTATAATTTTGGTCAAACTTAAGATGCTTTGACTCTCCAAGATTCTTGGAATGTCTTATAATTTGGAATGGAGGGAGTAGTTTTGAGTTTTTCATTTAAGGATGTTAAAATGCTCAAAAAATTAATATAAAATTTCAAGACCATAATAATCGCGTATTAGTGTTTGTCGCATTAGAAAAATAATATATTTTTTGTATGTTGTCAAATGAAGATACATTTTACGTCAAAGTTGTAGCTCTCAATTAGATCTACAACTTTATAATTTTCAGTTTTTATATTTTGAAGTCGTTAAGATGCACGAAAAAATAATATAAAATTTCAGCAGCTTAATAATCACGTACTAGTGTTTGTCACATTAGAAAAATAATATTGTTTTTATATGATGTCAAATGTAGATACATTTTATATCAAAGTTGTAGCTCTTAATAAGATCTACAAATTTTATTTAAAAAGTATTTTTATGCGATATTAAATAAGAAATATATGATTTTTCTAAAAAGATAAGTTATGAAACATGATTAATATGCTATTAATTTTTGTATTATTTTTTTGGGTATCTTAACTATCTCAAACGAAAGATCTCAAAATTAAAAGTTGTTTATCTCATAGTTAGCCACAACTTTAGTATAAAAAGTATCTACATTTGACACCAAACATGAAAAAAATATAATTTTAGTAAAGTGACAAAACCTAGTGCATGATTATTAAATTGCTGAATTTTTTTATTATTTCAACCTTAAATCCAAAAACTGAAAACTACAAAGTTATATCTAATTGAGAGCTACAACTTTGATGTAAAAAGTTTCTTCATTTGACGACATACAAAAAATATTATTTTTTAATGCGACAAGCACTAGTACGTGATTATTATTGTTCTAAAATTTTATATTAATTTTTTGAGCATCTTAACTTTCTCAAATGAAAAAACTCAAAACTAGAAAGTTGTAGATCTCGTCGAAAGCTATAATTTTTATATAAATTTCATCTTCATCTGACGTCATATTAAAAAGTTATAATTTTTTAAAGTTTTAGTCTTGTCACGCACTCCCGGTAGTGCAATAGAACAATACTGTCACGCCAACGGGAGTGGCGTGACAAGGTTTTTCACGTCGAAAACGTCGTCCAACGTTGAAAGGTCCTTGTTTGCTTTTGATAATTGAGTGACATCCTTAGGTGGACTAATTGTGCTTATGTGAGATACACAGGGGATTAGTCCACAGGTGATGATGTCATAAAGGAGCTCATTGCATATGAGACATGACATGGAGTCATGTGACCAAGGTGGCGAAGATCAAAATGAGACTTGGTTCGATGGATTGGTTGCAAGTGTGAAGGGCAAGTCGGAGGCTTTGAAGCGAGGGACCACGTGTGACAGTGAAGCTTGAGCAAGACTTGGCGCCGATGGACCGACGTAACGGTGAAGAGCAAGTGAGGTCAAGATCGATGAACCAATACGGTCACATGATGATATGAAATGGATCATATCATTTGTGATTGGTTGGTGTATGTGTTGCATCAACATCGAAGGAGATGGAATGGAATGCGCAAAACAAAGGTATAACATAAGGAATTTCATTTCACCGGTCAAAGGTTGTGTAGAGAAGCGCATGACCGGATTTAGGATAGATGGTCGTACTATTAAGAGGGACAAACTTGTTTGCATATCGGTCATCTAGTGCCACTCGAGTGATCTGACTTTGCATCGTTGCTAGAATTGAGTGGTGTTGCAAGTTGAGTGTCTAACTCCTTTGAAGAAAATGATTGTGAAAATATTAACACATGTGCACAAGGTGGTGATCACTTATTGGTGTTGGCACATTTGCGAAGGTAGTGAAGTTTGAGCGGTAGATATGGGTTCGACGCTTTCGTGGAAGTGAAATGCATATTTTCCACAACGCCGGTGGCGGAGATTTTATCTAAGTCATGGTGGATAGAAACGGAGGCGAACGGAGGTCACTGGTTGTGACCGGACGTGGTCTCAGTTTGATCGGACGCGTCCGGTCAGTGGCAGAGCAACGCGCGGCGCGGGGGCGGTCAGTTCGACTGGCGCGTCCTGTCACTCGCGAGACCGGCACGTCCGGTCAGGCACTCAGAGGGTCTGCTGATCGCGTGGTCGATCGGACGCGGTGGCGTGTCCGATCACGATCGACCAGACGCGTCCGGTCGCGAGTGGATCCTTACTGGACTCAAACCGGACGTCGGGTGTAACGCGTCCAGTCAGTGCTACAGCGCGTCTGGTCGGTGCTTTGCGGGAGTAGGCGCTGTGCGTGACCTACGCGTCCGGTCTGTGCAGGTGGCGCGTCCGGTTGTGTTTGACCGTTGGAGCACTGAGTCGACCGTTGAGATCGGGTGGCCACGGTTGAATCCGAGAGGACACGTGGACGGTGCAGGGCGACCGGATGCGGTGCAGCGCGTCCAGTCAGTTCGACCGGCGCGTCTGGTCGTCCCGAAAATCGCCTAGTGAAGGGGCCAACGGCTATATTCGTTTGTGGGGCTATAAATACTTGTGGTGGCTGGGCTTGGCCGGGTGCTAAGCACACTATAGCCTTGGTGGCTTATGTAGTGCTTAGGAGCCCTCTAACTCACTCTTACTTGATAGTGTTCATCTGATCGAGTGAGTGAGCGATTCTAGTACGATTGCATCGTGAGGTTGCATCGAGTGGCATTAGTTGTTTGTGTTGCAAGCCGGTGGTGCTGGTTACTCTTGGAGGTTGCCACCTCCTGGATGGTTTGGTGACTTGTGGCTCCGTCGAAGCTCGCAAGAAGATTGTGTGAGGCTCCGGAGAAGCTTTGTGAGGGGGATTGTGCTCACCTTATAGGGATCGCGAAGAGCAACCCGAGTAGAGCGTGTCATTGAGCTACCACACTTGATGGTGGGTTCTTGCGGTGCTCTTTGGGAGAGCTCGGTTGTGGATACCGATTAGCCGCCACACCACGAAATGTTGGTCGACACAACGGGGACGTAGCTCGGCGGCAACCAAGTGAACCTCGGGAGAAAATCACTGTGTCAACATAGTCTACTCTTCTCGGTGGTTTGTCTTCGTGCAACACAAGCTTGTATTTACTTTCATATATACTTGTGCTTGTGTAGTTGCTCTTGTAACTAGTTTACTTGTATAGCTAGCTAGTTATCTTCTCGCTTGTGTAGCTAGAAGTTTTCCCTTTGCGTGGCTAATTTGGTTTTGTGTAACCTTGTTAGTCACATTGCTTAGCTTGTGTAGCTAAGTTTTTTGCGCTCTCTAATTTGACATTGGTTGCCTTGTTTTTGAGTATTGCTAGTGAGCTTAGGGGCTTTGTGCTTTTGTTTCATTAGTTGTGAAGGAGCTTCCTCGATGTGCAAAGTACTAGTGGCATAGGTTTGTGTGACATTGCTCCTAAAATTGGTTAGATGAGTTCTTGCTAGTCCGACATCTTATTTGCTTGTTTATGATCTTTTGTAAGGTGCTCAAGTTTTATATAGAGGGGTGTAGTCTTAGCTAGATCGATAAGTTTAATTTCGCATTTGTTTCGGTTAGTCGGAGCGATTAAGTTTTAAAAAGGACTATTCACCCACATCTAGTCCGTCATCTCGACCCTTTAAACGTGGCACATCTTGTCACACCAACATATATGGCGTGACAACGTTATTTGGTCAGGCTAGCTCCACTGGTGTGACCAAAAGGGTTAGATCGAAAAAATAAATTAGAGCGGTTATTATTAAAACATTGAATAAAAAATGATTAAAATATAAAATTCTCCTGCAGCACGCACGTGTTTCCGGTTGTGTCAGACTACATCCTATCTAGAGAGAAAAAAAGATTACTATTTAAGTATAAGTCAGTGGTTCTAGATAAATAACAATATACCTATTGTATTTGTTAATTCATCCAAGGTATTATTGAATCCACAATTACTAAAAATGCGACGGATTGTAAAACCAGATAGCGCAAGTTCAGGTTGCCCTGTGGTATACTCAGACAAAATAACTAATAATGCTTAAATGTATGAATACGTAAGTATTGGGCCGAGAATTCATAATCATACCATGATTTTTTTTATATTGATACACTTGAATTTGTACGTTACGTCTTGAAAATCTCGACCTCTGAAGTCCATCATAACTTTGCACAGTTACATCGACGCTCTTGGGTTTTAGCCCGTATTTTCTCTTTGTTGTCACGAGACATTGCAACATGCTCCAATATTTCCTTCTTACTTGCGCCACCATGATATCCTGAAGTAACCAATTAAGGCATGGTGATCATACTATGATAAAGTTACACTCTTGTATCCTATATAAATAACATAATGCAATTTAATCTATAACACCATGTACCCTCTTGTGCCCTTGTAACCCATAAATAGCATAATGGAATTTAATCTATAGTACCGTGTAACCTCTTGTACATTAGTCGGATCACCTAATAAATTTTTCATCTATCTAAGACAAAAGATTATATAGGTTAAAACAACACCTTATGCAGAAGAAGTTGGCATGATGGCAGTGAGCGCACTCTGCATAGGCATGATGGCGTCGTGCGTGGCGTCCGCCAACACCTTGACAGACCACGCACCCCGCTCGTCGAGGCGCCGATGTCCACGGCACCCAGGAGGACGTGTGCCCAAGCCAGGGGCACCCGTTTCTACCACTCTCGATTCTGTTGTGCTGTGAAAACCAATCCCAGAGAAAAGTTTAGAAGAATTAATATATTGTGAAGAAAAGATTATCATTATCATCTTGCATTCTGTGTCGTGATGATCTGTCGACGGACGAAACGAGATCAATTACTTGTTTTCCTCTGTGTTCCTTCTTTGGTTCTCCGAACATGTCCGACAACCATCTTGTCGGCCTGTTCAGTGCTGGTGATCTCGGCCTATGGCAAGAGCGTTGTCGGAAACCTAGGGCTGTGTGCCACCAACAGCGGGCGACAGTGGCACGCGAGTAGCAAGAAAACCACCCATGGTCAAGTCCTAATCTTTTTTTCAAAAGCATGCATTAACGCGTGCTTCGTTAAGAGAAGGGGAACAAAGTACAAGCAGTGTTACCCTAGGCGAGGTGCCATGGGAAGCCACCGAGGAACACTTACACACAAATCACCGGCTTAAACGGTGGTGTAAAACGGAAGTACTAACTAAGAAAACAAATGGGCGATAGGGTAGGAGGAGGAACCATCCTAAGCGAGCAGCACCACCAGCGACGCAAGGCACCGAAAACCCACAGCAATCCAGGCATCAGCCCCTTCCAGAATGAGCACAACAAGTTCAGCCGGCGACTTCGTGATCATGTCAAAAGTGCGCCGGTTCCTCTCCTTCCAAACCATCCAAGAAACAAGCAACACCATGGAATCAAAGCTATGTCGGAGATGTTTAGGGATGGAAAGTCTAGTGGTTTGCCACCGGTCCACCAAGGAAGAATCCTCTGCAAGCGCCAAGTGCTCCATCCCCACCCTGGACAGGAGCCTGAACCAAACCACACGGGTGAAAACACAGGACGCCAACAGGTGATCGGTGGTCTCGTCGTGTTGATCGCAGATGATGCAGGTTGCATCATGCTGAAGGCCATGGCGCGCGCGACGCTCAGCTGTCCATAGGCGGCCATGGAGGGCGAGCCAAAAGAAAATTTTCACCTTGGGTGGTACGACCGGTTTCCAAAGATGTTTTGCTCCCACCAGGGCGGTCATTCCAGCGAAGTATGCCCTGTACGCCAACGACAAAGTATAATCACCACTCTCCGTCCACTTCCAGATGAAATAGTCGGATTCTAGTGGTGATATCCCACAAGAGTATGCACTCACAGAGGACTAGGGCTGTTGGAGTGCCGGTGATGTCCCGCGCCCATTGGTGATTGTGCAACGCCTCCTTGACCGTGTGGTTCCACCGTCGGCGGCCGATCACACGATAGAGGTTTGGTGCAGAGCGACAGATAGCGCCGTCCGGCAGCCAGGAGTCGGTCCAGAAGTGTGTTGAGGCGCCATCGCCAATCTGGATGGAAACGGATGCACTGAGCATGGCGGCGACGACGCGTTTTGGCCGTGACAGCAGCTATGCCCAAGCAGCATCTGGCTGAGTCCGGCGCAGCCACTCCTAGCAGAGGCGAAGTGCAAAACCACTCACCCAGAGGTCAGGAAGCCCTAGCCTGCCATGGTCCTTAGGCGAGCAAGCAATGGGCCAAGCCACATGACATCGGCCACCAGAGACAGTCAGTGCCAGACCACAGGAATGCCCTCCGTCTTGTGTCAATTTGGTTGATAGCCCATGATGACAAGTTGCAACAGATAGAGACATGGATGGGTGAAAGCTCTATGTTTGGTGTTGGTAATTAGTGACAATGCCTAAGTACTAATCCTATGCCTAAGTTGTATGTAGCATATGAGGATTAGTACATTCCAAGGTTGGTAGCAAGATGGACATGGTGATCATGATGGCCACACTTGGATTTGGACGCAACTCTACGTGATCAAGGCAAAGGTATATGCTTAAGGGTTGTGTTTTAGTAACCAAGACACCTAGTGGGTGTGGTTACATTATAGGATAGATAGCCGTACTATAAAGAGGGGAATGACGCGGCTATTGAACTCCTAAGTGCCTCTAGGTGTGCATTTCATAATCATATGCATTTGGATAGAACTAATAACGCCTCGAAAAATGATTGTGAAAATGCTAACACACATGCACATGGTGATGATCACTTGGTGATGTTAGCACGTTTGCGAAGGCGGTGGAGTTTGAGCGGTAGAGAGGGTTTGGGGCTCTCTCTCCCTCCCGCCGAGCTTGCTCGGCGGGATTCAGGCGTTTTCGAGGAGTTGAAACGCCTATTTTCCACTACGCCGGAAGTCGAAAAAAGAAACGGAGGCGAACGGAGGTCACAGTGGTGACCGGACGCTGGACCGGACGCGGTCACTGTTTGACCGGACGCGTCCGGTCAGCGTTCAGCGTCTGCGCGTATTTCAGTTGGTTGATCGGACGCGCAGCGCGTCCGGTCATAGTCGACCGGACGCGTCCGGTCGATCAGGGAGCTTACTGGACTCCAACCGGACGCTGGCACTATGGCGTCTGGTCAGTTCTCTAGCGCGTCCGGTCGTCATTTCGTTAGAGCGCTGCTCTGGCTTGACCAGCGCGCCCGGTCCATTACGGGACCGGAGCGTCCGGTCGTGACCAGAGCGTCCGGTCGTTGCGACCGGCGCGTCCGGTCGGTGGTTCGTGAAAGAGCCGTTGTGCGATCGGCGCGTCCGGTCAGTTGGACCAGCGCGTCCGGTCAGCGCGACTTCGGCTGTTTCAAGTTCCTAACGGCTATATTCGAAGGGGTACGTCTATAAATACTCGTTGGCCAGCTCAAGGCTCTCTCTCTTGGACTTTTGACATATGTGTGAGCACTTTGAGCTAAGCAACTCCCCTCCCACTCATCTCTCTTGCTTGTTTGCATATTCGAACTGAGATTGAGTGATCTAAGTGCATTTGCATTGTGAGATTGCATCTAGTTGGCACTTGGTGGTTGATTTGCTGCGGAATTCTTATTTCTCTTGGTGGTTGCCGCCACCTAGACGGCTTGGAGCAGCTTGGAGGCGTTGGCAAGAGTTGGTGATTGTTCTTGGCCACCTCCGGTGATTGTGAGGGGTTTGTGCCTACCTCGGCGAAGCGCCAAAGACAACATTAGTAAATTGCTCGTGTCATTGCAACCTTTTGCCATTTGGTAGGTTCTTGTGGTACCTTTTGAGAGGCTCGGTGTGAGACCGATTAGCCACCGAACCACGTGGTGAAGAGGGACACAACGGGGACTAGCGTGCCGGCAAGCACGTGAACCTCGGGATAAATCTTCGTGTCATCACTTTCATATTGTGATTGTTTGATCCCGGCATTCGGTTGTCTTGGAATTCATTGTTGATCATATTGGTTGGCTCAATACTTCGCCCCTCGGTGAAACTCTCCTAACTCAACTCCGCTTTACTTTCTTAGTTATCTTGCTAGCTAGTTAGCTTTGCTAGAGTAGCTCTTTTGTGTAGCTTTCTAGTTGTAGTTGTTGTTACCTTCTCGGTTTGACTTGTGCGGTTGAGTGCCTTTATACTAGAATTGAGAATTGGATAGGTGGCTTGCAAACACCCCGTAGGCTAAGCAAAACTCGCATCTCGCTATTTGTTGTATTGATAAACTTGTTTAGCTTGTCTTTGTAGAAAATTTTAAAAGGCTATTCACCCCCCTCTAGCCATCAAGACCTTTCAATTGGTATCGGAGCCGTGGTCACCGTTTGCAAGGCTTAACAACCTCGGTGTAAGATGTCTCAAGTTGTGTTCAACCATGTCGGGGGCAAGCCTCTATTCTTTGATGGTGTCTCATCTTTTGATCATTGGAAAAGAAAGATGAAGCAATATCTTGGTTCTATAAATCAGAAGGTTTGGGAGGTGACACATCATGATTATGCTATCATTGATCCCGACAACCTCACCAACAATGACCGCATCAACAACCAATGTAACACTATGGCTCTCAACACTCTCTACAATGGGATTGATGCAAAGGTCTTTGAGCAAATCAAGGACCTTGAGATGGCAAGTGAAGTGTGGACAAGATTAGAGGAAACATATGAGGGCACTTCAACGGTAAAGAGTGCCAAGCTATATATGCTCAAGGATAAGTTTGTAAGCTTCAAGATGAAGGATGATGAGTCCATACCAGAGATGTTCTATAGGCTACAAGTTATTGTCAATGATCTCAAGAGCCTAGGAGAAGATGTCAAGGACAAGGACTTCTCACATAAGTTCTTGATGAACCTACCTAAGAAGTTTGCTATCTTGAGGAAGATGATCCAAAGAGAGGGTTTGGACAAGGTGACTCCAAACCAAGTGCTTGGAGATGTCATGACTGATGCTCAATATGATGATGATGAAGATGAAGATGAGAAGAAGGAGATCAAGGTCAAGCAAGAGAAGCCCATTGCATTCAAGGCTTCATCTTCTAAGGGCAAGAGCAAGGTGGAAAGTGATGATGATGATCCATTCGATGATGAGACCATGGCTCTCCTAGTGCACAAGATGGGGAGGTTCATGAAGAAGAAAGGATATGGGGCAAGGAAGAGAAGGGACTTCATGAAGGCAAAGGAGGTGCTTTGCTACAATTGCAATAGCCCCGATCATGTAGTGGCAAAGTGTCCCTATGAAGACAAAAGATATCATGATGGAGAGTTGAAGTTGAAGAAGAACAAGAAGGATAAGAAGGAGAAGAAAGAGAAGAAGAGCTTCACTATCAACAAGAAGAAGAAGGGTGGTGGCTATGTGGTCACTTGGGATAGTGATAACTCCGATAGTGATGACGATAGCTCTAGTGATGATGAGAGGACCACTCGGCGAGCCATTGCAAGCATCGCCCTCTCCAACAAGCCATCCATCTTCGACACTACATCGACATGCCTTATGGCCAAGCCTACCAAGGTAAAATATGATGATAGTGATGACGATTCTTGTGCTAGTGATGGTTGTAGGAGTGATGATGAGGAGGATGAGGACTACTCCAAGGATGATCTATTGGGCATAATAGATCAAATGAGCAAGGGCTACAAGAGGACAACCAAGAAGTGCAAAATCTTGGAGCAAGAGCTCATTGCCAAGAGCAATGAAAATGATGCCTTGATGGAAGAGCTTGTTGCTCTCAAAAAGAGTAAGGAGTGCAAAGGAATTGAACAAGAGCTTAAAGCTCTTAGGAAATCCTTTGATGAGCTAGAGGCCTCTCGTGAGTGTCTAAAGGAAGACCACGAGGACCTTGAAGTTGCTCACACTAGGCTTAAGAAAGCCCACTCCTCTCTACTTGAGCTCATCAAGGAGAAGGACCTCAAGTTGGAGAAGCTCATGAAGGAAACTAAGGAGGAGCAAGTGATTGTCACTTGTGATATTGGACTAACATGTGATATTATTGATGATTCTTTATTTGTTGGTCCTACTAATGCTTCATGTAGCTCATCATCATCCACCACAACCAACTCTACCTCTACTACTAGTGATTCATCACTTGTGGTTGAGAATGAGACTCTCAAGAGAGAGGTGGATGATCTCACCCGCGCATTAGGCAATGCCTATGGTGGGGATGCCCGCTTGCTAAAATGTTTGGGTAGCCAAAGGTTCTCTCTTAACAAAGAGGGTTTGGGCTATACTCCCAAAAAGGGCAAGGCGGCCTTTGCTACTCCAAAGTCTCGCTTTGTGAAGAGCAATGGTCGTTTTTGCAATAGTTGCAAGCAAGTTGGGCATCTAGAGATTAATTGTAATAAAATGAACAAGAACAACAATAAGTTTCATGCTAAAATGGATTACATTCCTTTTGATTCTTGTTTTGTACTTACCAAGGGTGAGAAAGGTGTGCATGCTAGGTTTGTTGGTACACCAATTGTGGGTCCAAAGAAGAAGGCCATTTGGGTACCAAAGAGCTTAGTTACTAACCTTCAAGGACCCAAACAAGTATGGGTACCTAAGAAACATTAATTTTTTTTGTAGGTAAATTACAAAGCCGGAGGAAGGCATTGGGTGCTTGATAGTGGGTGCTCTCAACATATGACCGGTGATTCAAGAATGTTCAACTCTCTCAAATTAAATGATAGTGGCATTGATAGTATCATATTTGGTGACAATAGCAAGGGTGATGTGAAGGCTCTTGGAAGGATTGCAATCTCAAATGATCATAGCATTTCCAATGTGCTCCTAGTTGAAAAGTTGAACTTCAATCTTCTCTCGGTTGCTCAATTGTGTGATCTCAGTTTCAAGTGCATATTTGGTGTTGATGATGTGGAGATAGTTAGTGTTGATGGCTCCAATTTAATCTTCAAGGGTTTTAGATATGAGAATCTATACTTGGTTGATTTCAATGCTAGTGACACTCAACTTTCAACATGCTTGCTCACCAAATCAAGTATGGGTTGGTTATGGCATAGAAGACTTGGTCATATTGGCATGAAGCAATTGAACAAGTTAGTGAAGCATGACTTAGTTAGAGGCTTGAAGGGTGTCACATTTGAGAAGGATAAGCTATGTAGTGCATGTCAAGCCAGAAAGCAAGTAGGCAACACTCATCCATTGAAGAGCATCATGAGTACCTCCAAGGCATTTGAGTTGTTGCACATGGATCTATTTGGGCCAACTACATACACAAGCATTGGTGGTAACAAGTATGGTTTTGTGATTGTGGATGATTTCACTAGATACACATGGGTATTCTTTCTTGGGGACAAGAGTGATGTATTTGACATATTCAAGAAGTTCATCAAGAGAGTGCAAAATGAATTTGAGACCACAATCAAGAAAGTGAGAAGTGACAATGGAAGTGAGTTTAGAAATACAAGAATTGATGAGCTATGTGATGAGCTTGGAATCAAACATCAATTTTCGACCAAGTATACACCTCAATCAAATGGCTTAGTTGAGAGGAAGAATAGAACCTTGATTGATATGGCAAGATTAATGTTGAATGAGTATAATGTGAGTCATTCATTTTGGGCCGAAGCAATCAACACGGCTTGCTTCTATAGCAATCGCCTCTATTGCCACAAGTTTCTAGAGAAGACACCATATGAGATCTTAAATGGAAGAAAGCCCAACATTGCATACTTTCGGGTATTTGGTTGCAAATGCTACATCTTGAAGAAGGGCTCTAGATTGAGCAAGTTTGAGAAGAAATGTGATGAAGAATTCTTACTTGGTTACTCCACTACTAGCAAAGCTTATAGAGTTTGGAATTTGGCTAGTGGCTTACTTGAGGAAGTTCATGATGTTGAGTTTGATGAAACAAATGGCTCTCAAGATGAGAAAAATAACTTGGATGATGTGAGAGGAACTCAATTGACTAATGCTATGAAAGAAATGGATATTGGTGATATTAGGCCAAAGCAAGTGATTGATGTGGATGACAACAAAGACCAAGTGCTCAAAAGTCCAATTACACAAGCTAGTGGGTCTCTAATGCAAAATCAAGCTAGTACATCATCTCAAGTGCAACAAGATCAACAAGTGGCTAGTTCATCATCTCCAACTCATGATCAATATCAACATCCAAGCAATCAAGTCCAAGTGCTTCAACCAACTAACATTGCAAGAGACCATCTATTGGATTCCATCATTGGTGACATACAAAGGGGAGTTCAAACTAGATCAAGATTGGCATCATTTTGTGCTCACTCTTCTTTTGTGTCAATAGAAGAACCCAAGGACATTGATAAAGCATTAAGAGATCCGGATTGGGTAAATGCAATGCATGAAGAGCTCAACAACTTCAAGAGAAATGAAGTATGAGAACTAGTTGAGAGGCCTAAGGATCATAATGTCATTGGAACAAGATGGGTCTTTCGCAACAAGCAAGATCAAGATGGAATAGTAGTAAGGAACAAAGCAAGACTAGTGGCTCAAGGTAACACATAAGTGGAGGGTCTTGACTTTGGTGAAACTTATGCCCCGGTTGCAAGATTGGAAGCAATTAGGATCTTACTTGCCTATGCTTGTGCTCATAATATCAAGCTATATCAAATGGATGTGAAGAGTGCATTTCTCAATGGGTACATTCAAGAAGAGGTGTATGTGGAGCAACCTCCCGGTTTTGAAGATGACAAGAAACCCAATCATGTCTACAAATTGAGAAAAGCTTTGTATGGATTGAAGCAAGCACCTAGAGCATGGTATGAAAGATTGAGGGACTTCTTGCTATCTAAAGGATTTGTCATGGGCAAAGTGGATACTACTCTCTTCACCAAGAAGATTGGGAAAGACTTGTTTGTATTGCAAATATATGTTGATGATATCATCTTCGGTTCAACCAATCAAGATTATTGTGATGAGTTTGGGAAAATGATGGCAAAGGAATTTGAAATGTCTATGATCGGTGAACTTAGTTTCTTTCTTAGACTTCAAATTAAGCAAATGAAGGAAGGAACATTTGTGAGCCAAACCAAGTACATCAAAGATATGCTCAAGAAGTTTGGCATGGAAGATGCAAAGGGCATTATAACCCCAATGGGCACTAGTGGAAGCTTGGATAGTGACAAGAATGGCAACATGGTGGATCAAAAGCTATATAGATCAATGATTGGTAGCCTACTCTATGTGACGGCATCAAGGCCCGATGTGATGTTTAGTGTATGCATGTGTGCAAGATTTCAAGCCTCACCAAGAGAAAGTCATTTGAAGGCAACAAAGAGAATTTTGAGGTACTTAAAGCATACACAAGATGTTGGACTATGGTATCCCAAAGGTGCAAGCTTTGAACTAGTTGGATATTCGGATTCCGACTATGCCGGTGACAAAGTGGAGAGAAAGAGCACTTCCGGGACTTGTCAATTGTTGGGAAGATCACTTGTCTCATGGTCATCCAAGAAGCAAAATAGTATTGCACTATCTACCGCCGAAGCCGAATACATCGCCGCGGGTAGTTGTTGTGCACAAATCTTATGGATGAAGGCAACATTGAAGGATTTTGGAATCAATTTCAAGAATGTGCCATTGCTATGTGACAATGAAAGTGCCGTGAAGCTAACCAACAATCCGGTTCAACATCAAAGAACAAAGCATATTGATGTTCGTCATCATTTTATTAGAGATCATCAACAAAAGGGTGACATTGCTATTGAGAGTGTGGGCACCGAAGATCAACTAGCCGATCTATTCACCAAGCCACTTGATGAGAAGAGATTTCACAAGCTAAAGAATGAGTTGAACATACTGGACTTCTCCAACATGAGTTGATGCACCCCAATGTTATGGCATGCCTCTCCTTCGAGCCCCAAGGTACAATTGGTTCACATATCATACATTCTATGCTAAGGACTTGTTTAGTGCATCTAGTCATAATTTACATGTTATAGGCTCATTCATGAAAATCAAATGAATTTGAAGTTTATATGGTGCCACTATTGTTTCTATGACTTGTATGATCTAGTGGTAGCATATAACTTGTTTAAGTAGCTTGTGATCCTAAGTGTTTAATCAAGATCACTTGTCTAAATATTTGCTTCACATGGTGCATGATAACCCTTCTAGTGAGGTGTGAAGAAGCTTGCCCTTGGATCAAACCGAAGCATTTTATTTATGCAAGCAATCTAGGTTGAATCACAAACTTGATCCTCACCCCATAATTCAACATGATAATCTATCTAAGATTGGTCCCTTGTGGTCATTGGTGCCAAAGGGGGAGAAAGTGTTGTTCACAAAGATAGATTATAAAGGGAGAGAAAACCTAAAGGGGAGAATTGGTAAAAGAAGGGGATCAACTAAAATTTTGAGCACACAAGTAGGGAGAGCAAGCTCTTAAACATGAATGTTGCATTTCCATGTGCACTTCATATGTATGATGCATAGTTTTGTTTTTCTTTTTCTCCGATACATTGCTTGTGTGGTGACTTGCTAGTATACAATTGAATGGTGTATTGAAGTACTAGCATGAATAGGAAGTAGTTAGATTTCTCTTGCTTCATGTTTTTCAAAGCGGTACTAGAACCTTGTTTATAATGTTGATCTCACGAGGTTTCTAGTTATGTTTGTGCTTTTCAAGTGGTATCTAACTACACAAGGTGCTAAGATGGTGTTTATCGCTACTCCGATGGTATCACGCTTCAAAGGTCTATAATCTAAAACACTTAGCACCTATTGATAGTCAATGCTCCTAATCTTTCCTATCTAACATGTATGCTTTCAAAATCCAAACATATAGCATACATGTAGGGGGAGCCATTGCTATCAATTTGAATTCATGATCACTTGTCCATACTTCTCACACATGGTAATATACTTGGACAATGTGACATGGGTTCAATCAAAATTTTATCATAATATCTTTGTGAGAGGGTTGTCACCAATTACCAACAAGGGGGAGATTGAAAGCTCTATGTTTGGTGTTGGTAATTAGTGACAATGCCTAAGTACTAATCCTATGCCTAAGTTGTATGTAGCATATGAGGATTAGTACATTCCAAGGTTGGTGGCAAGATGGACATGGTGATCATGATGGCCACACTTGGATTTGGACGCAACTCTACGTGATCAAGGCAAAGGTATATGCTTAAGGGTTATGTTTTAGTAACCAAAACACCTAGTGGGTGTGGTTACATTATAGGATAGATAGCCGTACTATAAAGAGGGGAATGACGCGGCTATTGAACTCCTAAGTGCCTCTAGGTGTGCATTTCATAATCATATGCATTTGGATAGAACTAATAACGCCTCGAAAAATGATTGTGAAAATGCTAACACACATGCACATGGTGATGATCACTTGGTGATGTTAGCACGTTTGCGAAGGCGGTGGAGTTTGAGCGGTAGAGAGGGTTTGGGGCTCTCTCTCCCTCCCGCCGAGCACGTTTGCGAAGGCGGTGTAGTTGAAACGCCTATTTTCCACTACACTGGAAGTCGAAAAAAGAAACGGAGGTGAACGGAGGTCACAGTGGTGACCGGACGCTGGACCGGACGCGGTCACTGTTTGATCGGACGCGTCCGATCAGCGTTCAGCGTCTGCGCGTATTTCAGTTGGTTGATCGGACGCGCAGCGCGTCCGGTCATAGTCGACCGGACGCGTCCGGTCGATCAGGGAGCTTACTGGACTCCAACCGGACGCTGGCACTGTGGCGTCTGGTCAGTTCTCTAGCGCGTCCGGTCGTCATTTCGTTAGAGCGCTGCTCTGGCTTGACCAGCGCGCCCGGTCCATTACGGGACCGGAGCGTCCGGTCGTGACCAGAGCGTCCGGTCGTTGCGACTGGCGCGTCCGGTCGGTGGTTCGCGAAAGAGCCGTTGTGCGATCGGCGCGTCCGGTCAGTTGGACCAGCACGTCCGGTCAGCGCGACTTCGGCTGTTTCAAGTTCCTAACGGCTATATTCGAAGGGGTACGTCTATAAATACTCGTTGGCCAGCTCAAGGCTCTCTCTCTTGGACTTTTGACATATTTGTGAGCACTTTGAGCTAAGCAACTCCCCTCCCACTCATCTCTCTTGCTTGTTTGCATATTCGAAGTGAGATTGAGTGATCTAAGTGCATTTGCATTGTGAGATTGCATCTAGTTGGCACTTGGTGGTTGATTTGCTGCGGGATTCTTATTTCTCTTGGTTTTTGCCTCCACCTAGACGGCTTGGAGCAGCTTGGAGGCGTTGGCAAGAGTTGGTGATTGTTCTTGGCCACCTCCGGTGATTGTGAGGGGTTTGTGCCTACCTCGGCGAAGCGCCAAAGGCAACATTAGTAAATTGCTCGTGTCATTGCAACCTTTTGCCATTTGGTAGGTTCTTGTGGTGCGTTTTGAGAGGCTCGGTGTGAGACCGATTAGCCACCGAACCACGTGGTGAAGAGGGACACAACGGGGACTAGCGTGCCGGCAAGCACGTGAACCTCGGGATAAATCTTCGTGTCATCACTTTCATATTGTGATTGTTTGATCCCGGCGTTCGGTTGTCTTGGAATTCATTGTTGATCATATTGGTTGGCTCAATACTTCGCCCCTCGGTGAAACTCTCCTAACTCAACTCCGCTTTACTTTCTTAGTTATCTTGCTAGCTAGTTAGCTTTGCTAGAGTAGCTCTTTTGTGTAGCTTTCTAGTTGTAGTTGTTGTTACCTTCTCGGTTTGACTTGTGCGGTTGAGTGCCTTTATACTAGAATTGAGAATTGGATAGGTGGCTTGCAAACACCCCGTAGGCTAAGCAAAACTCGCATCTCGCTATTTGTTGTATTGATAAACTTGTTTAGCTTGTCTTTGTAGAAAATTTTAAAAGGCTATTCACCCCCCTCTAGCCATCAAGACCTTTCAATGGGGATTGCGAAAAGTGTGGTCTGGGTTAGAGTGGCTCTCCCCACATTGGTCAGAAGCCCGCCCTTCCAGGTGGGAATCCTAGCAGCGACCGCATCCACGATGCGTTGTTCGTCAGCGTGGCTCAACCTTGACAGAGAGCGGTGCGCCCAAGTACTTAGTTGGGAACTCCTGAATCCTGCAGGGGAAGACCTGCTGTACCACCTGGATGTCCTCATCGAAACAATGAATGGGAGTCATCTGCACTTGTCTAGATTGGTGGAGAGACCAGAGGCGCTTGCAAACAGCTCCAGGATCCTACGGATGCAACTGAAGTCCCGGCCGAGGGGTGCAGGAAGATCACCAAGTCATCAGCGTATAATGATGCTCGACATTTGATGACTTTGCTCGGCAGTGGCGTGAGCACAGAGCGACGATCTTCTTCTGTAATGAGGGCATTCAAAACTTCCATGACAATGATGAACAAGAAAGGCAAAAGCGGATCGCCTTGCCTGAGGCCGCGGGCATGACAAATGCGGCGTCCTGGGCATCCATTCACAAGTACCTTGGTGCTTGTGGAACTCAGCATGGCAGATATCCAATCACGCCATCACAAGGGGAATCCAATATGCTCAAGCAGAGCCATGCGACCGTGTCAAATGCCTTAGCAAGATCGACTTTGAGTAGGATCGTTGGACATCTCCGAGCGTTAAGCCAGCGACATGTGAGCAACGCGCCGTGGAAATTCTCATGTATTCGACGGCCGTGAATGAAGGCAGTCTGGTTGTCCATTACGATATGTGGCATCCTGGGTGCCAGGTGTAGGGCGAGGCCCTTGGTGAACATTTTCCCAATGAAGTGTATGAGACTGATGGGCCTGTAATCCCGGAGCCCAGTAGAAGTCTCGGTTTGTTGCAGTAGTACCATGATCGTGCCATTGAGGGAATGGAAGACTGATGGGCCTGTAATCCTGGAGCCCAGTAGAAGTCTCGGTTTGTTGCAGCAGTACCATGATCGTGCCATTGAGGGAATGGAAGCTCCTGAAATCAACTACCCAGAGCGCCTAAAAGGCACGCACAACGTTGGGACCGACCACCTCCCAGGTGGTGCGGAAGAAGGCTCCGTTGAACCCATCCGGCCCTGGTGCCCTGTCAGCTGGGGATTCACGAACGATTCACGCCACTTCCTCAGGCGAGAAAGGAGCAACCAACTCACTGAGGTCTAGCTGTGGGATTTGCAGCTGTGACAAGTCAAGCCGGTGCTGCCTAACGAAGGCCGTGCCGAGAAGGTCATTGTAATAGGAGAAGACGATGTCGGCCTTTGCCTCTTCTTCACTGAATGTTTGACCATTGTGAGTGACTGTGTGAAAGCCCAAGTTTGGTTTTGGTAATTAATGACACCAAGTTGCTAATGCCATGTGTTAAGTGTTTTGAGTTAGACATAAGCAACACATGTGATGAAGGTGTACGTGGCAAGGAGTGGTGGCCACAAGATCACAAAGAAATGGTGCATGGACATGAAATGACGATCATGGTGGAGATGCACACAATATGATGGACATGATGATCAAGTAGAGGAGAAGGATCTAAGAGCGGCGGGATTCAAGCGTTTTCGAGGAAATGAAATGCCTATTTTCTATTGCGCCGGAGGCAAGAAAAGGTGGAGAAAGTCTGAAATGATTATCACTGAAAATACAGTGACCGGACGCTGTGGTCGAATTGACCGGACGCGGCTGGCGCGTCCGGTCAGTTCAAACCACAGACAGACGCGCGTGTGAGAAGGGTCGCAGACCGGCGAGTCCGGTCCCTCGCGGAACCGGCGCGTCCGGTCACGCACCCAGGAGTTCAGCACGGAGGGCAGATGCGATCGGACGCGGTGGCGCGTCTGGTCACGTTCGACCGGACGTGTCCGGTCATGAGTGGACCGTTACTGGACTCCGATCGGACGCGGCTGGCGCGTCCGGTCACGTGCGATCAGACGCGTCCGGTCGCGGTGGGAGCTTACTGGACTCCGACCAGACGCCAGGTGCAGCGCGTCCGGTCAAACACTGGAGCACGTCCGGTCACGGCAATGGTAACTTCTGACGCGCACTGTTCACGCTTGTCTTGTAGTGACCAGATGCGTCCGGTCACCCTGACCGGTGCGTCCAGTCAGCTCGATTTGAACTGTGTCGTCCGGTAATGGCTAGCTGCGTACCCCTTCGCTATAAATAGATGGTGGCCGGGGTTTGAGGGCAACTCTTGCACATTTTGAGACCTAGAGACATCCTTTGAGCTATAGAACAACCCCTCCACTCATCTCTTTGCATAGTTGCACATCTTGAGTGAGATTGAGTGAGATTCAAGTGCATTGCTTGAGAGTTGCATTCTAGAGGCACTTGATTTTCGAGTTGCTGCGGATTTCTCGTTACTCTTCCGTGTTTCCTGACACGGTAGATGGCTTGGAGCAGCGGAGGTGATTGAGCTCACAATTGAAGATTGTTGGAGCCCTCACCAAGTGTTGTAAGGGGTTCTTGATCCTTTCCCGCGGGAGTTCGCAAATTGGATACTCTAGTGAAGCTCGTGGCTTGGAGGATCCCCATCTTGTGTGCGATTGTGCGGCGCCCGCCGAGGGCTCGACTCTTGATAGTCGATTAGCTCGTGAACCGACAAGTGGGTGCATCGCCACAACGAGGAGTAGCTTGCCGGAAAGCAAGTGAACCTCGGTAAAAATCTTGTGTCATCTCTTTGCCGAGGATTTTCTTGTGGTTGATCATTGTGATTGATTCTTCGAGTGCATTACTTCTCTACATCGTTGGTATAAGAATCAAGTCACTTGCTCTTTACTTTCTTATACTATTCCTAGTGTAGTTTGCTTAGTGTAGCTTTTATCACATAGGAGTAAGTAGCTTAGTGACTTAGTCTTGTTGGTGTGTTTTAGAGATCATAGCCTTGCTTCACTAGAGTTGTATAGGTGGCTTGCATAGTATAGTTGAGCTAGTGCTAGAATTAGCTTAGCCATCTTTTATACTAACGTGGCTGTTTAGTGAAGCTTGTAGATTTTTAAATAGGCTATTCACCCCCCTCTAGCCATTTGGACCTTACACTGTGAAAAGGTAGTTCTTGTGATGACGGTGACAGGCTTGGAGATGGAAATACTTAATACAAGCATCCCCCTCACGCAGTCCCTGGGTCCTAGCGCGCTGCCTTGCCATAGTCCGCACCAAGGAGCTGAGGCCAAGGACGTTGGCCTTGAGCTCGCAGCGCAACTTGAGTTTGACAGGTGACAGAAGCCGTGTCTCTTGCGCGACGTCGAGCTCATATATCACCACCCGCGCAGCCGCTAGTTGCAGGCGAATGTTGCCGATGTGGGTAGCTCTCCAACTCCGGAGCGCCCTGGCCAGTGCCCGCAACTTCTGGTCCAAGGAGCGACGCATCAGTGGCACCCTGGCAGGCCCCCCAGGGCCACCCACACAACATCCAAGAACCCATCGAACTTGGTCCAGTACTGGTTGAAGCAAAAGCGCGGCCGCGTCCACGGCTCGGTGTTGAGCACGAGCAATAGTGGTGCATGATCGGAACTGTCAGACAAGAGGCTTCGCAGCTGGTGACATGAGTATTGCTCCAACCATTCCACCGTGGCGAAGGCACGATCGAGCCGCTCCAGAGCACCATTGTCGAATCAAAAGTGTGGTTCTTTGGCAAGGGAACCAAACTGATCACAAGGTGAGTAGAAAGTTTAAATAAAGCACTAGAGTTTGTATTTATCA
Source organism: Saccharum spontaneum (assembly GCA_022457205.1). Lineage (NCBI taxonomy): Eukaryota > Viridiplantae > Streptophyta > Magnoliopsida > Poales > Poaceae > Saccharum > Saccharum spontaneum. Next base: position 30,605,918 of record CM039584.1, read on the forward strand.
CGGGGTGAGTACAAAGTTTAAATAAATCACTAGAGTCTGCATTTGTCATGATCCATTGGTTTGACAATTGGAAGACATGCATATATACGTGCCCCTTCAGGAGTCAAAGAGAAAAAAAAGATGGTGTAGGTCAACATATAGAAGTCATACTTGACTCTGTACCTAAAATAAACGTCGAGAATATATATAACTTCGATCAAGATTAGGAATGTTATAGTGGGGAGTGTAGACATACGTGAGAAGTACGTGAGATTGAATCTTGGTTATGTAAAGCAAAAACGGGTAGGACTGTAAACATACATGGGTGGGACTAGGTACGTAAGATTGAATCCTGGTTTGTATTGAACAGTTAGGAGGAGCCTTACATCGATCGAACAGTTAGGAGGAGTCTTACATCTTACATGTAAGATTACGGATGATGGAGGGTTCATATAGCACGACGTCTAGATCGAACGGTTATTATAGAAGAAGAGTCCCCTCCAAAAAAACTCGCTCTTTTATAGTGTGATAAGAAAGTTTACTTGGCTTAGGTGTATACTTCCTATGTATTTCCAATGCACCTATCTTTGTTCTATATCTATATCTACGCAGGAGTATATCTATATGCTTGTTTGGATATTTTTTGATCGTGTAAACTGGCTTATAAAAGCTAGGTTGCTAAAAGATAGATTATAAAAGCTAGATTGGTAGTTGTTTGAATTCATAGTTTGTATAAGTTGGATCAAAAACTAATGCATCACGACATTTGGCGGAATTGCTAATCCAGGTGCCACAAAATGCACGACCCTCTTCAATATTGCTGTTGAAACATCATTTGGCAATGGGGAGTCAACTAAATTTTGGTTGGACAGATGATTTCTAGGCACGACAATCTCTAAACTCACACCTAATTTAATCAAATTGATCTCTAAAAGAGTGTTGAAGCAACGAACTATGGCCTAGACCTTGGACAGTAGGTGTTGTGTCATGACCCGGCTTTGCATCTTTGTTTAGCATAAGCATCATCAAAGTTCATTGGAAACTAGTCAAGTAAAATTGCACATTTCTAGCTCTCTTGTGTCATGACATGCTTCGTCTAGTATCACTGATCTACCAGCACTTAGCTAGTTCATCCTAAACAAATACCAATGGACAATTTATCAACACTCGACAGACAGTCCATTAGAGCGTGAACATATAGGAAATTGCGTTATCTAGCTCTCCCTCAGCTTGGACCCACCCATAGGTCAATGTGGCACTCACACCACACCCATGGACCTCTCAAAGCTCTCACACCCACTCTCTCCCTAGCTTGTGGTGCAAAATTGAGGAGGTGGATAAACATATTGCAAACTCAGGAGGATTGCAAACAATAGTTCTAATCCCTAAAGCAACCCTAAATCACAACAAATTGAAAAGTGGGAATTGGGGGAACCAAAGTCACAACCCATGTCATGACTCTAATCAATATGCCTGATGCAATCCTAACTAGTACGTCTACTGCAACCCTAATTGGTATAGGTGCTATGACACCTAATCAATATGAATGATGCAACTCTAATCAATCTGCAAGAGTATATATAACCCGTATTTGATTCTAAAAGGTACCAACTTGGAAGATGATAGGGCAAACCCAACAACCTTAAGCAGTACGCCTATTGAGGCCCCTAATCAATATGCTCACAATAACCCCTATCGTTATGGGTTTTGTGACCTCTAATGAATATGGATGCTGCAACCTTAACAACTATGCATGAGTATACAATATCCATGTTCAAGAATTCTATAAAGTAGCAACCTGAGCATGCGGTAGAGATTGTCCTAGAACCCTCATCAGTGCCCCTGTTACAACCCTAATCAATATGCATGTTGTAACCCTAAATGGCATGGATGTTGCGATCTCTAATCTATATATACTATAAAGACAAACCCCACTAAGCTAATTATCTTGAACATCCTTGCGCCACGTCATCCACTTATCCTTTGCAATTAACACAAACCCTACTAAGCTATTATCTTGAATCTCCTTGCACCACGTCATCCACTTATCCCTTTCAATTAACACCATCTAATCATGTGCATGCATGTATAGTAGTAGTTCGTCTTCCAAGTTCATGCACGTAATATAGTAGTAGATATATTTAGTTATCCACATCAGAATGCTAAAATATAGATTCCTCCTTCATACCCGCGGCAATGCACGGGAAATCCTCCTAGTTAGTATGTATGATGCAACCACAATAAATATGCCCAAGTATACGGGATTCGTATATGATAATTCTAAAATGTAGCAACCTAAATATATGGTAGGACAAACCTCATAATCCTATTCAATATAATTTTATGCCTTAATTAGTACGTATGCTGAAACTTTATTCGGCACATATTTTTAACTAGGGGAGAAAACCATAGTTACAACCCTACACCTAAACTTAGAACATTTCTATTAACATAAGATAAATTCTAGACCACACTAGAGCATGGGTTTCCAAAGGATGTGCTAATGTATTGGATCTATGAGATCTATTCCATCGTCAACGTGTCACCTCTATTCTTTTAATGAACAAGCATGAGAATGGGTGCTTTTTTTTTAGTTAGGCGGAGCGTGTGAGCACAAGGAAAAAAATATAAATGCTACTGTCCCAATTGAAGGTGCCAAGCTGTCAAGCACCTCGCTCTATGCTTATAGAATGTTGGATTCCTCTCATCCTAAAATCTTACGAACCACTGGCAGGGTGTTAGAACACATAGCTTTCTAAGGTGTTGTTTGGCATTCGCTTCTTCACTAGTTTGAAAAGTTGTTTAGAGCCATTTTTGCTAAACGGGTTAAAATAGAATAGCTGCTCAAGCGAAACTTCTTATTATATAGCCTCACGATACTAGATGGAGCTAAAAATACTGATTTTTTCTAGCTCTCTATCCTAGATCTAATTTAACAATCTGTTTTACCAAATGTTTATTTTTTTAAAAAATAGATTCAACTCTAGCCGTAGAGCTACTCGAAGTAAAAAAAGTTATTCCACCAGTGAATAGTGAAGCAATGCCGTACCAAACAAAACCTAAATCTCGTAAGTTGAGTTCAATTCAATGCAATAAACGAATACTTACTGCTCAAAGTCTGAAACACCTACTAGCTAGTGCATCAGTGCTTACGTTTGTTCAAGGCGTGTGTGATTGTTCAAGGTGTCGCAAACTTCACGATGATTGAGGGCCGGTTTAGATGCATTTTTTTAAATGACACTGTAGCAAATTTCGTTGTTATTTAGTAATTAGTGTCCGATCATAGTCTAAATAGGCTTAAAAGATTCGTCTCGTCTATTTTATCTTAACTATGTAATTAGTTTTATTTTTTATCTATATTTAATATTTCATGCATACGTTCAAATATTCGATGTGATAGGAAATCTTAAAAAATTCTGTAAAATTTTTGGTAACGGAGTGCCGGTCCAAAACCGGGACCGCCTGCTAGCCTGTACCTGTCCTCTTCAGCGTGCAAGTGGTCGGACCCACGCGTGGGGCCTACATATATGACCTCTCCTCTGTTTTCTCTGTGTTGTGTACTGTTATCCCATGACCATGAGGCACCATTCTCCTTCTTTGTGCTCTGGATATTTGATCCGTGGCTGTTCTTTAATCTCTCTCTTTCACCTCACCCTCTCATTCATTTGGCTGCATCGGTTCCTAGCATCCACACACTCCGGTTTCGTTCTCTGTCTCGTTATCATTCATCTCATGATCGCTAAGCTCCTGACCGACCCGGCTCCAGTGCGACTGTGCGAGCACGGAATCTCAGTATAATGCTGGTCAATTCAACGAGACAATGACAATGTCGAAGCCACCATTATAGACTGTAGTAGAAGCAGCTGCAAATAAAACTGACACTACTAAACTACTCCCTCTATTCTAAATTATAAGGTATTCTAAGATTTTTGGAGAGTAAGATTCTTGGAGAGTTAAAGCATCTTAAGTTTGACTAAAATTATTGAAAAAATTACAAAAATTTATAACATCAAATAGATATACTATGAAAATATAATTAATGAAGAATCTACTGATACTTAATTGGTATCATAAATATTATTATCTTATCATATAAATTTGATCAAACTTGAGATGATTTAACTCTCTAATATTCTTGAAATGGCTTATAATTTAGGATGAGGGAGTAGATTTTAAATTGGATCGACGGTTCCTCACGGCAAAGAAGACAGAGACGCGGGCGGCAATGGGGAGTTCCAAGCTCTCCTTGCTTTGCCTAGTCCCGTTCCTTCTCCTCGCGGCCGTTGCGGTCGCCGGCGGCGACACGCTCACCACATTCATCGTGCACGTGCAGCCCCCGGAGCCGGAGGAGAACCAGCAGACTGCCGGCGACCGGGAGGCATGGTACAGGTCGTTCCTGCCCGAGGACGGCCGGCTCGTCCACGCGTACCACCACGTCGCGAGCGGCTTCGCGGCCCGGCTGACGCGGGAGGAGCTCGACGCGCTGTCCGCGATGCCCGGGTTCGTCGCGGCGGTCCCGGAGGAGATGTACGAGCTGCTCACGACGCACACTCCTCTGTTCCTCGGCCTGGACGCCCGGCGAGGCGGCAGGCCGGCGTCTCACGGTCACGGTGGCTCCGAACGCGGCGCTGGGGTCATCGTCTGCTTGCTCGACACAGGCATCTCCCCGACCCACCCCTCCTTCGACGACGACGGCATGCCGCCGCCGCCGGCGAAGTGGAAGGGCCGCTGCGACTTCGGTGTCCCCGTGTGCAACAAGAAGCTCATCGGAGCTCGCTCCTTCATGTCCGTCCCCACCGCCGGCAGCAACTCCTCGTCGCCGGTCGATGACGCCGGCCACGGCACGCACACCGCCAGCACGGCCACGGGAGCCGTCGTGCAGGGCGCTCAGGTTCTTGGCCAGGCCGTGGGGGTCGCCGCCGGGATGGCGCCCCGCGCGCACGTCGCCATGTACAAGGTCTGCAACGCAACCAGCTGCCTCAGCTCCGACATACTCGCCGGCCTGGACGCCGCCGTGGGCGACGGCTGCGACGTCATCTCCATGTCCATCGGCGGAGTGTCCAAGCCGTTCTACCGCGACACCATCGCCGTGGGCACGTTCGGCGCCGTCGAGAAGGGAGTCTTCGTCGCCCTGGCAGCCGGCAACCGTGGCCCCAACGCCAGCTCCGTCACGAACGAGGCGCCCTGGATGCTCACCGTCGCCGCGAGCACCATGGACCGCTCCATCCGCTCCACGGTTCACCTGGGGAACGGCGTCTCCTTCCACGGCGAGTCGGTGTACCAGCCAGACGTCTCGGCCTCCGCCTTCCACCCGCTGGTCTACGCCGGCGCCAGCGGGAGGCCGTACGCCGAGCTCTGCGGCAACGGCTCGCTGGACGGCGTGGACGTCCGGGGCAAGATCGTGCTCTGCGAGTACGGAAGCGGACCGGACGGCAACATCTCGAGGATCCTGAAGGGCGCCGTGGTTCGAAGCGCCGGCGGCGCCGGCGTGGTACTGATGAACGGGTTTCCGCAAGGCTACAGCACGCTCGCCGACGCGCACGTGATCCCGGCGTCGCACGTCGACTACGCCGCCGCCTCGGCTATCATGTCCTACGTCCAGTCCACGGCGAGCCCCACGGCGAAGATCCTCTTCGGGGGCACGATCCTCGGCACGTCCCCTGCTCCGTCCATGGCCTTCTTCTCCTCTCGTGGCCCCAGCCTCCAGAACCCCGGGATTCTGAAGCCCGACATCACGGGGCCCGGCGTGAACGTGCTCGCCGCATGGCCATCCCAGCTCCAGGTCGGTCCGCCGACGACGGCATCTGCTGCTCTCCCCGGACCGCGGGGACCGACCTTCAACATCATCTCCGGCACGTCCATGTCGACGCCGCATCTCAGCGGCATCGCGGCCTTCGTCAAGAGCAAGCACCCTGATTGGTCGCCGGCAGCGATCAGGTCGGCGATCATGACCACCGCCGACGTCACCGACCGTGCCGGCAACGCCATCCGCAACGAGCAGCGCGTGGCGTCCGACTTGTTCGCCACCGGTGCCGGCCACGTCAACCCGGAGAAGGCGGCCGACCCTGGCCTGGTGTACGACATCGCGCCCAGCGACTACGTCGGCTTCCTCTGCGGCCTATACAGTAGCCAGAACGTCTCCCTCGTCGCGCGGCGGCCGGTCGACTGCTCGGCCGTCACGGTGATCCCGGAGAGCATGCTGAATTGCCCGTCGGTGTCGGTCGTCGTCCAGCCGACGTGGAATTGGAGCACGCCTGTGGTCGTTGAGCGTACGGTGAAGAACGTCGGGGAGGAGGTTTCGTCGGTTTACTACGCGGCGGTCGACATATTTGACGACGATGTAACTGTGGGCGTGTTTCCAAGCGAACTGGCGTTCACCAAGGTAAACCAGGAGCAGAGCTTCAAAGTGATGGTGTGGCGGGGGCACAGTAATAAGGGTGCCAAGGTGGTGCAAGGCGCGTTCCGTTGGGTGTCAGACACGTACACAGTCAGGAGCCCTATCTCCATATCCTTCACTTGACAACCACAGATCTACCTAACTGCTAGTGCTAGCTAAAGCAGCTAGTTCTGTTTTAGTATATGGCACAGGCCCAAAGGATTAATTCTACCCAGATCCAACGACTGGTCTAGGTAAAATGAGTTTTTTTTTAGCTTTCACCCTTATTATACTAGGGCCTAAACAGAGATATCGCTGCCTAGTAAAACTTTTCTCGGCCTAAGCCTGGCCCGTAACATTAATTTTGGCTATTTTCACGTTGGAAACTCGTGGATGGCAGTCTGTTTGGATCTATTAGCACTAAAAATCAGTAGCTAAAATTAGTACTAGTGGATCCAATTAAACAGGCCTGCTATTTCTCTCTAAATATTATATTTTTAGATTTATGCTATTTTTCTGTCGACAGTTTTTTTTCCTTTGTATCTGTCAAATTTTGCACCGTTGATTTGCTTCTAGATTCGTGCAGTCTATCGGGTGTACAGCAGCTAACGGGTCTGGTTGAAACTTGCGAACCCGTATAGTTTTTCCCCAATCCTTTCCTGTCCAAAGTTTTTCCGCATCCCATCGGCATCTCCACGCGCAGGTGGGGAGCCACAGGTGCTGGAGGGGCAAGGCCTCGCCGCTGCTTTTTCACTTGCGCCGCGCCAGATGGTGGGTGCAGCGGAGCCTCCGGCGGCTGTCCCGGTGAAGCTGTGGCGAGCTGTAGGTGGGTTGCTGTCCTCGCGCGCCGCTTCCCCTGTGTCACGGCCGACGGTGGGTGTGGTTGTGCCCGGCGGGCTGAGCTGCAGCGCGCTGTGGGTGTGCCGCGGCGGGCGGTGGTTGGAGCGGCTGCTGCGCTGAGCTGTGGCTGGCTGTGGGTGGGGGCATCGGCTAGCGGAGGTCGGACTTCGGCGGCTGTTCCACCGAGCTGTGCTGAGTTGTTGGTGAGGGCGTGAGGTGCTGTCTTCGCGCGCTGCAAACCCTGTGCCGCTGTGAGCGGTGGTCGGAGCTGGATCCTCGGGCGCTGCTTCCCCAGTGTCAACAGCCACAGAGGAGTTGGTCGATTTGTGTAAGTGTACTTTGTTCTTCGCATGTTTGTTCGTTGATTTTTTGCTTTTTTGTTTGACGAGCTACTGGTTTGCGCGCATGTTGAAATGGTCGCGGTTGTTCGTGGCTGCGAAGTAGAGTAGATTATTTTGCAGTTAATACAGTAATACACTGTTTTTGTATCGCCAAAGTCGGCTGTCTGCAGTTGGCTGTAATTATACACAGCTATTCCATTGTTTTAAGCAGTAGTTTAAAGAAAAGGGACTAGGAGGATAGTAGAGAAAATAACCAAACAAACAATATCTATCATTTGTTTACCCGACTGGATCAATTGGCGGAAAAGACAGTTTCGGTTGATTCAGTTATCAACTCTGTACATAGTTGTGCTATCAGGTGTGGTAGTTTCAGAGATAATCCAATTTTTTTGCCATCTATCGGTGACAATTATGGAGTATTACAACATGGGCTTGTAGATGTTTTTTTATATATGCATTTCAGTAGGCATGTTGAGTGCCTGAATGTGCATTTCTGTTAAAATCTGTGCAATTTTTTTGAGTGTGGCTCATTTGCCTGAAAGGTGTATGATGTTAATTAATAGTGTGTGACTTTACATAGAATTGTTTGTTTTCCATGTTTTCTGGCACACACAACTTCCCCCTACATTGGCTGATATATGTTTGTCCTCTTCATTTGGCACCTGATTCCATCTTTAGCGCTCTTAGTCTCTTGCCGTTATTCTGTCAGTGATTACTTTGGTTGATGCTAGTACGCTTTGCAAGTTCTGCATATTTGATAATATATTATTATTGTTTGGATCTATCACCTGTCAGCTGGAATCCTTTTATAAATTGGGTAAATAATCTGTCCGCTGATCTTTTGATAGTGATCTCTTTGGGTGTCTGTTTTTTTTTGTTGCCTGTGTTAGTACCGACCAACAACTGAAGATACCCTGCTTTTATGTATGATTTGGATAAGTTTTTAGGGACAACAGAATCGTAGACATGTTTGTTGTTTTTGTCTATTTAATAACTTCATTGCTTCGAGAATTTTATTGGTATACGAAAATTCAAAACCCCATTGACCTTGTTTGAGTATGAGTTTGGTTCTTTTCAACACTACAGGGGGAGTGTAGCTTCTTTTCATTTGTGACTGGTTTGAATTTGTGTAGAGGAGCTGCTTCAGTATGCTTCTGTTTCTAATAGTTTTAGCATTCAATTGAAAAGTGATAGCATGTGTTGTTCTTCATATGCAAATTCAACTGGAATGCCCTTCCATTTCTTTTAGAGATTTTAGGGACCCTTTTCATTGATTGGAAAATTGATGAAAGTTTCTATGCTGAGATTTAAGTTGCTCATGGATGAAACAATAAGAAAGTAGCAATTTGGGGGATATTAGAGAAATTTCTTTATAGGTAGGATGCATAAGAAAATGCAAAGCCTTCATGAAAAGGTGCCTTCTGTGATCTGGTTAGGTGGTTGCTGCTTCTTTCTTTGGTCAGAGACAGGATTCATCTTTGTTTTGCATCCTTTTGTAAGAACTATGTGTTTGTTTTGTTCTTTGTACGTCCTTGCATCTTAATACTAGTGCCAGACTGGATAAAAATAATGCAATACCCCCTCCGCAGGCTCTCCTGCTTTTTGTTTGCTGCAATTCTTGTTATTATTAGGAGTAATTCCTCTTTATTCTCGCTGGATTTATCAGGTATCATCCCCGCACGCTGATTCAAGATGTATCTCCAGTACTACATCAGCGAGAAGGGGGACAAGGTCTACACCACCAAGGTCTGTGTATGAGCTTGCGCTTAAGTTTCTTTGAATGGCTAATGATTTTGGGTGTTCCTTGTTAGGCTCTGTTCTTTGGTTATCTTTGTCCTTGCTTTGCAAGAGTTGCCTCTTGGGGTGCCGACGCAGTCTGCTCACCCAGGTACACCGCCTTTGTTCACTGGAGTTACTTTTGATTCTGTTGTTATAACTTGCCTGTCAAGATATAATAGCTGGATAGTTTACTTTTGTTTGGGTATAAGGATGCAAAGTCATGGTTGCCTAATTATGAGCAGTTGGCATGTTTGTAGACTTAGACCCCTGACCGATTTGTGTCGTTCATCCAATAGTATGTTGTATCTTCAATTTCTTCTGAGTTTAGATTCTGGATATTTGCAGCAAACAAATAAAAAATTGCTTGCACAACTTTTAAGAATAGAGTTAAGAGTACCGGTACCTGTCAAAGCTGCAGATCATTCTTTCTTTTCATGTGACAATTCCTGTGGTTTATGTGATCAATATGAAGTCACTAGGCATTCACATAATTTGGAGTTCTGGTCAATCATGAATGGCTTTACCATGAGCACAGTCTGCCAGATTAAAGCTTCATTCTGTTGTGTCATTGGACTAGATGTAAATAAACTGTAGAGAGATAAAACCTATCTTACTTTACACTTGTATTTTGGATGTGTAGGACCAAACAATGATGTAACCTGCATAACTGAAACATGTGTAATTTGTTCTTTTCTATTTGCTGATGCATTGGGATTCTGTTTCAGTATTCTATTTTTGCTTGCAACTTTGAGTGTTTCTTGGTGCTATGCAGGTTATTTGAGTTTTTTTAAAAAAATTAGCTAGTAGTGAATGTTGCAATTGTTTTTTTTTTGTTTTTTGAGTTTTTCTTTGCAAGTTTTTGATTAGGTTTTCCATATTGTGTTTATTTGGGTGTGGGGTGGAGATGAGCAGTGTTTTATGGTTGTTTTTCATCTGCTGATGCTTGGGATTCTATTTTTGCTCGCAACTTTGAGGTTTTCTTGGTTCTCTGCAGTTTATTTGAGTTTTTTTTTATTTTTCAGCTAGTAGTGAATGTGTCAATTGTTTTTGTTGTTGTTTGAGTTCTTTCTTTGCAGTTTTTTGAGCAGGTTCACCTTGTTGTGTATTTTTGGGTGTGGGATGGGGATGAGCAGCGTTTTTTGGATGGTTTTCGTTTGTTGTTACTTGGGATTCTTTTTTTAGCTCATGTTATGGATACACTTATAGCTACAGAAGAGAAGAAGTAGTGCTTCCTTCACACAGTTGGGCGCTCATCAAGAATATATTTGGCAAAGAGCATTAACGACAAAAGTGCAAACTTCATTTCCAGCAGCCATAGATTCCCCAAGTGAGAAGTATCTCAGAATGCATCCTCCTATATCAACAACAGTAGACCTAAAAACAAAAAAAGAGGAAGGCGGGGGGAGCTGCGTTCTGTGTGAGTGTGTGTCTGTGTCTGATTTGTGCACTTCAGATGTGTCTGTGTGTGTCTCTCTCTCTGTCTTTTTCTGCCTGTGTGCATGGTTGTGGGTGCAGTGTCTTTGACAGCTACTAGTGTCTCTCTCTCTGTTTGCTAGCTTTGGTGTGAGTGTGAGTGTGTCTGTGGTGTGGGTTTGTGATTGTGTTTTTTGACGCTTCTGGTGTGTTTGTTTGTGTGTGTCTCTCTCCCTTAGTTTGTTTGTGAGTCTGTGTGTGTCGCTGATGAAGGTGCTAGAGCTGCTGCTGCTGGAGTTGCTTCTGCTACTGGAAAGCTAGTGTGAGTGTGTATATGTGTTTTTTTTGTGTGTATGTGGGCTTCTGTGTATGTGTGTTTGTGTTTGTTTTTGTGGGCCTTTTTATTTTTATTTTTATTTTTCTTAGTTTAGTTTTTTGTACATTTGTATGCTAGCTTTGGGGTCAGTGTGTGAGTGTGAGTGTGATTGTGACTGTGTCTGTTTGTGTGGATGTCTTTGTTTGTGTCGTGCTAGCTTTGGTTTGTGTGTGTATGGGCATATGTGTATTTGTGTTTGTTTTTGTGGGCTTTTTTCTTTTTATTTTTCTTACTTTAGTTTTTGTACATTTGCATGCTAGCTTTGGGGATGTGTGAGTGTGAGTGTGTATGTGTGTTTGTGTTTATTTTTGTGGGCCTTTTTATTTTTATTTTTCTTAGTTTAGTTTTTTGTACATTTGTATGCTAGCTTTGGGGTCTGTGTGTGTGACTGTGACGGTGACCGTGTCTGTTTGTGTGGATGTCTTTGTTTGTGTCGTGCTAGCTTTGGTTTGTGTGTGTGGGCATATGTGTATTTGTGTTTGTTTTTGTGGGCCTTTTTCTTTTTATTTTTCTTACTTTAGTTTTTGTACATTTACATGCTAGCTTTGGGTCAGTGTGTGAGTGTAAGTGTGACTGTGTTTGTTTGTGTGGATGTCTTTGTTTGTGTCGTGCTAGCTTTGGTTTGTGTGTGTGGGCATATGTGTATTTGTGTTTGTTTTTGTGGGCCTTTTTCTTTTTATTTTTCTTACTTTAGTTTTTGTACATTTGCATGCTAGCTTTGGGGTCAATGTGTGAGTGTGAGTGTGTATGTGTGTTTGTGTTTATTTTTGTGGGCCTTTTATTTTTATTTTTCTTAGTTTAGTTTTTTGTACATTTGTATGCTAGCTTTGGGGTCAGTGTGTGTGACTGTGACTGTGACTGTGTCTGTTTGTGTGGATGTCTTTGTTTGTGTCGTGCTAGCTTTGGTTTGTGTGTGTGGGCATATGTGTATTTGTGTTTGTTTTTGTGGGCCTTTTTCTTTTTATTTTTCTTACTTTAGTTTTTGTACATTTGCATGTTAGCTTTGGGGTCAGTGTGTGAGTGTGACTGTGTCTGTTTGTGTGGATGTCTTTGTTTGTGTCGTGCTAGCTTTGGTTTGTGTGTGTCTGTCTGATTTGTGCACTTCAGCTGGCTATGCTTGAAACCACAGTTTAGTAGAGCACCTCTCATGGGTGTCAAGTTGTTCGCCAATCCCTGGGTGCTTTAGAGATTGTTGTTGTAGTTCACGATTAGAGAATTTGTTGTCCGTTGGCCTGGGCATGTTGAAGGGAGCATTATTATTGAACTGAATCTACATAATGTGATTGGCAAGTAGATTGAGACTGGAGTTCAGGAACAATGGCATCATAGATTCTTATATATTTTCTTTATTCATGACCAAGGTCTAGTTAAGCTCTATCCTTGCTGTTCTACTTTCATTTCCGATGTCCACATGATGTCTTATATTTGGATGTTGTATTCGTTGCAGGAGCTATCTTGAGTATATTGCAAACAAGTTTTGGTATCTCTTCATCGTGGCAACAGAAATTCAGAGAGACACCACTGGACTAACTACCGAGAGTAGTGAGCTAAAGATTTACCTGCAGACCATGGAACAGCAAGTCCACTTACAAGATGGTAATATTCATCCGACCCTTATGATTGATGGATTTTACCTTGTCCAACATTTTAGTTATTAGGACTACTACGGTAAGAATTAATTTTTTCACACTACTACTTTTGCTATGCATGATGCTAGAGCCTCTGTACATGCAAAATATATATGAGCACAGCCTGTTCACTTGAGCTTTCAGCCGCTTATTTTCAGCCAGCCAGCAGTGTTTTTCTCACATAAATCAGCCAACAGTACTTTCAGCCGCTTATTTTCAGCTGAAGCGAATAGTCAGTGGGAGGAGAGGAGCAGGACTGCAGCAATGCAGGAGCCAGGGTGCAGCTGCCATCCGGCACCAGTAGAACCGCAGAAGGCCCTAGCGGCCTGGGCAGGCAGGCAGTCGACCAACTGGGCGTGGGCTGCGGCTGTCGGGCGCCAGCCAATGGCGCAGCCGTGGAGGCCGGACCGCCAGAGGACGGGGCGTGCCGGTGGAGGGCGGAGTCCTGAAGGAAGGCCGGCTGGAGGCCTGGCCGCCGGGCGCCAGCTTGAGACCCTGGCCGACCAGCGACTGCGGCTTGCAGGAGGCCGAGTGTGGCTGGGACCGGGAAACAAGCAAGCAGCGGATGTGTGTGCGTGTCTGTCTAGTGTCAGCACTTGTGTGGTCAGGCGCTGTTTTTTTTAACGGTTTTGGTATCTTATTTGGTTTTGTGTGTTTTAAAAATATGACAGATTTTTGGTTTTAGCATCTGTCAGTTTTTTCCCTGCAGACGTGTCATCTTGTGATTTGTCAAAAATTTGACAGATTTTGGGCTCACAAATCTGTTGACAGATGTCTAGACAGACCCATATTTTTAACGGGACTGGTTCTATGTAGAGATAAATCCCCGACAGGGATGGGATAGGAAGGAAAGCTCCACCATAAGCGTTCGCGGGAATAGAGCCGGGATGGGAAGCTATCTGCTGATGGTGGATTCTCCGTTGACATCCCTACCCGTAAGAGGTGATGCAGTGGTAGAGCGTGTGTTCCTTTGGGTCGTAATATAAGTGTAAATCTGTCAACCATTAGCCCGTGCGGTGGGGATGCGGTCGTCTGCTCCTGGTATACGATAATGATAAGCCAGGGTCGTCCATCTGTGACTACGTAGGAGCGGGCTTCATTTGTCTATCTCTCTTAGGAATAGAAAAACGAATCCCCACTCGCTCATCCTTATCCGCTCGGTGCCCAACGCAGCAGTGTGGCCACTCATCCGTCCACGCCCCTTCCCCCACCATGCGCTCGTCGGCTGTCACGCTTGCCCCACCACCCCGCGCCCCATCGTCGGTCGTGCCACGTGTGCGTGCCCGTCCCAAACACCTGTGCCGCTCGCTTTCTCACCATCCGTCCGTCCGTCTCCCATCGATGTCGCGCATGCCGCTTACCCCGCCATGGCCACTGGGGCACATGTGCCATGGCGCCTCAGGTCTTCCCGAGTCGAGCCAAGGGCACCCACGAGCACGGGCAGTGCTAGTGGTGCTCGCGTGCTGTGGCTTGCCGCCAGCTCCGACCCCAACGCCGGGATCGACCGGCCTGGCTTTCCCCGCCCTTATGTTACATATGTATGTTTCAAGTGTTTCAGGCGTTTCAAATGTATATTGCAATTGTTTTATCTTGTTGTTGCAAAAGTAGATCGAGGGATGTTGCACATATTGCATATGTTGTAAGTGTTTTAGAGGCATGTTGTAAGCGTTTATTCAAAATGTTTTATCTTTTTCTAGACGTATGTTGTAATCGTTTTTTATCTAGATGTTGCATATGTTGCAACAGTATATTCCAAATATTTCAGTTGTTTCAATCTTATGTTGCAGCAAGTGGTTTCATATTGCAAGTTACAAGTGTTTTTTTATGTTTCATGTGCTTCACATACATGTTGCAAGAACGTGTTCCAAATGTTTCATTTGTTTTCAGTCTTGTGTTACATTCATGATGCAAGTGTTTTATGTTGTTCGGCTTGACAGTGAGCCGGGGGCCTGTGGAAGGGGCATGTGGCGCGCTGGGGGCCGATGGACGGGGGTGCTACCGGTTGGGGCACGTTTGGGGGCATGCTCGTCCTCAGATGCTTATCCCGACTCGCGTGTGTTGCCCGCGCGGAGAGTCAGAGAGAGAAGGGGTCAGGGGAAGGACGAGTGGGTGCTGAGATGGGGGCAGAGCACACTTGTGGGTAGGATGAAGGCAGAGGGGGGCTGCGCAGCGCGTCCGGATGACCGGACACTGGCCACTCCCCCGTATATCATGGAGCGCTCGGCTTCCTGTGCGGTGGGCTCGACGGCAGCGAGATGGCCTTGAACGAGTGCACGGACGTGCCGATCGACGACCCCATGTTCCTGAGAAACCCTTTTGCCCAACCCAACGCAAGCAAGGCCGACGAGCTCGGGCAAGTCCTGTTACCCCGAAGGAGTTGCTTTTAGCGTCCCGCCTGATGCATGTGTGCACCCTAGCGCAGGGGCGAAGCCCAATACAAGCCCATGGGTGCCCAGGCACCCCCTCCAATTCCAGAATTCCTTCAAGTCCAGTGAAATTTGGCCCTATGGGCACCCCCCATGGCCCAAGATGAGGCACCCCACCGGCCCAAGAAACCCACATAGCATTGACGCACCAGCGCTTCCTTCCAGCCGAAGCCTAGCAGCGCTCGAGTCCGTCGCGGACTGGCAGTTCCTTCAGCGTGTCGCATCGCCTCCCTCGCAAGTCCGTGCCACCGCGGACGCCAGTGACGCAGCGCCGCGCGCCCCTGCGGGCTGCGGGCCCTCTGGGGTCCTCCACTTCTGCGGCCACTCCTTCCTCCGCCCCTGCAAGGGCGACGGCGGGGCCGAGGAGGTGACCCGGGAGCAGGAGTACTTCGAGTGGCGGAGCACCCTAGTCCAGAAGCTCTAAGTCCAAGGCATCGAGCTCAACCTCGAGGGAGTGAATTTCCAGATGACTGTCGAGATCCCATCGTCCGACAACTTCAGAACGATGAAGTCATGGGAGGATTTCTACTCCGAGCTACAGCTACTCAATAGCAGTATGAACTGGTTCCTGTACCTTGTTTTCTTGATTTGATTGCATTGCCGGCTAGGTAGAGTTGGGATTGATGTTTGCTGTTACCAGGGAATCCGGTGAGAAAGATAGCGAAAAGGCTAAACACCATTATCGTCCGTAGGACCCTGGCGTGCCTTCCAGATGCTTTTGCATCAGTGTGCTGCATTTGCATACCAAATGAATTAGTTCATTTTTATCTATTGTTTTCTGTACTTTGGTAATCTGATATCTTCCTCATTTTTATCTAGAGAAAGAATAGATGGAGAAAGTTTGTTGTTTCATGACGACGTAAATATGATCTCTAAGAGGTAATGCAATGCATCTACTTTCAATGCATAATTCTATATTTTCTTTGCTAAATAATTGACCTATCTGTTCTTTTTTCTTTAGGTTGGATCAGATATTTTACTATATGGGACATCTTTTGTTCATCGTTTTTACACTACAACGATCAATACCGTCTTTATTTTGTTATAAATGGTGAGTGTTATTGCCCTTGCCCCTACGGGCTTGCTTATGTTTTGACCAAAATCACATTGTTATTATTGGAAGTTGAATTTTGATGTTAAAAATTGCAAATTAGTTATGCTATTTGTTTGAACATCATATGGGTCACTGTATTCATGACAAGGTTGGGCACCCCCCACCACTTTGCTCTAGCTTCGCCACTGCCCTAGCGGAGGACTGGACCGCGTATTTGATCAGAATTCTAGACACTGGAGCATAAAGCCATAGAGGAGGGCAGTGCATGGACGAGGTTGCTGGACGTGATGGTTTTCCATGTTCGACCAGGGAGGAGGTTGGGCCGCCCGTGTGTCCATTAACGGAACCGACTTGTTCATTGTTCCTCTCCCCGCGATCGCTGCCGCAGTCGATCGGATCGGAGCGGAGGGGCAGCCACCAGCCATGGCCCCGTCCAGGGAGGCCTTCCATCATGCGGATGCGGATGCGGAGGAGGAGACTACTCCCATCGGCCCCCTCCCAGCCGCTGCCGCGTCCATGGACATGGACATGGAGAGGGTGGTCCGCGTCCACAAGCAGAAGCAGGAATATATGGAGAGTTTGCAGCGCATCATTCAAAGAGTCCCACCCGCGCCGTTCCCGTGGTGGCGGCGGCTCCCATTCCTCGGGCCGGATCACAACTCCATCCCCATCGGTCAGCCGCTGGACGATGAACAGATCGAGATGCTTCGCAAGTAAACCCAACCCATGCTCCTGTTTTCCTTTGTTTTCGATGATCATATCACATGCTCAATGTTGTTCTATTCTCTTTATTATTAGATCCAGAAGGCCGGGCTACTTTAAGCGATTAGCTATGGATCGCCAGGTTGAGACGGATTGCCTGCACCAACACAACACTCTGCGTCCGGTTCCTGCTCTACCCTGTCACTTGGCCTTTCCTTTCTTATCATTACTGTCATCTCTTTGAGTCGGGTCTAAAATTGCAATAAAAGATCAATCATTGTTTCGTTTCATTTCTGTTGGACATGAAAACTAAGTCCATTGGATTTTTCAGGGAATTTACTTTCTAATTGTCGTTCTGTCAAACTCTGTTTCCCTTTTACCTTGCTACACTTACCAATTTCATTCCCCCGCTGCGCATGATTGGTTGCTTCAGGACAATGAGTATGAGCCTGCTCCAGGCGAGGTGACTAAAAATTTTCATTTTGAAAAAGTTTGTTTGCTGGATTCATGGAAACTTCGTGGCTCGTCAGAAGCGCTCTGGTTGCTTCTCATTCGTGCCTGCTCCACGGACTCTCTTTTTCTTTGAGATGACTTACAGAACTGGTTCCTGCAGATGCATCCTCTCTCGTGTCTCTTGTACATGCACCCCCTTAGTAGGTACATATGCATGGTCTTCTTCTTTCTAGCTTGGAAGACCGCTCTCATTTGCTAGTGCCAAATGTAGGAAAAACAGGGAAAGACTATAAGATGCTCACTAGAAGGCACGCCTGCCATATAGAAATAGTCTACTGGTGAATGTGCAAGAACTGATGTTTTAACACACCCTATATCCTTAACAAACTGTAAGCAAGAACTAGAACAGAGTATAGATCAAAGCAGCTAGCAAGGGGATTAGGATAGTTCGGATGAATCTCACTTAGAATAGGAAGTGCTTAAGAAGTAAAATTACAATTCTCTTCATTCGTGATACTTCCCCTCTCTCTGAGGCACAACACATATACTACTCCAGCACGCCACTGCTTGGCTGGCGGTGCTCACACCCACTCTGGGCCGCTGTTCACGAGCACTCCGTCTTGGCCCACGAGCGGTATTGTCGTGCACGGTGCCTTCTTCTTCTCTGCTTGATGGTGATGGCATTGTGTTGTTGACATCCCTACCCCACCTCGATCAGAACCAGCTTGCCCCCAAGCTGGCGCTCGAGGGAACCGTTGCCAAAGGTGCTCAAGGTCCTCCCATGTCGCCAGAGATGTTGGTAAGCTGTCCACTGAATCAATGCCTGGAGATGCACAACAATTCCTGATTTGGCCACGCGCTTCTGGAGGATTCGATCTGGTACTTGCAAGCCATCAAGTGAGTCCAGTAATGGTTCAGCTGAGTGACTTACAGGAACAGCGCCTTTGAGCTGAGACACATGAAAGATGGGATGGAATGTCGATGATGGCGGCAACTGCAACTTGTAAGCAACGACACGATCTTCTTTGTAATCAGATATGGTCCAAAGAACCGGTATGACAGTTTCTAATTTGAACGAGCAGCAACTGATGATTGCACATACAGTTGAAGCTTGACATACACCCAGGCGCCAACATCAAAGGATTGCTCAGTACAATTCTTGTCTGCCTGCATTTTCATACGGTTCTTGGCACGAGCAAGATGTTGCTGAATAAGTGATTGCATCATTGTTCTCTGTTGAAACCAGTCATCCAGAGAAGAGACCGAGCAAGCTGAAGCTGCACCAATTCCCAATTGCCTCGGAGTCTGGCTGTATAGCACATAGAAAGGTGACGGCTTCAAAGCTGAATGTCAGGTGGTATTATACCAGAGCTCTACCAAATGAAGCCAGTCCAACCACTTAGAGGGAGTTGCATTAGCGAAACAACGTAAAAACATTTCCATGCATTGATTGACTCTTTCCGTCTTCCTGTCGTATTGCGGATGATAGGTAGAACTCATCCGAAGCTCCACTCCAGCAAGGCGAAACAACTCTCTCCATAACGAGCTAGTAAACACTTTGTCGCGGTCGGAGACTATGGCCGTAGGGAGACCATGCAGCTTATAGATATGTACCATGAACTGTTTAGCGACCGACAACGCAGTAAATGGATGCTTGAGAGCAACAAAATGACTGTACTTTGAAAATAGATCCACTACCAGGAGTATGCAGTCAAAAGTTCAAAACCATGGGAGGTGGGCAAGCCCTCAACAAAATCTAAGGAGATTACCTACCAGGCAGAAGATGGTGTTTCCAGAGGCTGTAAGAGACCAGGGTACTTGACATGTTTTACCTTGGCTTGCTGACATGTGGGATAGCTGCGAACAAAGAGATCAACATGTTTCTGAAGACCAGACCAAGCAAAGAATTCCTGAATACACTTGGTTGTAGCTGGAATGCATGAATGACCCCCCCAGAGGTGAACTGTGGAAAGCCCTGATGATTTGCTGTTGTACATTGGCATTGTTACCCACCAAATCCGATTGTTATGACGGATAATACCATCGGACAAGACAAACTGTCCAAATCCTGCAGTGGAAGTTGTCAATTTCGCCAAGAAGCGTTGAGCTTGAGGATCATTGTTATAACCCTGGACCACCTCGGTACACCACTGCGGCATGGCCACTGAAATAGCACAACAGACTCCAACATCATGGGTACGCCGAGATAGGGCATCCGCGGCTGTATTCTCTGTCCCTTTCTTGTAAACTATGCGGTAGCGTAGGCCAAGAAGCTTGGTAAAGACTCGTTGACTTGTTGTTGCCACACAGTGTTGAGTCTCTTATCATTGAGATGAGTCAAGGATTTCTGATCAGTGACAATAACGAATTCAGCTAGTTGCAAATAAGAGAGCCACTACTCCACCACAAATTAGAATAGCTAAGTATTCTTTCTCGTAAATGGACAATCCTTGTGTCTTGGGCCCCAGTGGTTTGCTCACATATGCCAATGGGTGGCCATCCTGGAGTAATACTTTTTTTGAAATATAAATTTCCATTACTCAAACAGAGTTGAATCATCAGCAATTACAGATTGAATGTGACATGGGATGGGAACCAATACCGGTTCAACATCCAAAGAACTTAGGCTACCTAGAGCAGCTAATTCATGTGAAACCCTATTACATTACATGATTGTGATCGGTACTGGACTCGCCAAGACAGGAAGTTCAGAGACAGCAAGCTTCGAAGTTCAGCGACCAAGTATGTCACTGTGCTGAGATCGTAAGCGCTGGAGTAAACAGCCTGCACCACTGTGGAAGCATCCATCTCTATGATCACATTTCCCACGCCTGCCTCGGCAGCAGCTTGTATGCCCTGGATACATGCTATGATCTCGCCTTGCATTGGGTCTAGGAGCGCCTCAAGTTTGCCACGCCTAGCCTCAATAGCTTCACCATCTGAGTCACGCAGGATACAGCCCCAACCGCCCGAGCCTGAATTTGAATCAAAAGATGTGTCACAATTTACCTTTACATGATCTTCAGGCGGTCGTTCCCACACTTGACTTACAGCAGGAGTTGCTCGTTTTTCATTGCTGCCCTTGCTGCACCAGTTTGCTGCATAGACTTGAATACCGTGACCAAGCCTACTAGAATTTCTAGCTTGCTCACCTTCTCTTACCTGGTTCCTCTCAGCCCAACAGAACCAGAGAGAAAAACAACATTTCAGCTGCTTCTCCTTCATCGCCAACACTGCCTCAATGACATCCCTTGCTGAATTTTTCTCAGCAAGCATGGTTCTCTCCCGTTCCGAACCAAGGATACCCCACACATGTGCAATGGTTTTGCATTTAAAAAAGGTGTGCTCCATCTTCATTCAAACGCCGGCAGATCACACATCTCGTGTCAAGCTTCATGCCTCTGTGCTGCAGATTCATTCAGATAGGGTGATTATTGTAGCAAAATCTCCATAGAAAGTGTTTAATTTTACCTGCACAGTTAAGACTCCATAGCCTCTTCCACAACGATGCATATCTAGTGTCAGGACTAGAAGTCGAACCTCCTCCTCTACTGCTTCTACAATTTTTGTCAGTTCTGAACACCTTATAAGCGCTTTTCACAGAGAAAATTCTCCCCACCCCTGTTTGGCAAGCATTAGTCTCGATGCCAAACGGTTTGCTAAAATTGGGGATATCGAGCACTGGTGCCAAGCAGAGAGCATGTTTCAACGCTTCAAAAGCTGACTAATGTTTTGTTGTCCAGAAAAATAACTAGTTCTTCTTAAGGGGTTGAGTCAAAGGCCTGGCAAGTATGGCGAAATGACGCACAAACTTGCGATAGAAGCCAGCTAATCCTAGGAACCCTCTGAGCTCATGCGTGTTCGCTGGAGTAGGCCAATGCTGTACTGCAGATATCTTATCGGGATCAGTCTGGACACCCTGAGCACTCAGAATATGCCCCAAATAGTGAATTTCCTGCTGAGCAAATCAGCATTTCTTTAATTTGATGACCCATTGATCCTTGGCCAAGAGCGCCGGTACCTGACGCAAATGCTCCATGTGTTTTGTGTAGGATGAACTGAACACCAGAATATCGTCGAAGAAAACTATTGCACAACGGTGAAGCACCAGAGCTAGTGTCACATTCATGGCACCCTAAAATGTTACTGGAGCTCCGGTGGTGCCAAAGGGAACGACACAGAACTCAAAGTGGCTGGCGTGAGTGGAAATGCCGTCTTATACTCTTCACCTGGCTAGAGCCTGATCTGATGGTACCCTGAATGAAGATCGAGCACTGAGAACCAAGTAGCTGATCCCAACTCATCAACAAGCTGATCAAAAACTGGTATAGGATAGACTAATTTGACGATCAGGGCGTTGAGGTAACGGTAATCCACAGAAATGCTAGGATCCGTCTTTTTTACGCACTAGCAGCACCGGCGAAGAGAATGGAGACTTGCTTGGTTGAATCAAACCTTGATCGAGCATGGTGTTAACTTGGCGCTCAATCTCATCCTTGAGGTTGGGTGGATAATGGTAAGCCCATATGTTAATTGGTGTAGCACCACCGATAAGCAGAATGGTATGGTCACAAGCTCTCTTTGGTGGTAACGAGTTGGGGACTTGAAAGACAGTAGGAAATTCAGCCAATAAAGCTGCAATATCATCCGGTAATTGAGCTGCAGCATGGTCGCTATCCTGAGTATCCACTGCCAGAAGCTGAACCACGAATTCTGTATCAGAAACGGTTGTCAGACCTTGTAACACTACCGTATCACCCTTGTATGGAATAGACAACCATTTGGCCTGCCAATGTACCTCCATGGGACTGTACAGCTCTAACCAGTCCATGCCCAGGATGAGATCATACGATTCCAATGACAGAATGTGGAGGTCTTGTTGAAACTGATATTCCCACAATGAAAAGCAACAGCCTATTACAACTTCTGTGCATTCTATCAAATGTCCATTAGCCACTTTTACTGATGCCGTCAGCGGTGTATGTTGGGGCTGGGGTAACTGCTCGGCAATTGATGCAGCAAGAAAGGAGGTAGAACTACCTGAATCGATCAACACCGTGATAGGGCGACCCTGAACCTCACCGTGGAGCTAAATTGTCTGCCGACCCCGAGCACCTCGCAAAGCATAAGATGACAGAGCCAAAAATAACTGTTCTGACTGCTCCACCGGAGAGTCATACACATCTTGAGTACTGGCAGGAATCTCTTCGAGCTGAAACAGATCCCATACTTCTTGCATAGCCTGCAGAGTGATGGTGGGAGCACATTTATGACCGCAGAACCACTTCTCTACACAAACGTCACAGAGACCGTGGGCTCGCCTATAGGACCGCAGAGAGGAAAGCTTGTCATCAGTGGCTGGAATGGTTGGCTTGGCCAAAGGCTTGTCCCCAGAAGTGATGGCAGCCGGCAGTGACCATGTTGGAGGCACAGCCGTGCACATTGCCAACTTGAAGCTTGCTCCATGATCATGAGCGTGGAATTCACTCTTCTTGTTGGAATTGGCCATCTCCTCCTGCAATAAGGCAAGTGTATATGTAGTATCCAGATCGGAAGGACGCTGTAAAGCAACTACCATGCGAATATGATGCCTAAGGCCATCCACAAATCGGGTGGTGTAGTGGTGTAGTAGTGGAGATTAGGATTTGGCTGGTAGGCTTTGAGTTGATCGAACAAAGTGGAGAAGCGCTCAACATAGTCAGTAACAGTGGAAGATTGGTGGATGTGGAACATTTGGCATGACAATCTGTCACGTTGGTCACGACCAACCTGGTCATGGAGGAGAAATCATGCCATGGTATACGATCGGGATGCTCTATGGACTCAATCCAATGAGCAGCAGCACCTTGAAAATGGATGCGGGACACCTTGACCCACCGCGAGGAGGTACATCATACATCTCAAAATAATCTTCCGCTTGGGAAATCCATAAGCGTGTGGTTTCACCCTTGTAAAAAGGAAAGTTGAGCTTAGGTAGGCGGCCATTGTCATTGTGGTGGTGGGTTTCAGGAGGGTGACCATGCAACTAGGTTTCAGGAACGACTCCATGCAACATAGATGTACCAAAATGGGGATTCAGCTGCATACCATTGGCCGGGGAATGGGATTGATGAGAATTCCCCCCAATTCCATCCACTCGTGTAGTCAAGATGACGTGTTGCCCATTGGGCCGAGCAGCCGTGTTGCCTGCAGCTGTGTGTGCGGTGGTCTGCTTCGATAGAGTTGGTGTAGAGGAGATCACTCCCGTCGAAGTTGTAGCTTGGTTGAGGAATGATCGATCCCAGTACTTGGTCAACTTGTCGACCTTGAGCTTGAGGTCGTCCACCGCGCCCTCTGAATCCTGACGCCAGGCCTCCAGCGCCTCGGCCATCTTGGCAATGACGCCAACACGATCATTGTGGCGCTTGTCCACCTCGGAGATGAGCACGAACTAGCGGAGCTTAGAGTCGGTGATGCGGCGCTCCTAGTTCAGATCGGAGTTGGCGAGGCGCTTGGTGATGTTGGTGGCAAACTCGGTGATGTGGGTGGTGATGGAATCGTCCACCTCGGTGAATCGGAGCTCAAGCTTGCGGCTACTATCGGTGAACCGCTCGTCGAGCTTGCAGTCCAATTCGACGAACCACTCCTCGATCTGTGACTTCTGCTCCTTGAAGAAACGATGTATCTCATCCAAGAGCAACTTCGAATTGGGATTCATGGCTCCCCTACTGCGAGTGAAATGGGTGAAGTGTGGGTGCGGCGGTGGGGGTTTGGCGATCCAGGACCTAGAACTGAATCGGACCTCTCGTGGCCTGAGGAATTACAAGAATCCAAGTCAAATCAAGATCATGCGAGTGAAATGGGTGAAGTGTGGGTGCGGCAGTGGCTGCGGCGGCGGTGGGGTTTGGCGATCCAGGACCTAGAACTGAATCAGACCTCTCGCGGCCCTGGGGAATTACAAGAATCCAAGTCAAATCGAGATCGACCGGATTGCAGTGACCCGAGGCGATTACAAGAGATCGACGAGACGGGGAAAAATTGGCGTAGCGTGGGATGAATCGAAGCATATTTGATACCAAATGTAAGTAGGAACTAGAACAGAGTATAGATCAAAGCAGCAAGCAAGGGGATTAGGATAGTTCAGTTGAATCTCACTTAGAACAGGAAGTGCTAAGAAGTAAGATTACAATTCTCTTCATTCATGATACTTCCCCTCTCTCTAAGGCACATCACATATACTACTCTAGCACGCCACTGCTTGGCTGGCGGTGCTCACGCCCACTCTAGGCCTTGGGCTCGTACATTGGGCTGTCGTTCATGAGCACTCCGTCTTGGCCCACGTGTGGTATTGTCGTGCACGGCGCCTTCTTCTTCTCCACCTGATGGTGATGGCATTGTGTTGCTGACACAAACCTGAACCAAACTATCTCCATAACAAAATTTTTGAATGCCAGCCAAACCGACCACAACTCTGAATTTCCAGCCGCTTTCCTATGCATCATCAGACAATAGCGCCTGTACCATCCTTTTCTGCACCATTCATACTTCAATCCCCACATAACATGATGACACCGCCTCGCACGTCGCTCCCCACCCTTTCCCTGCCTACGCTACTGCAGGGTTGCCACCAATCCCCACCGCTAAATCTAGGTAAATGCCATTTGACCGTCCTGTGAGGGTGAAGGAGGCGGTGATGGTGTAAGGTCCAATTTGCTAGAGGGGGGGTGAATAGCCTATTTAAAAAAAATCTACAACAACACTTAGAAACAATTGATTAGTACTTAAGATGGTGAAGTGAGTTTTGCACTAGCACTACAAGAAGGTTGCAAGCCACCTACCCTTTCTAGTTTCTATGATCTCTAAAGAAGCACACAAGGCTATGTCACTAGTTACTCCTAGGTGACAAGCTAAAGCTAAACAAGAGAACTACACAAGAACAACTAAACAACGATAAGTAAAGGATGTGATGGAAGATTATATCGCCGTGTAGAGGATTGAGCCAATCACAAGAGAGAATACCAATAGAGACCAATCACCTCGGAATCAAAGATGACACAATGATTTTTTACCGAGGTTCACTTGCTTGCCGGCAAGCTAGTCCTCGTTGTGGCGATGCACTCACTTGGAGGTTTGCGCACTAATTGGCATCACACGCCAAACCCTCAATATGGTGCCGCACAACCAACACAAGAGAGGATCACACAAGCCACGTGCATTCCACTAGAGTACCTTTTGGCTCTTCACCGTGGAAAGGTCAAGAACCCCTCACAACCACCACGATCGGAGCCGGAGACAAGCACCTTCCTCCGCTCGATGATCCACGCTGCTCCAAGCCATCTAGGTGGCGGCAACCACCAAGAATAACAAGCGTATCCCGCAGCGAAACACAATCACCAAGTGCCTCTAGATGCAATCACTCAAGCAATGCACTTGGATTCTCCCAATCTCACAAAGATGAAGAATCTACGATGGAGATGAGTGGGAGAGGTTTGACTTTACTCACAAGGTTGCTATGTCAATGCAAATGGCCAAGAGAGTGAGCAAGAGCCGGCCAACAAACTTATATAGGAGCCCCCACGAATAGAGCCGTTGGGCTCACTGCACAACACAAATCGGGGCGACCGGACGCGCAGGTCCGGCTTGACCGGACGCGCCCAGCGTCCGGTCGCTCCACCGTGACCTCCCCGATGAACGCCACATGTCTCACTTTGAATTTCGTTCATTCGATCGTAACGGTCACTTAAAAGTACTCATTCACGCACTAGAGTGACCGGACGCGCAGCAGAACTGACCGGACGTGCCGATCGCACAGCGCCTGTGCTCGCGAAGCACCAACCGGACACGTTGCAGAACTAACCAGACGCGTTACACCCGGCATCCGGTTTGAGTCCAGTAAGCACCCACCACGACCGAACGCATCCGATCGATCGTGATCGGACTCGCCACCGTGTCCGGTTAGCTCTTCGCTGAAGCTACTCCACGCCATGTTGACCGGACGTGCCGGTCCCGTGAGGTGTCGGATGCTCCAGTTAGAAACCCTAGCTGCCCCTCGCGCTGCTTGCTAACACTGACCGGACGCGTCCGGTTACGCTGAGATCGCGTTCGGTTCAGCGTCCAGTCGCTCTGTGACCTCCGTTTGCCTTCGTTTCTTCGCGTCCGGCGCAGTGGAAAATAGGCGTTTCATTTCCTGAAAAGTGCTGAATCCCGCCTCGCAAGCTCGACGGGAGGGAGAGAGGAGCCCAAACCCCTTTCTACCACTCAAACTCCACCGCCTTTGCAAATGTGTTAACACCACCAAGTGAATACCACTATGTGCATGTGTGTTAGCATTTTCACAATCATTTTCTCAAAGGAGTTAGCACCACACTAGATCCTAATGCATATGCAATGAGTTATAGCATCTAGTGGCACTTTGATAACCGCATTTCACAACAAGTTTCACCCCTCTTAATAGTACGCCTATCAATCCTAAATGTGATCACACTCGCTAAGTATCTTGATCACCAAAAACAAAATGGTCCTATGGTTATCACCTTTGCCTTGAGTCCATTTTGCTTTTCCTTCATTTCCAAGTCTAGAACACCTTGATCACTTGAGCCGTCATGATCATCACCACTTGCTTCACCACATGGAATTGTGCTACCTATCTCATTCACACTTGATCAACTAGGTTAGCATATAGGGTTTCATCAATTCTCCAAAACCAAACTAGGACTTTCAGATGGGCAATGCATGGAAACGTGAGAGGTGGGAAGATAGCGGTTTGGCATTACAGGCGGGTAAGTTGTGCTGATTTTCTATCTATCTTGACATGCTGGTTTAGCAGCTCCGCGTCCAACGGAGAGATCAAACATTTTAACCTTGGGTTGTCCCTCTTTATCTTCTTTGGCATCTCCCATGCATGTCTTGTGCAGATTTTGTTTCATGTGATGACATATTGCATATTGCAATTGCCTTGTTTCTCCTGCTGCTTTCATATAGAGTATTAGCATATATATTATATGGTATTATGTTGCTTGGGCTTGGGGTGGGGCCGGGGGCATGTTACACTTATTTCAATATATATAGATATATAGATTATGATACTCTGTATACAGTTTCCTAATCCTTTTTCTGGGCCACCAAAGAGGTTTAGATGTTCCTGGCAGTTTTTATCGACAATAAGAGGAATTGGTACAATTGTGCCTCGTTGTTATAGTCTCTATAGTGTCTTTTCCATTGCAATTGTTGCTAAAATTGTGTTCTGTTTGCATTGCCTTATATGTATATAAACCTAATTATTGCCTTTGCTATTCCTTTTCATGCCTTTGGCATAAATTAATTTTTTGTCATGTGTTTTCAGATGAACCTGTAACTGAAGCTTATAGTATCTTGGGATTCCCTCTTTGGTGGTCTAAACGTCGTAGTGGCAAGTGTATGACCCCCTCTCTGTGTGTTTGTGTGTGTTGCATAGCATGATCATTCACTTACCTCTTCTCTATATGCTGCTTGTAGTGGATACCATTTGCATCACATGTTCCGGTTGCTTTTATCTTCCACATCCTAGCATTCGGAAGATATCTCCATGTGGACATAAAAATGCCCGTAAAGTCTGTGAAATGTGTTATCATCACTCCATTGTGCTGCATCTAGACCCAGAAATTTTCTGGTTTGGCTGACCTTGATCCGCGCCATCCCAACTGAACCCTGCTACCATCGAGTGCTAAGGGTGGGAAACTAGATTCTTAGTTTACTACTCATTTGGTACACTTAAGATAGACTTGTTGTCGCTATTGCTATATGTGTGGCTTACTATCTAGAATGACTAGTTTACTACTCATTTGTTACGCTTAAGATAGACTTGTTAGTATTGCTATATGTGGCTTGCTAGTTGGAATAATTGTACGGGGAACTTAATGTGGTGATCTCTTTCCATGCATGTATGGGGTTAATTTGAAGGTACTCAAAATTAGCCAAGTTTCTAAGGAACTTTGAAAACTGTATGTTTGCTTCTGCTGGAGAAGTGTGAAAATGCTAACCTTTTTCACTACTGCATTTTCTTCTTTTTATTACTTGAGAAACTTGTGGCGACGTGATTTCGGGCCATCTATTATATGATAACTTTGGTAGTTGAGATTGCGAAATTCAACTTAGTGATGGTAGATCATGGACAACCGAGGGTCCAAAAGTTTGTTGCTCTTTGTTGACTTGGATTGTGATTGTTTTGGCTACAATCCAATAACCTAGTAAAAGGTATTTGAGTAGTTTGTTGAATCGTGGAATCTGGCTAAGCACTTTTGGCTGGTTTTGATTCAGTTGAGTTATTACTCTATCCAAAGAAAGAAAGGAAAGGAAAAAAAAGAAATAGATAATAGTTGTGATAGTAGGAAATGGGTGGAGTTAGCATTTTGATGGCATTGGCGTTGGTCAGTGTAACACAATCAAGGCCCTTATTCTGCACCCATTAGTCAATACTAACAAAAAGAAAGTGTTTTGGCTGAAGCTGTTGCTCTATCAAACAAGCCCTTATTCTACACCCATTAGTCAATAAATACTAACAAAAACTGACAATAAAAACTACTGAATATTACTGAGCCATACCATGTCTAGTAGTCACATTCAGTAGTTACTACTAAAAATTTTGCAAGGACTACAGCGTCCATTTCCACCAGGCTGCAGTTTTGGTTCAATGGTGTGCATCTCCTGCTGCTTGCTGACCCTGAGTCCTTACTGTAGCTCATGTATTCATTTCTTCATCCTACTCTTAATCTTCTCTGTTCTATTTCTCTAATTTTTTTACTGGTCGACCTGTGTGAACCATAGCATGCCGACACACAGCAGTCCGGTTGGTTGCTGGTTTCCTTAGTCAGGCCACCACGTCCTAGGTGTGCCCTCCTGCACCGAGACCCCAAGCATAGGACTAGCCACACGGACCACGACCTCGTCATCGCCTCGGGACAAAGCTGGATGGCAGATGAGAGGAGAGAGAGTGAGGGGGTGGGGATGGATGGGACAATGGGCTGTGTCCACTCCTTGCACACCTACACACTGGTCCCCTGCGCAACACCTCCTAAACCCGTCCTAAATCCTAATGGTGGGAGTGATAGCGTCACTCTAAATGGTACCTATGGAAAGAAGAAATATAAATGGATAGCAATAAAGGAAACACATAATTTTTGGTGTCATAGAAGGAATTTGTGTAGATTTTGATGGCATAGAAGGACTTTTTTCAGTGATGTTATGGAACTCAACATTTAGTACGTCACATTTCGTGGCAAGTCATAACTAACCTAAGGAGGGTAAGGCTGGTGGATCAAAGCCCCCATCCAAGGAACCAGGCTCCACATGTCTGACCTGACCATGCTGCCGGATATGGCGAAGGAGCCTGGCTAGGAAAGCATTGTTACAAATAGTAGAAGTATCGCACACCACTGCAACATGTGACCTTGCCCTTGTAATAGCTACATTCATGCGCCTTCTATCACCAAGGAACCCTACTGCTCCCAAGGAGTTTGACCGAACCTAACACAAGTGAGGGATGAAAAACATTTTTAGTATTTCAAGAAGTGACCCATTGACATAGTGCTTGGTGTGTACGTCAACTTGATATTCTGTTTGTCACCTTATTACAAAAACAGAAAGCGCCAGAAAAAGAGCTTACCATGGATATGACAACTGCATCTGCTTCCCGACCTTGGAAGGTGTCGATTGTTGAAACTTCAACATCGGAAGCCATTGGATATTCTTCTAGTCTTCCCCGTAACAGTTGTACTTGTGCGATGTAAGGGGACTGAACAACAATCGAAGTTGGAGAGACTCCTTCACAAATTAGTTCAATGAGTTATTAGCTTCAACATTCACAGAACCAATAGGGTGACACTAGTACACAGTAGACAATTCCTACCGGCCCATAATGCATATGCAAAGATAATGAACTATGATATCATGTGATGAAAATTGGTTTAGGATGAAATTGGTATTGCAAAGTGATTGAAATTTTCGGTATATGTAATATGCATGTGTTACTTAGATATACTTGTGATAGCAGGCTGGTTGGAGAGACTTGTGGTAGTGTAATGGTTTTGGTATAGCTGCATAACACTCTCACAGATGGTTGCGTGCTTGTTTACTTGAGATTGGACATGTTTGATGACAGGACTAAAACTATATTTAGGAGGAACTGAGGTTTCAAGACTAGATCTAGGAGTCTAGAAGCTGAAACAAACAACTCAGCTATTGAGTTGGCTTTTGAAAAGATGAAAAGTTGGTTTTTGAGGAAACAAATTAAAAGCGATAAAGAAAAATAAGATACACTTTTCTGGCTTTTAGTGTGTTGAGAAGCAAGAAAAGTTTAAGGAGGAACATAGGTCATATTAGTCAAGGATGTCATGTGGGACATTCAGGCTAGAGGATAGTGCGCATG
Source organism: Saccharum spontaneum (assembly GCA_022457205.1). NCBI lineage: Eukaryota > Viridiplantae > Streptophyta > Magnoliopsida > Poales > Poaceae > Saccharum > Saccharum spontaneum. The sequence continues at coordinate 30,636,666 of CM039584.1, forward strand.
AAGGCTTGTCAATGCACGAGTGTGTGACTCACCTTTGGCGGATGGTAATTTGAACTACCGACAGTATTATAGCACATCGGTATGACCTTTAGATATTTAGAATGGGTGTGTGTATGAGGGTGGCTCGGGCCTACATGATGCAAACAGACCAGAGCTCATGGTGCACCTTGATTTGAGATGACTAGTCTCGATATATTGGAGGGCTTGGACGGTTTAGCTGGTTCTACAGGTAGTCACCGGCCTAGACTGGCCTCATGATGCTGGTGCATTGGTTGAACATAGAAAGGGCTTAAGGAGCTAGTAGGCATGTGGGCCTAGGTGATGCATGAACGTGTCACACATGCAATCCAATGGTACTAGGAGTTAGTGGGCTCATGTGTGTTCAGCCAAAAAATAAAATGAAACCAGATCAAATAAAGGCTTATATGTTTTTTTGATAGAAAAACATGACAGTTACTTATGGCTTAGATTCAACAGAAGTCCTTATATATGGATGCTTGTGTGTTGCATCTTGTGAATTATGAATATATTATTAAAGTAATAATAAATATCAATTCTCTCATGTTGATGTGTTGGTACTCCTATTTCTTAACTTTGTTATCTGTTTTACATGCCTAACTTTTGATTTTAGATTGATTTCTTGTTCTCAAGTTTAGACTGGTTTTGATCTATCTAGAACTGTGCTAGGGCATTATGTTATTGATCAGAAGCTTCATTGGTTAATCATTTATAGATTTTGGTTAATCGTGAAATTGATTAGGGCTTCAATAATTATCGTCACCATCTAGCACAATGAGCTTGTTTATTTTGTGTCTTGAGTTCTATAAATCAGATTGACATGATTCCAGTTGTGCCACTTCACAAATTTTATGTAGTTTATTCATAAAAAACTTAAGGCCCCGTTTGAATCCTTGGAATTGAATTTATTTTAATAATCATAATTTAGACACATATTAATTAAGCTAATATGGTTGTATATGGATTATATTTGTATATTATTGTTGGCTATATGAGAGAGATACTTACGTGTTGCATTTCTACCGTAGGAGAGCGAGTTGAAGAGCATGTTATAAGTTGCAAAGTAGAAACATAGAATGATGGTCTATAGAATCAATTTTCATCTCCCACCCTATGAATTTGAGATAGGCCTATATATGAACTTTGGAAAGTGATGGAATGTCAAATTCGAAGCCAAATAGTATAATTTATTAAGTAGATTTCAATTCCTCCAAATGAAAGGATCCAAATGGCCCCTAAGGTAAACTAGAGTTATGATTTTGAATGAGTGAAGTTTTAGTAAGGGTATAGTGTTGTATCCAATATATGGTGCAATTTGTGTTGAAGGTGTGTTAAAATTTATTTTTAGCTTCCAAAATCATTGGTCCCCTCCGATTTCCTATCTAGTGTGAATTGATTGTACTTCAACAAAACTAGAGGGAGGGAGATTGAGGCCTCATCTAGGACTATATGTTGTTTCCTCTCATCTAGGACTATGTTGTTCCCTCATAGGGTTAACCACTTCAGATAAGTAAACAAGAATGACATAAAAAGACAAAAAGATGCATGCCAAGTTCAGCATATAAGATCATAGTAGCATGATTAAAGAAAGCAGGAACATACCACATTGTATAAGATTGAGAACATGCTGTGCAACTATATCTGCCTCACCATTGTTGTAAAATGAACCAGTACCAGCTGGGTCTAAACTCTCCTCACAGTCAATATTTAGACTTCCATATGCCTTTCGAGTATCAAGTAAAAGCAAGGCACACTGAGTCATCCATGTGGCCTGAAATAAATAAGAAGTAACTTATCACCACTTAGGTTGGAAATTTGACTCAAGAATTTAAGGGACTACTAGAGAAAAAAAATGCAATGGTTTTTGGAAAAATATATAAAGCCATTAACTCCAACGGAACAATAAGTATAGCTATTGAAATTTCTCATTGAACTCTAAGCAATAACTCGGGAGGCTCCATAGATTTGGTCGTCCTGATTAGAAATCAACATATTTGTCAAACCAGGATTTATTATTTCACTTGTTGTAGTGTTATTTTATTGCTTAGATTGGAAAAAAACAAGAAATACAAATGTTGTATGTATAAATCAGAAATGGGTGACTGGGTCTTGATGAGGCAATGTAATGTCAACCCCAATAAAACCAATGGGAAGAAGTAACTTTTAGTATAATGGGGAAACAACATGTACTCTTGTGTCATCGTGCACAAGAGGACTTGGGGGTGAAATAGACAGCATCCAACCATCCATCATGTCTCAACGGGTGAGGGCTACCGCCCGCCCACTACCACCACCGCTACCAACACCTAGTGTGCACCAAATAGTGTCCATATGAAGTCTCCTTCCTTCCCTCTCCTCCGCCTTCCTCCTTTTCCATTCTAGTTGTTTGGCATGTTGTTGATGAGACTAGTGGCATGGATCACCATGACATGTTGACAGCAGTAGTGGCATGGAGTGTCATGGAGTGCTTGATCTGCAAATGGGGAATACAAAACCATGCCATGAGTAGCTAGATTCTTCATTTCCTAGCTTGACAGTGGCTGCACACTAGTGCCACCCGAGGGCAGCGAGCTGGCGATACTGTGAGTTACCCTCATGGTGGAGGCCAAATCTTCATGAGGGAAGGGTAGATCCATGCCACGAGTGGATGGATTCTATATACTCCCCTTACTCATCAATTTAGCATGTGGAGTCACTGGCAGCATGTTGGTGGCTCCTGTGGCTGCACATAGGAAGGTTGGCAGCAGCTCCGGGGGTGATGGTAGCACGAGTGGCACATCGACAACAAATCTATCTAGTTGTGAGCAACATGACGGTGTACATGTGCAATAGGCTGGAGGCTAGGCTGTGCACAACAACACTTGATGACGGTGTGCACATGATGCTATACAGCTATGGCCTCGCTCCCCCCTCGTTGTTTTGGGTGGAGTGGGAAGTCCTGATCAAATGTCTCGCCTAGCATTTTACCTTACTAGTGGTTAGCAGGAAAGCACTAACAATGTAGGTCTTTTCCTTAGTCGAGATGCCTTCCTACTTGCCTAGTTAGACTTTGACCTTGAGTGAAAGCTTGGTTCAAATTATGGATAGGCAATGACAATATCTTCAAAGTTCTTGCTCTCTGGGGTTGTCACCATGGGTCTCAACATGTTTGATGAGTGTAAAGACCGAATGGGCCAAGAGGCAAGTGAACTGGACTCTAAAAATCTAAAGCAATGTCAACCTTAGCCTGTGCATAAACTATTTCACCCACTTGCACAGTGACACCTAAGGCTAAAACGATCACACTAAAGTGTCCTTATAGCCATCACGCTACACATGTCCTTAACAAGAAACGACAATGAGAAAACTAAAGGAACATGCTAAGAAAATCGACCAAGAGTTTTGGCAATGATGGATGCAGCCTATGAGATAAGCAACTAGAGTGAAGCTCATAATCACACTGATAGTAAAAACCTTAGGTGCAGAAAGTAAATTGTATCACTAAGCACACTCTAGCTAGTTAATCTAGTTGTCACTCAACAAGAAGCAAAGCACAAGGCTAAGGCACTAAAGTAATGCAAGAACATAAAAGAGGCAAAAGTGATAACCAAATTTCTTTCCCATTATATTGGGTTATTGCCACGACACCCTAATCTACGTTGGAGCACCAAAGAGGCATAAGAATCAGGTTTTTCTCCCTTGAGTCATGAAGTCTCAAGTCTCCACTAGTGAATACCCATTCTCCACTATGGAATGGTTGGATTCAAATCACCCAGTCCTCCACCGCACTGTGTAGCTGTTGTCGAACACTATGAATAATGTCATCAATAGCAGCTTGATGAAATCGAAGCCTAGAATATTGGATGCATACAAAGCACACTCTCACAAGACACAATCTAGGCTTAGCTCTCCCACACTTCACAAACCCTCTCAATAGACAGTTGGGTGTGAAGCTTCAAATTAGCTAGGAAAGGAACACATGCAGGGTGTGAAGCCTTAGATAGCCATTGCAAAAACTTTCCAAGCACAGACATCACCGAATGATTCATCGGGTAACACATGGTCGCACCATACAATGATCCTATACATCCTAGTTTTCTAATGATCAAAAGGGAATACATGAGAATATGCTTCACTGGATGAACCTTAGGGTATCACGAAGTCACCACTAGACCATACGATGTTGTCTAGTGACTTGGCCAACTCAATAAACAATCAAGGCACACCATCATCGGTTGATCCGCCAGGCAAAACAAAGTTCAATCATATCACATGGTGCATAATAGTAATTTGGCCACTTGATACATAGTCAAGTCAGGGCCTCACAGGTTGATCCTTGGGGTGTCACAAAGTCACCAACTGATTATATCATGCACATTCTATATTGGGGCCAAGTCTCAAACTGAACTGTATATTCATAGTGCCACCAAATGATCTGTTGGGCTGATCCCAATCATTTGTACATTCCCTAGTGCATATTTTAAGCTCGTTTCGAGTCTAATCTTATCGAATTCAACTTTTTTGAGATCCTTGACTTAAAACCCATCCAGTTGGGCCACTTATGCTCTGACTTGCTGAGAGAATAACACTTGTGCATATCCAAATTATCTGAACTCAAACTCCCATCGAGTTGCGTGTCTTGGATCCCCCTTAATAGCGGCCAAAGGAAAACAAAGCTCTATACACTCTAAGTCAAGTGCCTCCAAGCACCAAACTTGCACTTGACCTAGAGTCTTTAGTCTCTGTGAATATCCTTTGCTCCATAACTATCATCCATACACAACATTCTCGGGACCAAGAAAACCATGTGGCCAACAAGTGAGTTCATTGTGAATGTAACCGCTGCCAAACACACATTATTGTCACAAGCACTTGTGTTCACTAACCACCAAAACTTCAAAACTAAAATTGGAGCCTAGATGTGTTCAAGACGCATGTGTCGCTTGTCAAGATGGCTTGTTTAGTGGGATGGTGTTGGAGTGGTCGCCTCGCGGCTTAGTTTTGTTTCTTGTTTGGTGCACCCACTAGTTTGGGCTGAACTTTGTTTTTTTTGCATTTGTGTGAGCCATATGGCTTTGCCTTGTATTCTAACAATTAGCTGTGTATCATTTGCGGATGGTAGAGGTTGGAACTTTGTTCCATTATCCAAAAAAAAAGTCAGGAGGATGCTGCACACTTTGGAGTTTCTGGGTTGCTGATTGGCTTGTGCTTATCCTAACTCTGTCCAGGTTATACCTTGTGGTCCACCGTAACTGTGCTCCTTCTATGCTAATGAATCCATTTTCTGTTTTTGTGGAAGACTGGTCTTGTTCTTGGATGTATTGTAGTTGTTGTACGAGTACTGGACTGTAGCTTCCATATTTGTCGTTTTAGCTCTCTAGTTATGTTTGTCTGGTCATTGTTGTACCACTCTACTTCTTGAAGAAATACATTTTTTTTGCGAAAATTCTTAAAGAAATACATGCCAAGGCATGTTCTCTAAAAACTTTGTAGCACACAATATTAGCAAACAACAGTGGAATATTCATTGATCTATTAAATAATACAAACTACTTTTGACCAGATAATCAACTGCACTAAATCCCTGTAGAAATAAAACTGTGGCGCTATAATTTACCATACAGGACTGGAAACAACACTTCATTCTACAACTATGTTTATGTGCAAGAGATATGGAATTTTTTACGCAATATAGATCATAGGCAAATTTGTTTGTAATGACATTATTAGCATTCAAAAGGAACACAGAATTCATGGCTGCACTGTTTCTTATCGAGGTGGCAAGTAAACATGCAGTGAGAAGTGTAGCCTTGACAGGATAAACATGCTTCATATTTGTTTTATCGACTAAAAGTGACAAGCTACACCTTGGTAAATTATTTTAGCTTTATAGAAATATATGGATAGAGCATTGGTACCTTGACAAATGGATAATCGACAAGAAGTCGAGAAGCAACAGATGGAAACGATTGGAGCAATCCATCATACATCTCCTTTGATGCCCAACTAGCTATAGATTCATGCATTCGGTATTGTGTTGTTAATGTCGTAGTGAGCAGTCCATCATGTAGTGATGAAACCCTTTCTAACAAAGACACTCCTAGCCCACCTTCCATAGCCTCTCTTGATAATACTACTGGTGCTAGCTGACGGTGATCACCAGCAAGAATGCAACGCTTTCCCTGTAATATAGGGATCCAACATGAGGGCTCAGTTGCTTGTCCAGCTTCATCTATAATTACCAGGTCAAACCAACCAATTCCCCTGATAAGTGGTTCAGCTGCCCCTGTATTAGTTGATAGCACCACCTCAGCATTTGACAGAACCTCCCTGATTGCTTCCTTCTCCTCATTCTTATAGTCCTTGCCGAGCTTTTTCAATCGTTGACGAATACCTGAAGCTAAAGAATCGTCGTCCTGTATGCAACGCTTCAAGTCCTTTCTCAAGGCATATTTTTTCCTCTCAAACTCTTGGGTGAATTTTTCAAGCCTCTTGGTAACAATCTCTCCCAAGGACATTGAAGTGACAGATGGAGATATCCTAGAAGGATTTCCAACTCGTACGATGTTCAGTCCACTTCTTGATAAACTCTCCACTATGTTATCAATCGCCGCGTTGCTTGGAGCTGTTACGAGAACACGTTCACCCCGACGGACAACACATGCAATAAGATAGCTAAGTAAACTAGTCTTGCCTGTTCCAGGAGGCCCTTGGATAACTAGGACAGGCCTCTCCTTGTTCAAGGCCAGTGCAAGAGCCCTTGACTGAGAGGCATCAAAGCTGTAGCTGTGCCTCTCCAACAAACCATCATCAGGTACTTCTGATCCACCACAATCCATCAGATTATTTCCCTCCAGCTTCACATCTTCCTTGTCTCCAAACAGAGTGGCTACTACTCCAATGGATGCATTTATTTTCTGTAACCCTCTCTTCTGAAGAACCATCAGTGCTTCACAATTGCGCTGCAGAGCATATTCATAGGTGAATGGGTTGAACATCTCGATAAATAATCTTTCAAAATTCAGATGATTTAAGACATAGGATTCTCGGTGTGACTTATCAGACAAATTTCCTGAATTAAATAGTATTCAAGGTCTACAAAGAAATTAGAACAGAACATAGCAAGATGTCTCAAACAGATAATCGTGGTCAAGCATTGAGCATAAATAGGTGTGTCCTTCACCAGCATACACTCCACATGTGACTACCAGTGACACAGAAACAGCCAAATAACAGAGCAAACCCTGAGAATACTAGAAACAAAAAGAAAGAACGGAATACCAGAGTGTTCTAACAGATGGCAGATTTTTGGTGTTGTTAGTTTCTGTAACTATTGTATTCCAGAGTTCTGGTTAGGACGATGAGTGCAAGTCTTCATGATCTGGAGGTTATCTATGCGTTTGAGTATTGAGTGGCATTTCCTCTTCTCGTTTTACTGTGGGTTCCAATTAGGGGCAGTGTTTGTGCTGCTACTCAAATGTGCTGTAAACTGAACTGATCTTGTTTTTGATGAATGAGACAGGGTTGAGGCCTTTTCATCTAGGAAGACCGGCAATATATATGACACTGCAACAACAATATATACATAGTTATAGGTTATAATTCTTGTTATGTAAAAAAGGCAATGCTATGGTACTCCGATAGGGCCTGTTTGTTTTGGTTTTTATCTGGCTTCTGTGAACCAAAAGCCAGAAGCTGATACAAACAGCTCTTGAGTTGGCTTTTAAAAAGTTAAAAATATGGCTTCTTGGTAAAATAAACTAAAAGGTTTATGGTCATTTATCATATTTTACAAAATAAAAAAAATAAAAAAAATAAATATTATGAGGTAATAGGTGATCATAACCATCCGATCTAACTAAACGAAAAGTTTACAATCATTTGGAAGTACCATAGCAAAGCCCCACAAAAAAATATTTTGTTTCGATATGAATAAAACATGAAAGTACTGGAAATTTTGACCATAATGCCATATCTACTTCAACTTGAATTGAATTATGCTTAACATAAAATGCAAAATATTTCCAAAAGATACACATTACAGCATTGAGTGTAGGAACCTTAGCTACACATCAATCAATTGGAACCTACTCAGTGTTACTTTATTCCAACAACAATTTTTTTTAAAAAAAGGAACTTGGAACAAGTCGATTTTAAAAATAAGAAGAAATTACCCAAAGACTTGTATGGTGGGTGAGGGTCTAAACTCATATTAACTTTTAATATCAACAATAGATACCCATGAAACAGTGTTATGTGATGAAAGCTGACTTCAAAATAGATGATCAATTTGGTATTTTGGTGCCTCTATCATATGGATTATTTGTGACAAGCAACAAAACGGTTTGCTGACTATTCAAAGTAAAAGAGATTTACCAAGCAAAGGCAATATAGAAGCATGTCTAAAATTGCATTACCTCGTATGTAACTGCATCTGCAAGAGCCTGTAAGCGATCAATACGCACAATTTTCCCAAGAAACTTGGAGAAGGTAGGATCACCGCGTCGTGATTTCAATGCCACTGTGATGCTGCATCCATCCTCACCGAGATTATGGACAAAGGCTTCCATGCAAGAAGTAGTGGCAACCTCGCCCTGGCTGTTGCACGTTCTCACACAAACCTTGTCTCCAGGAGAGAGTCTAGTTGGAGGAAGTTTGTGCCTTCCCTCGACTCTAAATAAGACTAGATGTTGACCAGTTAATCCTGCACCAATGGAAACATGAATCATTGTTCATTGACCAAATGTCATTTAAGACTCTTAACAACCATGTATAAAGGTACAGAACTTTCAAATGGTGTCACTAAAAATTAAAACTGAGTAAAAAAACCATACCAGTTGAACTGCTGACAACTTTCAAATTGCAGATGGTGTCACACTCCTCTTGGGCCTGACCATGAGTTACCAAATACTCCACTGGCTTCTTTGACTTCCCATCCATCATTGAACTGGCAGTCAACTCATCCTGGGTGGTCTGGGTTACTTCCAGTTCTGCATCCCGTTCTAGTTGAAGAAGGCCGGTCATCTTCTGAACAAACTCATCTATTTTACTCTGCATCAGCCTTGTCCTGTCCAGGCTTATGCCAAGTGTACTGTGCATAACAGGAGTTGCAGATCTGCGTGCGGCCGTCCGATGCTCAGTTGATCTAGCCATTTCTTTTAGAAGCATCCACGAACGCGTAGAGCGCCAGTCGGTAACAAGGCCCTCTTCTTGCTGCTGGAGCAGGACATCACGAAGCTCTCTCTGAAAGTTGTCGAAGAGCGTGGGGTAGTGCGTAGAGGCCTTGAGGCACAGAGCTTCCTGTCCCTTGGGCATGGCAGTGGCAGAAAGGTATGCCTGTGCCTGCATCACAAAGCCCATATGGCCATCAAACCACAATGGATCATTATCTTGTGTCACTGACTGATCTGAGGAAGCGAATTTAGAGGCCATTAGGTGCATGCCCTGCTTCAGCCATTGGACCACGTGTTGGCCCAGCTCCTTTCGCCCAAGGGGGTCACCACTCTGGTACAGATTATTCACCATCCCAGTCGACAATTCCTCCTCTGATGGTCGAGACAGCACACCCTGTTTGGCTGTTTGCTTCCTCTTCCTCCTCTTGCTCTTTTCCTTGTTCCCGATAGCATTGTTGTCACGGCCGCCATGGCTGCTGGTGGAATATGATGAATGGCAACCAACAAGTGCTGATAGTGCTCGTTCGCAGGGCCCTGGAGATGAGACTAGTCGGAGATGACCTGAATGGTAACAACTGATCTGAGGAGTATTAAAACAGGAGGAGAAATAATCAGGCAATGAAAGCAGCTTCAGTACTCTCCTTCTTTGGGGTCGCACTGTAGCATAGGAAGAAATCAGGGACCTAAAATGCTGATGTTGAGGTGACATGGTCAGCCAAAGCTAGCAATGGCGGAAGCAAGAGAGGTGAGGAAGGGAATGAACTCACTCAACTGAGCACGGAAGTTAGTTTTGATGGGCATGCATCCAAGTGGCCGGCAGCCCGCCACACAGGCTTGAGCTCCTGTGGTCAACACAATGCTCCGTCGTTGCCTTAAAACCAAGCATATATTTGTACTGGTGGCTGGATGCCAATTCCGTCTCTATTCAGTCTACTCTGGTGCATACCACATTTGGACACGTTTTCAGCTGCTGCTCCTTAAATTTTGACCCAAGATTCCCATTGGCCTTCTTATTTCCTCATTTATCATCCTCCACTCAAACGGACACACCAGCACCACATGTCCGAATGCCCCACACATATCATCTTAGAAAGCATAATATCATGCTATAGGTGGGCTAAAATGCTGAAGCAGAGGAAAGAGAAGAGAAGAGAGAAGGCAAGCATGCACAAGAACAAAAAAAATTTTGTGAGAGAAAAAAAGAACATATATTAATACTAAATATCTAATTGTGGGCTAAGAGATTGGCCACAAGGATCCATACAGTCAGCAGTAGGCTGTATTATTAGCCTTGCTCTTATCAATCACTTTATCCCACCATTTTGCAAATCCAAATTCATGTCTCATAATAATTTCAGAAGCAACAGCAGGTAACCAATGCCCTCTTTAGCATTATCATGATGAATCAATCACACGTTTCGGAACCTCCATGCGTTGGTGGATGGCAGGATGCTGAATTTGTCCACACCAAGCTACTTTCTGGCGAGAACCATGACCCTGCTCCTAAGTTTATGTTAGCACCAGCGGTCGGCACTCTTCTAGTTTTCTTCCTCAAGAGAGAAGGCGCAGTCTGGTGGCTTTAGAGTATGTATTAGTTATTTTTCTAGGAAAGAGCATTGTTGAGGTCAAACTAATTAATTGCAATTTCCATGGCTTTGACGGAGCGACGATTTCTTTTTTTCAGAAAACAAGAGGTGTTGGTTGGATTAGAAGGAATAAGGACCAAAGTACACATTTAACTAAAGAAAGAAAATAAAGAAAGGAAAATAATCAAACCAAAGCAAGCAAAGGGCATATCAACACTTCTTACCAAGAAATGTGTAGTATCAATTCAAACACATATACATGGAAGTTCATCAGATTTCCATACACATGGAGTTGCAAAGAATCGATCACTTGGAACGAACTTTAAAAGTGGTAGCTAAATGTACATAGAGACTAAAAATGATATGTAAACACACACTTCCAAATTAAAAGATGTCAATTCCAGTAAAACCACATGACATGCAAAGGCTAGTAACACACTAAGATACATAATGATACCAGCCTGGTACCACCTCCATGCCAATTGCATCACAGAGAATGTACGACACAATATGCATATAACAGACTAACTGAACAAATAAAATAATACTCAACTATAGCAATGATCATCACTTAATTATAACATTGCAAGGCATGCACACTATTTCTTCATAACAAAATTAGTTCCAATTTCACACTAACTGAATGCTGTTACAGTATTGACATTGAAAACACAACAAGTTTGAAGCATTATTTATGCGAAGGGGATTACAAGGGGTGTTTCTGAAAAGGAATGCAATACAGTTTTAAGCAAAGTAACAACCAAGATTATTTAAGGTACGACAATTTTTCATATGAATGCCAGATTCAGCAGTTACAGTCAAACGGATCAGCTGCTGACAGATCACCGGCCCGCAAAGCATGTATCATATTGTGGTGGCATTGATTGTCTGTGAAAGTAAATGTCGCACCTCTGGAAGAGCTCTTGTCCAGCTTGAGCTGTCTATGCTGCCTTCTTATCCAGTTCTTGTCACGATAGAAACAGCTTGGGACCACAAACCTCATAGACTCAAGCATTCTTGCATTCTCCACAAAGAATGTCACAAATTCTGATTGTTCTGTTGCACCCCGATAATTTGTGATCACTATTGTTTTCAAGCGAAGGTCAAGGTATTTGATTAGATTCCTGTGTTTATGGCACCACCGGTTCGTGTGCCATTGTGCACGAGACAGCTGGAAGTTAAAATGAGTATGAAATATTAGTTCGGACCAAGAAATCAGAACAAGGATGGCCACAGCATTATGGAGACCAAATTAACTTTGTATGTGTGAACTATATACTGAAGTAAGAAACATTACCAGCTGGATGTACAGCTTCTCCAGGCATGGAAAACATCTAATGAAATTGAGAACATCATCCAGAGAGACAAAGGGAACATAGATAAGACCTTGACAGTATGCATCGGCACCATTGCTCCCATGTCAACCGAACGTATTCCCTTGGTTAAATAAAACATTATGTTAGGGAATCATAACAAGTTATAAAACAAAATTCCCTGAATGAAGATCAATGTGGGTGCAAGGTGCTCAAATGTGTCCATAATTTTTGTGCCTAAAATAGACCATAGTTCACAATGACTTGGAATACGCAATACAAGTAACATGTAAGTGTGAACAATGTCACTCCAGAGAGGGTTCTAGTTACCAGAAAAGTTGTAGATCCAAGAGTGAGCATTGTCTGGTTACTATTCTCAAAAATGCAGCCCAGAGTTTCCAGCTTTGGTGCTGAGATCACTGATATGTGCAACCTACTATACCGCTCAAAACTGATAAGCCTCTCAAGGAATGGGGCATCCTCTATAATGAGCTCCTCTAGAGTGGGACCTTGTCGAAAAGAATTGGTATGAACACCTATGCTCTTAAGGGATCGGGAATTGATCCGAACATAGAGAAAATCTTCATTGTATTTCATCAGCAAGTTCTCGAGTGCAGGGCAACTATCAAGCATGGCATGCAAGGTCTCCTCGGAGATAATAGCATCAAATAGTGTAAGCTGCTTGAGGTTGGGGAATTGGAGCTGATTAGCCATGATATCTGGGAGGCGGCATCCACCAAAGGAGACAATACGGAGTGTGGATGAGAAGCGAAAGATGGATGCTGGTGGTGGGGGATATAGTGACAATGTAAAGTCAACTTCTGGGATGTGGAACTCAAGCTCTTGTAGCCCATTAAGGGTGGGGGACTGAAGCCAAGTAACAACATTGTCAATGCTGGTGTAGAGATAGTGTGCAGGGATGCAAAAACGTCGGGCAGGTCCAGGGTGAGCTCCAAAAATGCTGGAAATGATGCTCACAAGGTCTTTATCATCATTGGGATCTTGGAGATCACAATAGTCAAAATTAAGAGGGGCAGAGAGCCAAAGGCGGCTCCACTTGGAGGATAGACACTTTGTACGCACACCATCCATGGTAGGAAGGAGGGAGATAATTTCACCTAGGATGCCATTGGGGAGGCAACTTATGTGGTCAACATCGTCTTCATTTCCTTCTTTGGGAGTAGATTCTTTATGACGCGGACCTTGAAGTCTCTTCTTCTTTGTAGCAGGGGCGTCCTCCATCTTGACTATGATCCTTGGGAATGGAGTTTATGGATCTCTTTCAATGGGCAATTTTGACAGATTTGTGCAACATGACTAGGATATATAGATCAAGATTGTGGCGAGTCTTCTATCTTGTCTACAGCACCCTGGAAAGGATGAAGTTTATGGATTTCTTTCTATGGGCGTTGTTTGGATGGTATCATGAGATATAGCCGATCAAACAACAGAGGTGGAGTGCATAGAGGCAATGGTGTGGGCGGAGATAGAGAGTACGAGTGGTGGCGGCGCCGCCGCCATTGGTAGGGAGGAGAAGAGGGGAATAGGTTAGATAGGGTTGAGGAAAATTTTCTAAATATATATAGAGAGAGTTAGTGAATAAAGGATGGTGTGGGAATGGGGGTTTGGGTGAGTGGTGATGGGCCATTATGTGGGCCGAAGAAGAACAACAATAAGATGATGGGTGTGAGAAATATTAGTCATTTAATATTGATCCATCGGTTAGAAACTAAGCGACAGTATCTTAGAATACAACCAATGAAAATATTAGTGAACCTTGCTTTTTGTTGATTTGCTCTTAAGAATTAATTGTAATTAAGCTTTACTACATTCTAACTGTCCAAAGGCGACCAAAAATGCTTTCTAGAGGCAAACCAAGCTCCCACCTCTGGATGATAGTCTGTGTTATCACTAATAACAGAGGGTCAAAAGGACACCTGTGAAAATGTTATTTCTGGAGGTGGGTGGATTACAATGCCTGTGTCACGCTCCCAAATGGAGGCCCCCATAGCGGGCCTAGGGGGCCAGCGGGAGTCCATGACCCGGTGGCAGCCAAGGCCATGAGGCACACACGCGCTCCTGGAGGAGGCACGACAAGGGGGGACGGCGGCCCTCCACTCCACGTCATCCCGAGTTCTAGAGATGATTTAGGAGAATAAAGATATTTAGGGAAAATATAGGAATAATAGGTGGAGATTTTGTTTAGGAATGGAGAGAGTTTTGTTTTAGTAAAGGGGAGTCCAAATCTATAAGGACTCCTTGATAGATTTATTGGTGTGCAAGTCCAATTGGGACTAATAATATAGCGGCATTGTAACTATTTCAACTCAAGAAGGAAATAGAGCCTTGCTCTTTAAACAAACTAGGTGAATTCCCCGCGCATTGCTGCTGGAATGCAAGAGTAATTTGAATTGAGTTAGGAGAAATAGGATGTAGAAGGAATCTCGTTGGTGTATAATACATAAGTATATATGTGATATAAGTAGAGAACAAATTTAGTTTTTTTTGTTAAAGGTGTAACTAAAGACAACAAAAACCATATCAAAGAAAACATGATCACTAACCTATAGGATCACCAGTACGGGAGACTAATCTCATCCACCCTCACCCCTCACCCCTACTATACCTGAGGGTCATCCCCCCTCCCAAAAGTTCTAGGAGTTTTCCTTCACAAAATCATGCATGTTTCGGAGGACCACATATAATCCATGTGATATGTAGTTTTGCTAGGTTTTTGCTTAGAAACGGACTTTTGCTTAGAAACAGTTATCAAAGAAAACACGGTCACTAACCTATAGGATCGGCCAGTATGGGAGGCTAATCTCATCCACCAGAACCCCTCACCCCTACTATACCTGAGGGTCATCCCACTCCCAAAAGTTCTAGGAGTTTTCCTTCACAAAATCATGCATGTTTCGGAGGACCACATGTAATCCATGTGATAAGTAGTTTTGCTAGGTTTTTCTTAGAAATGGGCTTTTGCTTAGAAACGGTTATCAAAGAAAACACGGTCACTAACCTATAGGATCGGCCAATACGGGAGGCTAACCTCATCCACCCTCACCCCTCACCCCTACTATACCTGAGGGCCATCCCCCTCCCAAAAGTTCTAGGAGTTTTCCTTCACAAAATCATACATGTTTCGGAGGACCACATGTAATCCATGTGATATGCAGTTTTGCTAGGTTTTTGTTTAGAAACGACAGTTTTGCTAGGTTTTTCTTAGGAACGGCCATTTAAATGTTTGCAAAAAAGTTATCGAAATATATCCATGTGGGGTTTTGTTTTGAAGAGTTTATTGCGAGGAACACCATGGTGCAATTGGATTTTAATTACGATACTTGGTTTAGATGCTATGATTTTTTATTTCAAAAGAAATAGCTAGTGGAGGCTTAGTGGGCGGATGACGTCACGTAGTGGGCGGATGACATCATTTTGTTGATGTGGCCCAATGAGAAGCCAGAGAAATAGGCTAGTGGGTCTTTGCTTTATAGGAGGTATAGATCTCTCTGCCTCACTACTATAGATTGAGCAATCACCATGTCACCACTTTCACTACCATAGAGTATAGAAGCGATGATGAGATGTTTCCACCGTTGGTCGGATCGATAGCGAGGCCTAGAAAGGAATCAAACCGGCATATGAAACTTATAGAACTGATGGTTCAACCATCGATGCAGCGGTGCTAGTGGGGTGACATTCCTCCATCGCATGGAACACCAAACCGACTAAGATATGCATTATGGCCGCCAGCTGAAAGGTCCTAAATGGCTAGAGGAAGTAAATAGCCTAATAAAAATTCTACAAATTGACTAGAGCAACTTGTTAGACAATAAGATGGTGAAATAGCAATTTGCTCTAACTCTACTTTTACCACAAGCAAGCCACCTTCAAAAGTTTGCCCTTGGCAGGCTGAAAGTCCTAGTTTGGTTTTGGATAATTGATGAAACCTAGGGACTAATCATTGTGCTAAGTGTGTAGACATGAAATGATAAGTCCCATGCCAAGCGTTGGAGATAGGTGATGGTCATGGTGATAGAGAAGACCAAAAGTGAAGATCAAGTGCTCTAACTTGGAAAAGAAGAAAGAGAAAAATAAAACCCGATGGAGATCAAGACAAAGGTATTGCGTAGGGTTTTAGTTTTGGTTTTGGTTTTGGTGATCAAGACACCACAGAGGGTGTGATCACATTAAGGATCGATAGCCATACTTTTAAGAGGGAAATTCTTGGTTAAAATAGTTATCAAGTGCCACTAGGTGAATTCATTTGAGCATATGCATTAGGACCTAGTGTGAACTAACATCAACCCTTGTAAACTGCTTTGAAAAATGCTAACACACGTGCACACAAGTTCTACACTTTGTGGTTAGCAACTTGGAAGCAAGGGCGAAGCAGTCGTGGACTTAGAAATTGAAAAGGAGGCGAAGGTGCACCAACCGGATGCTGGCGTCGGGTTGACTTGACGCTGGACCCTGCGTCCGGTCAGTTGTTTTTAGTGGCGCGCATAGGGCCAAGGGCGAGGACTTCACACTGGGCGTTGCCTGGTCTCTGACCGGTGCGTCCAGTCACCTTTTGAAGGCGTGCGGACGCAGCGGATCTAACGTGCAGGGCCCGCATCCGACGGCCACTGACGCATGCTGACGTCACCCTGTCTCACGGGCGCGTACCAATAGTGAGGTGACCGGATGCTGGGACGCGTCAGGTCGGTGTTGACCTGACGTGTCCGGTCGAGCTTTCGCGTTGAAAAATCATCTCTAGAGTTGACCTGACTCGGAGCTTGCTGTGTTAGGTCGATTTTAGCGCGAGTCCAGTCATGACTTAAATGCGAGGGCGACTGTTTAGTAACCATTGAAAATCTAGTGGCTAAGATTTAAATAAGGACATGTGGTGCCCATCTGTGGGGTTGGCGCAAGTGACCGAACTCTGAGGCTACGTCCGGTCGTTTAGGCGGGCATGTCCGGTCTCCCCGAGGCAGGCACAGTGAAGAGTCTAATGGCTCTATTCTTTGAGGGCCTCTATAAATACATGATGGCTGGCTCCAAGGCATCACTCTTGGTCATTTGACATTCTTGATATCCTTGTGAGCTGAGCAAACTCCCTCCTACTCATCTCTCTTGCTTGATTGTGAATCTAAAGTGAGATTGAGTGGTTCCAAGTGCATTTACTTGAGTGATTGCATATAGTGGCACTTGGGGATCATTGTGGCTGTGGATTTCTTATTTCTCTTGGTGGTTGCTGCCACCTAGATGGCTTGGAGCAGCGGAGGAGTTGTGGCAAGAGTTGGTGATTGTTTTTGGCCACCTCCCGGTGATTGTGAGGTGTTCTTTTGCCTTCCTCGGTGGAGCGCCAAAGGCAACTCTAGTACATTGCTCATGTCATTGAGCTACCTCATTTGTGGATAGGTTCTAGCAGTGTCCAAGTGTTGAACGAGGTTTGTGCAATATCTCTTAGCCGTCGAACCACCAAGTGTTGGTCGACACAACGGGGACTAGCGTGCCGGCAAGCACGTGAACCTCAGGAGAAAAATCTTATGTTCATCTTGTGTATGATTGGATTTCTCCCAATGATTGGTCTTCATATCTTGTGATTGGTTCATCCTCTACGCGGTGGTATAATCATCTAGTCCTCTTATTTATATTCTTGCAAGGTAGTTGCCAAGCTCTTTAGTGTAACTAGTCTTGAGAGCTTGTAAGGACCTGTTAGTGTGGTTCATTTAGCTAGCTCACCGTGAGCACACTAACTTAAATAGTAGCAACATAGCAATTGTGTGCTTAGATATCATAGTGACTAGAATTGTTTAAATAGGTGGCTTGCAACCCTTGTAGAGCTAGAGCAAATTGCTTTCGCCATTTGTTATACTAACCCATTTGCTCTAGTAAGTTTGTAGATTTTTAATAGGCTATTCACCCCCTCTCTAGCCATATTAGGACCTTTCACAGGCATATCAAGTTGTGGATCCACCATGTTAGTTTCGTTAGTATATATAAATGCATTTATTTTAACACCGAGGTGAATGTGTCTAACTACACATTTAATTGTTCTGTAGGTTGAAGATACTCACATGCAGGTTGAGATGGGCTTCTTAAACCCAGCCAGTGATTGTTGTTAGATGAATTGACAAAGTTCTTATTGTTTAACAAGTCAGATATCCTCTATACTTGTAGCCTACAAAATGACATGTAAGTTTGTTGCAAATGCCTCATTTTGTAGTACATTGCATGTTTAATGGTTCAGCCCAGCTATTTTTGATGGGGACATTGTGAATGCAGCAACCATTATGTCCTTTTTGACATCTTGAGGAATGCACTCTCACTGTTTCTGACTCTCTGAGGATACCATGAGACCATATCCAACATTTATCATGCTGAACAAGACAAGCTAGCTAGCTGCTACTTGTATACATTAGGCCACATATTATATTAATGTTACCTTTGATCATTATATATTTATATGTCACTCTCATGATGAGCTTGTCTCACAGGTCTGTCTTAACTATGTTTCTTGTGTTGCACAAACTATGGTCAAGGTACAGCGGTGTTGACCGACTACACTTGGGTTGCAAGAATACCTTGGCAGTTTCATTGTGGACATAGTCATGAATCAAGATGGAGACCATATTGTCGTATGTAATGTAGGTGCTAAAGTTCTTCACCTTGTAATGCCAGTTTCTTTTCTTTATTGTGTTCTCAGACATGTCATTCTTGTGATTGGATGTGTTTTATGGAACTATGTCTTGGCAGTGATGTATATGTTATGACATTGTGTATATGTATACGACCTGGGTCTGGTGTAATCAAAATAATATTTCTATTATTATTACAATTGATTCTAGAAAATGTAGAATCACTGATGGCCTGTACAAATTGTTGGTGATATGGAATCAACCGGTGGTCGTGGTAGCAGCAACACCACCACAAGTACAACAGTGATGGAGAGGGGTTCACCTCTGCATAGTACGCCAGATTGACAGTGATACCGACATCAACGACACCACCGGATCAAATGGTGACCGGCTATGCTGGTAACTATATCAACGCCAGATCATAAACCAGACCGATGTTGATATCTCATCCATCACCGCCGGATGGTACACCGAACCGACGTTGTTTCGTCATCATCGCCGGATCGTCCTCAACGCCGGTGGTGGTACACGACCAATTGCCGCCGTATCATACTCTGACGCGGTGATGAAGTAACCGACAGCACCTCCAGATCGTCGTACACTGATCTAGTGGTGATGACCAATACCTTCGCCGGTGCGCAACCAGCGGTGATAAGGCAGACTATCTCTAACGACTTTTACTAGCGAGGGTCAAAACCGTTGGTAAAGGGAGTCTAGAACTAGCGGTGATGACCTTTCTATAGTAGTGATTGTTGTTGACATGTTGACAATCCTCATCAATAAAGCCAAAGAAGATGGACAATTAACGGGAGTGGTGCCGCATCTAGTGAATTGTGCTTCATCAATCCTGCAATATGTTGATGATACAATTCTCTTTATGAAACTTGATCTAGAGAAAGCCCAAAACATGAAGCTTTTACTTTATGCTTTTGAGCAAGCTTAAATTTCCATAAAAGCAAAGTGTACTATTTTGGGGAGGTCCGAGACGTAGAGGCCCAATATAATGAGATTTTTGTATGTAATTCGAGAGATTTTCCTATGACTTATTTAGGGATACCAATCCATTTTTAGAAAGTTGAGGAATGGGGACGGGAAGATGGTAGAAGAACATTTTGAGAGGAGGCTAAGTAGCTGGAAAGGGAAACATATGTCAATAGGGGATGCGTAACACAGATTAACTCAGTGTTGAGTAGTTTGCCTTTGTACATGATGTCTTTGTTTGCCATTCCATGAGGGATGCTGAAGAAACTAGGCTACTTTTGCTCTAGATCTTTTTGGCAAAGAGAAAACCAAAAGAGAAAGTATCACCTTGCCAAGTGGAGCATACTTTGGTAGCCAAAGGATAAAGGGGGTTAGGAATTCATGATCTTGATATTAAATAGTGCACTTCTGAGTAAATGGCTTTTCAAATTACCAACGACAAATGGGACTTGGTAGCAGTTAATCCGAAACAAGTATTTAGGCACTAAAACTTCATCTCAAGCTTACTAGAATAGTGGGGACTCACATTTTTTGGCTACTCTCATGAAAGTGAAACAAGATTTTCTATGTTTTGGATCCTTCACAATCAAAGATGGGTCGCAAGTGTGATTTTGGGTGGGGAAGTGGCTAGGGAACTCACCTTTGAGTGAACAATATCCTTGCTTATACAACATCATTAGATGCAAGCAAAACACTATAACTGAGGTATTTACTTCATATCCTATAAACATTTTCATGGAGACGTGTCATGCTCCCAAAGGAGGCCCCTCATAGCGAGCCAAACGGGTTGGCAGGAGCCCATGATCCAGCGGCAGCTGAGGCCGTAGGGCACACGCGCACTAGGAGGAGGCATGACATAGGGGCAGTGGCCCTCCACCTCTATGTCACCTTGGATTCTAGATGATTTAGGAAATAGAGATATTTAGGAAAAGTTGATAGAGATTTATTTGGGAAAAAGGACTTGAGAATTGTTAGGAAAGAGGAGAGTTTGGTTTTGGGGAAGGAGAATCCAAATCTATAAGGACTCCTTGATAGATTGCTTGGTGTAAAGGGCATTGTAACTATTACAACTTATGAAGGAAATGAAGCCTTGCTCTTTAAACAAATCTCTCCGCTTTCTCTCTTGCTCCTAGCGCCGCCGCCCCTTCCCTCACGCCAGTGTCCACACTGCCTCCTTCTTGCCACACGACGCCAGTAGCCACTGCTGCTCCTACGCCACCCACCGGCCCTAGCCACACCATCATAGCCAGCCATCCTGATCAATCCTATGGCCACCTCCACCACCACCATAACCAAAGAGATGAAGAAGATGATGAGCATCTTCTCTGTCAACAAGAGCAACTACTTCAACGAGATCAACACGCACCTCAGCAAGCTCGACATCCGCCTTGTTGACATTGAGCGCCAACGCTGTCCTAACGCACATGCACATGTGGCCACAGGCAAGGAGCTTGAGGAGGATACCAAGTGTGTCATGGAGGATGCTAGCCATGTGTTCCTCAAGCGCAAGCAGGAGGCGCCAACCACTACCGCACCTCCTAAGCTTGTGGATGCTGTAGCAAAGCAAGTTGTTCACCATAGCTTCCCCATCTACAGAGCCACCGAGGAGCATCATCGACACCACTACTACAACACTATCGGGGGCACATAACCAGGGTGCCCCAAGGCATGCCTAGAAAATTACCCAGGGTGGCTCAGCTGACCGCAGCCCACCAAACCACGGCCCACCACGACCACTCTTCCCCCAAGCCATACATGGCCCACCTCGACCAGCCCCATCTCCTGACCATGCACCGCACAATCACCTCGACCACCTCTGGCCCTGACCGCTCAGGAAGGATGGGAGGTAGGTGAGGCATTAAATGCGCCTGCCCGGATAGAACGCCCATGCCAATGCACACTCCTCTGAGTAGAGAGAAGGATGACCATCCTTTATACCACAGGGCCTGGGGCAGAGGGTCACCCCTCGGGCCGTGCCCTTCTAACAAACAAGACTACCCTAGGGCTCGGCTATGTCACAACGCGTGGCTCAGCATCGCCCAAACCCTGTCCTAACTCGACAGACAGGTGTACGGCCATGCCCACTACGGGTATGGGATTCATGACCGGGAGTTAACTCTCACCAAACCAGCCAGATCCAAGGTCCCTGACCCAACCACATGGGGTTAGGCAACAAGGCCATGACCAAGGGAGTAGGCAGCCGATAAAGCACAGCCGCCCTCTCCATATACTAGCGCCATGACACCTCCCTAGGATAACGGGCACCAGGGATAGCCATGACTCACTCTAAGAGCCCACACCATATAGGGCAGTTGGTGAATAGCTACTACCAGTATAGTGCCGCCACAGCACCCTATGACCGACACAGTGCCACCATGACGCGCCATGCCTTGACATGAGGAGCAAGAACCTAGCGACCATGCTCAGACGTGTCAATAGAAGCAAGGACAAGATAGGGAGGGCCCACTGACCAATCTCACCAACTTCTCCCTCCCCTAGGGCTCTTGACCATTCAGGTTAGGAGAACCCTTCACCTCTCATTTGTTACCCAGCCCCCAAGACTATATAAGGGGAACCGAGCCTTCATTCAGAATAGTCAAATCCTCCTACCTTGAAACCTCTCTCTCTCTGTAGAACCCTAGCTTACAAACCCCACATTGTAAGCCTTTGGAGCACTTGAACTGAGGAACCGAACTCGTGTATCTCCAACACTGGACGTAGGCCTTTGTCTTGAACCAATATAATTTCTTGTGTCTCAAGTGCCACCATTGACTCCCTTGAGAGCGCGGTGCTAAATTTACTAGTCGATCCCCAAAACACCGACAAACTCCATGGCCATCATCACGGATCATCATTGACAGCGACAACAACAATGACTACACCGACATCGAGCATCACTTGATGATGCTCATAGGCGCCATGAACTCAGGGGTACAAGAGGACGCACCTTGCTCTTGGCGGGAGCCAACCTCGGCCAAGGCATTCAAATCCTTGTCGACTCTGACGCCACCCACAGCATCATCAACTCCAGCATCGCCTGCATCATCGACCTCACCGAGCGTCGCATCAACACCACTGTGCTCGTGGGGAGCAGCACAGAACTCGCATACTGAGGAGCCTGCTTCACCGTCCCACTACACATCAATGGCGATATGTTCCAGATTGATGCCTTCCTCCTTCCCATCGATGATGACATTGACGTCATCTTGGGGACCCTATGGCTGGCAGACGTCAGCAACACCCTTTGGAATTTTGCATCTTTACAAATGCAATTCTAGTGAGACAACTGGACGGTCACCTTCACCAGCATCCCATACCACTGAGCATCACCGCATCACCTCATCCTACTAGCATTACCTGCATTGACATCAGCTCCTTCGACACCAACGTTGGCACTAGCACTGGCCACATAGGCGGTGACCCCTACGCCGATCGCATGGGCAGCCGCAGCAGTGATGACCACTTGGGTGACACCACTAGCGATAGCCGCATGGGCAGCGACACCTGAGGTGGCCGTATGGGTAGCAGCTGTAACACCTCAGGTGTTTAGCTCCATAATTGCACTGCATTGCATAAGCATGAACATGCATCATCTCATTTTGTTTTACTTTGCTTGCAACAAATTTGGGTGTTTTAGGGTTTTGATTTGTTCCAATCATGTGACCCTAGGATTTTTGTGTAACTAAGGGGTAGAGTGGCTAATTATATCCTACAATACCTTAATCTCACTTAGAGTACCTAATGGAGCAATGTTCATGTTGACCAAAATTACCAAAATGCCCTCTAATGTGTTGTTGACCAGCATTAGGCCCTAGAATGCCTTAGTTTGACCAATTAAAAAGTCTAGGTTAGAGACCTTGCATGGGGGAGCACCCTTAATCAAAGTTGTAGGGAATTTCATGGGGAACAAAAGTCTCAATTTGGACATCTCATGAAAATGACCAGAACATGCTCAAAATTGGCCCACAAGTCAGCTAGAGGGGCTGCCCCAGCACTTAGAAAATTTCTAAGTCTAGAAAGTGATCCTTCAGTTTGATGGTGGCCTACTTTGGGAGCTTGTAGTTTGCAAACTAGACCAAACCAGCCCCAACTCATATTGAAACTTTTGTAGTACCCACTTAGCTCTACAACATTGTCAACATCACCATCACCTAGTTCTAAATGGTTTAGGAGATTTGGTGCTTTGAAAAATGGGCTTCAGTCGGCATAGTTGACTGAAACTCAGTTTCAGTTTTCGGGTACCCCACTTTGGAGCTCGGTAGTTTCAAATCTAGGCCGAACCAGTCCAAGCTCCAATTGACAATTTTATAGCCCTCATGTAGCTCTACATAATTGGTGTAATCATCTTCGACAAAATCAAGCTGGTTTAGGAGATATTCTTCGTTGAAATCGCGCTGTCAGTCATCTAATGACGGCCTTCATTTAGTTAAACCCGGCCTCGTTTGTCTATCGTGGCCGACCTGAGACAGGACAACGGTGATGCGTGGGGGCTCGGTGGCAGCCATGCGCCGGCCGTGGTCCCACCAGTCAGACCACAGGGCCTTCAAGGACGCCACGAAGCCGGACCCTGTCCCTCACTCGCGCCTCTGCTTCCCTCTCGCCCTCTCCGAGCCTGGGCGGAGCACCGAGGTGCCACTGCCGCCATGCCATTTTCCCACGCTCGTGCGCCATCGTCGTTGAGTCGCGGCTCAATTCCTCCTGCCAGTGACCCCGCAGCATCTCCCTCTACCACCTCCACCCCTTCCCGGGAGCGCTTGAGCGAAGGTGAGGCCACATTGCTCACTTCCGCCGCCACGGCCGCGTTCGGGACCTCGTCGGAGTTCGAGGCCGCCGTGGTTAGAGCAAGTTAGCCCTTCTCATCCCTCCCTTTTCCCTTAGTTGGCTTTCCAGTGAACCCAGGAAACTTGGGGCGGGCTTGGTTGAGGCGGTGGGGGCTCACCGTCGCCGGCGTACCGCCGTGCACCTCCACAATGCCGCCATGCCCGACGGCGAGTACCCTCCCATTGCTCCGCCGCCCCGTTCTCGCCACCAATCGACGTAGTTCGATGACGTGGTCATGCTCGTCCATCCAATTTCGCCGGCCGGCTCACCGACGGCGAGCTCCGGCGACCACAGTCCCTCCCCTCCGTCTCTCTCTCTCCGACCGGTGGGGCCACCAGGTCAGTCGCGCGCGCGCGGGCGGGAGCCATAGCAGGCCATGCACGGGAGCGGGCCACGCCGCGTGATGTGGGCCGCGTCGGCTTTGTAGGCCGGCCCTTTAGTGGGGTTTTGATTTTAGTTTTTGTTTTCTTTTTATATTGCCACAGATTTTAGATAGGATTTAGGAAATGTATATCTAGGGTTTTACTTGCTCAAAAATTATGAAGTAAATTTTGTTAGGCTCTGCATGATGTGTAGTATTTTAGAAAAATATAAATTTGATATGTGATGTTTAGTTTTTGGGAGATTTAAATAGGTATTTGAAATATGTTTTAAAATGAAGGCAAACTTGTTTTAGGAAATGCTTGAGTACTTTTCAAGTTATGATGATATCATGTTGTTTTAGGAAATACTTGAATAAATTTTAGTAAATTTTCTACATGTGCAATGTTTTTATAAATTTTTGGAGAGTGCCCTGGTACCCTAAAGTGTTTAAGAAAAATATGAATTCTGTTGTTTGATACTTTTCAATGTGATTTGTTATTTATACAAAAATCAGCCTTTTTGGCTTGTGAATTTTGTGTAGGGAGTTTCTATGAATAACTTTAGTTCAAATTTTTACAGTAGCCTCTTTTTGGGTCAGAGAGTCTCCTGTAATTTTTGTAGAATTTTATAAGCAGCTTACATATATGATTAAAATTCCACTTAATTAATTAAGTAAATTAAGAAAGGGATGTAAATAAATATTCTAGGTGGGCACACCTTACTTTCTGGTGTTTTTGTGACCTATGTGAACTTTTGGTAACATTAGTTTGGTCTTAGAGGAAGTTTGCCACACAAATAAATATTTAATCTTCCCAATTCTAGGTTTGTTGGATAACTTGTAGTATTTTTAGGGTTGACCCTCAATAAAGGTGTTTGCTGGAAAACTTATAAATACCAAAGTTGTAGTAAACTTGATAAACTAGTTTGTGTCAAAATTTGGGGGGCATTTGGCTTAGTAGTTTAGGAGTTAATGCTGTTTTAAATGACTGTCCAGAAATGGCTGCTCTCTGTTTAGAGAGGACAGAATTCTGGAACTTTGGAAATTCGACCTGGAAAACTTAGGAATTAAGGGTTGAGGTATGAAAATGATTTGTAGGGAATTTTATAAGATTTCCAGTTTATCTTGGATCATATCTTTTGGAGTTGGGAATCTCCAGCTATGATAGAAACATTCAGCTACTGTCCAGAATGTCTTGCTGTAATATTTTGTGTTTGGATGTGGTAACTTAAGTAAAGTTGTTTTTGTGATTGTTAGGTGTTATGGCCTTAACAGAGGAGGAACAGCTATACCTTAGGTTGAGTAGATTAGGTGAGTACTTCTCTACCGGAGAGGAAATTTGTACTTAATAATTGAAGTGATTTGAATAGAGCTTTAGCGGTGGTTGTAATGCATTTCATTCCTAGCATGCTGCATCTTCCATTATGAATCCATGAAATTTATTATGCACTCATACAATAGGTGTTCCGGAGGGGGTGACTCTCCTCGAACTCGAGTAAATGATCCTGGAGGAAATCCAGGAGCAGCTCAGGGAGCCCGAAGAAGCAGTCAGCGAAGGAGGCGCCGCTGAGGAATTGCCTGAGTGTCCAGATTACCGGCCGTCCACTTTTCTGAAAGGCAAGCCCCGGTGCATGCGGAACCTATTGTTTTATAAATCAATCTTGAGTACTTTTAATTGTTTAATGCATTAAGTTGTAGGAGTTGTATGAAAACACTTGCTGCATTATACCTGTCCTTGTCCAGATAGCATATTTAATCCTAAATTAGGTTTAGGCACGTGTCAATGCTTAGCCTTGCTTAGTCCGGTAGAAGTCGGGTGATTTTCGGTCATCCACGAGATGTAGGAATGGGTCACGAGTGGCTTTATGGCTATTATGGATGGAACCATACCTTAAAATGAAATTGAGACCGGGCGGGAGTTCGATAGTACAACCGCAAGACACTTCACGTCTTGGGTGTGGAGCTATGCCCGTCTGAGTCGTTTAAGGACCGATTCGCTGTACGTCCTTGAGTCATGTTGAACGCAGTCTAACACTTAGTTGACCGGATAAGTCGTTTCGACCGCGAAGTCAAGTAGTATGGTTCAGGCCGGGAATCGAATGGTAGGTTGCATCTTGGAGGAGAGAAAGGATGTGCTTGGGGACATTGGCATGAGACCAAGGGGGGTTAGAGTCCCTATCACCTGGCAGAGTGTCGCCCTTGGGGACGCGACATCATTTGGACCCGCGATTCCTGAAC
Source organism: Saccharum spontaneum (assembly GCA_022457205.1). Lineage (NCBI taxonomy): Eukaryota > Viridiplantae > Streptophyta > Magnoliopsida > Poales > Poaceae > Saccharum > Saccharum spontaneum. Next base: position 30,663,759 of record CM039584.1, read on the forward strand.
TGTACGAAAGATGACCTGAGCAGCCCTCGCCAGGCGTGACTCGGTGAGTGTTAGAAATACCCCTCCAGCTGGATAGGAATCCGATTCGAATCGCCGTCGCTCCCAGTTAGTGAGCACTTGACTTGAGCAGCGGCAACGTAGATCTCATTAATTGAACAGATGGTTAAATGAATGATATAATGTTGCCACAATTTATACCTGCTATGGATATAATGTTAATAATTGTTTGATTATAATCAAGTGCATGTTTAGTACAGGTGCCAAGATAGATGACAGGTAAATGCTAAAAATAACTGCTAGTACAGGTTATAAGAGTTTCATTTACTTATGCCTTTCTGCAAAATATGATGTCAGCTAGCCTCTTGTGTAAGCCTTACATAATCCTTGGTGTCATCTTATTTCTGGTTTTCGACGGGTAAGTCTAGCTGAGTACATTCCAGTACTCAGGGTTTATTCCCTCCTGTTGCAGATAATATGCTTTATCAAGGCTTCTGCAAGACCTGTCTCCACCCTGTGGGTGACGAAGACTAGATCACTAGGGCGTGATCATCCTTTATGTACTTTTCCTAATGCTTTTGCGGGATGTTGATCAGTAAGACTGGCAGTAGTATTTAAACAACTGGTGTGTGTTATGCTTCCGCTACTTTATGAACTTGGTTTGTAATAATTTATGACTCCGTGTGTGAAGCGTATTTCGGAACTACTTGTGAAATGTAGCGTATGATGTGTATGTTGAATGATGCGATCTTGGTTGTAAGCAAGTTGGTTTGAAATTCTTCGTGGTTTCGATTGACTACCGGGATTATATGGGCTCAAGTTCGAAAATTTGAGCGCTTTGGTGCTTGTTTTTGTACTTGTGCTCTTATAATTTGGTCAGTTCTGTTACAGCTGGTACCGAAGCATAATTCAGTATTTAAAAACAAAAGTATTTGTTTATAAAAAGGGTTAAAACACTAAAAATTATTTTTTTATAGGTATGCCAGTGATCACATCCCTTAGCCCAAATAAGGACTCTTAGGTGGCTTATTATAAAGACTAACTTGGGGGCCTTGTTTGTTTTTGTTTCGTCGTCCATACGGCGTGATATTGTATGGATGCCATCCACTTGGGTGGTAATGTATGGATCAATTGCCTTGACGCTCTGGTAAATGTGAGTTGTGAGAGCATGATCGTCCAACCGGCGATCTAGGGGAGAGTAGCTTTGGTGACTTGCATACTTACATGTTTAAACCATGTAATTATGTGAGCACTTAATTGTGGGAATATATATCGGGTAGCTTTGATATTGAAGTATATACATCAGGGGATGTGTATATGGAAAGTATTTAATTTACTATTTTCTTGTGTGCTTATATTAGGAAACTGTTGGGCTGAAATGAGATTTTCTGCAGGTACACTAACAACGTAACGAGTAGACCGATAGTTTTGCTTATATGAGAGAACGTATGTATGCCACCGCCTAGCGTTAGAACTTTAGGTTTCTACTAAGCTGAGAGGGCATATGGAATGTGCATGCATCATGTTTAATTATATCATACATGTCATTTTACTCCCTCCTTAAAAATATCCATAGTCCCGACTAAATTAAATTTCGTATCCCCTAAATTATCCTCACTTTAAGTCGTATCTTGTTGATACAGATGGCACGCACTAAGAGGACCGCTCGCAAGTCAACCGGAGGCAGGGTCCCTCGCCACCAGCTAGCTCCACGTGAGCCCCGCCCCGAGCCCACTGAGGTGGAAAGGCTGAGGGCTAAGTTGGCCGAGGTGACTGCTGCTAGGAATGCAGCGCAGCAGCAACTGGAGCAAGTGATCCATGACCGAGATCAGGAAACACTTGCGGTCCAGAGGTTGACAGTAGTCAATCGCAACTGTCAACACATGCTGGTCCATGTGATGAACCAGAGGGATGAAGCCTGGCACGAGGAGAACATCCTGAGAGCTCGTCAGGTGGAGCTCGAGCAACAGTTGGAAAATGCAGAAGAATACAATGACAATCTTCATGAAGAAGTGCACCGCCTGAACAACCAGCTCAATCCTCTGTTGCCTCGGGATAATAACGCGGATGAGGAGATGGGTTCGGGAGTCTTCATGGCTGAAGATGATGATGAAGTGGAGGTCAATGGACCACAGGATGCCCCACCAGAAGAAGAACCAGAAGAAGAAGAAGAAGATGAGGAGTTGGAGCCTGCTAGCGACGAGGATGGTGGGGAGATCCTCGACACCGACTCCGAGGACGATGCTTAGCGTAGTCATCACGTAGCTACGATGTTAGAATCATCTTTTGTGCCCTCCCTGTGTTGTAGTGAGGCTTTGTAATAACTTGGCTTTTGGGATGTAAGGTCGAACCCAATGTTTCCTGGATGTTTAGTTTGAACCTGTTAATTTCGATCACAAATGGATGTCTTATGTGTTGCGTTCGGTGATGGTATCACGATTAGCACCCTTCGGTGCCGCGACGAAACCGAGGGCCTCCTATGGCGCGCAACATAAGGCTGTGCTACTTGGCACGCGCTGGTATCGAGGTGACTAGTCATGATCCACCATGGAACTCTACCGTTGAGAAGTCTCTTTGTGGTCAGTTTGAAGTAGCCTTTCTCAATCAATTAGAAGTTTTGGATCGAATCCGAGTACCCGTATGGAAAGTCAAAAGTCACGTAGATATTAAAGTAAACGGTTCAGTCCCTGTTGTGCTCCCTGTGAGTGGGCCTTTTATCAAAATACATCTTGTTGGATGCCCATGCATGATTGCGTCAATTGATGCGCTTGAATGGATTGTGCAGTTGTGATAGATTATTGTGCCTTGATTCTTTGCAAAGTCATTTTCATGAAGTCAGTTTGACAGATTTACAATAATTCATCAACAAATTTCCCACATCGTCGGTGCACATTGGCTATGCATTTTGCAGATGTCGTACAACCTCCGTCGGGGTCATGGCAATGAGGATGAGGAACAGCCACCCCCTCCGCCACCACCTACCCTGGCTGAGCTGATGCAGACCGTGGTGGAAGGGCAGCGCATGCTGGCAGATGCTATGCGCCAGCTTGCCAATCGGGAGGCTCGTCATGGCCGCCAGGGCCCGGAACCCAATCAATATAGTGATTTCAAGGACTTTCTTGACACTAAGCCCCCGCTCTTTAAGGAGGCGGAGGAACCGCTGCAAGCCAACGAGTGGTTGAACACTATTAAGCAGAAGTTTCGTCTGCTTCGCTTGACTGATGAGCTAAAGACTGAATATGCTTCTCATCAACTACATGGTCCAGCGGGTATTTGGTGGAGCCACTACCGTTCCACCTTGCCTGCAAATGTCCCGGTTGCTTGGGACCAATTCAAAACAGCATTCCGTGGAAATTATATTCCCCCAGGTCTGATGGCTATCAAGCACACACAATTCATGAGGCTGTCGCAGGGTAATAAGAGTTTGACCGAATACCTGCAAGCTTTCAACAATCTGGCAAGATATGCAATAGAGTTTGTGGATACCGATGCTAAGAAAATTGCTAGCTTTAAAAGGGGCCTCGGCCCAAAGCTGATGAAGACCATGGGCACTAGCAAGTGTAGTACCTTCAATGATTTTATCAGTGATGCTGTTGATATTTGGTAACGCAATTAGGAAATGATCCGCAAGCGCACGGATATCGTGAGCACTTCACCCGGGATGTTATCTAGAGTATCGTATTTATTTTTTTACCACTAGGAGAAAGCGTGCATCTGACTAACTAAATCTATTACTACTAACCTTTAGGCTACAACCACTGTGATTTGATGTGAGCGATGTATAGAGAAGACTGCAACTGCACTCTCGTTCTAACCTTGGTAAGGATGATCTTCTGCTCTATTGGGGAGGCTCACGGAATCTAGACACCTCAAAGGATGTTTGACCCGCACCTATAAACCCTATCGATCCTGCTAACGGGATATGGAATACAAAGGTAGCTACGGAAATGTCACGTTCCTCGCTACTACCACGGTCTGGCTAGACAGGGGATATCTATGAGTATCCTAGCCCAAACACCACGTTTACGCTAGAGATGATTACTCTAAACTCTACGCGAAGAGATTAAAGTAAACTCATAAACCAAAGAACAATAAAACAAAGAACTTACTAGAATTTAGAAGTCGAAATACTGAAGAATTCTAGGAGCAAGCCTCGGGTTAGGAGAACTTGATCCCGTAGGTACAACCTCGAAGTAGTCACCGACAGGCCGGGCTTCCTTCGATCTATACCTCCACACTATCTCTCTCAATCTAGAAGAACTAAGTCTAATCTCACATTGGATGCTAAGCCCTAATGAGGTGGGAACCCTAAGGGAACCTCTCTCTCTGAATCCTCTCTGGAAAATATGAAAATAATGGACTTGGATTCTCCTCTCCAGGGGCCAGGGGTCCTGCTTATATAGTCCCTTCAAGTGAACCTGGGCCGTCGGATCAAACAGACATTAATCGCACGGTTTTCCTTGATCCTTTAGGTCGGTGGGGCATAATCCGCGAGACTCGTCCTGATTGGTTGCAGACCTAGGGCGGGCGCCCTAGGGTCCAGGGCGGGCGCCCTGGTCCCGGGCCCGTTCGGCCTCCCGTTTGATCCCGTGGCTTCTGGAGTCTTCTAGATGATAGAAAATCGGTGAACACGTTAATATCTCTATGTAATTCCGACATGTGGGCCTTTCCTTTGTATTTCCTGATAACCCCCTGCAGAAACAGATAAACAACAAAACTCGTGGAATTCTGTCAGATCAAACCCTAATTCTAGGTGTTGCTTGCATATAGGTCCTTTTCCTTATTTATTGGATAATTAAAATTGATACTTAAGAACCGTCAACAAACACCCCCATACTTAGGCTTTTACTCGTCCTCGAGAAAAGGATGGTTCAGAAAAATAACTGGGGTTGAAACATTGTAAAGCATTCTTTTTATACCTGCAGGGTGTTGTGAATGTCCACTGTGCACTGTAGTCAGGGAAATATATGGTTGAAGTAGAGATCCTTTCTTCTTCTCAACCCTGTCACTTGGAGTTTTTTATATATTTTTGAATAGAAAACTTAGCATACCTTTATCCTCATAGGGGCTCTCAGATCACTCATTTATCTTTTGTATATCTCACTGAGGCTGTTTTAATTTGTAGAAATTCTCAAGCATACTTACTTTGCATATATTGCCTGGGTCAAAACGGGATCCGAGGAGAGGAATGCCATACTCTTAGATCAAAGACTTTGAAAATTAAAACTTGTCAACTCTTACTGCATATTGCTTATTAGAGGGACCATGGGCTATCATTTTCTTTTTACCATATATATTTTTATCATCTCATTTTTTTCAGGTGGATACTAAGGTACCCCTAATTCTACTTCCGGACACTTGTCCATTTTTCTGCGAGGTTGTCGAGCACTTGGTCCTTTTTATTTCCTCGAAATTTATATTTTTGCATAGCCCATGCCTCTAATGCAATAATACTTCGGAAGAGTGAATCTTTCTGAATAAAAATGTCTTGATCTTGGGAGTATGATAAATCTCTAAACAAGGGTCTAACTCGTTTTGCACAAACTCAATACAAAGCAAATTAATATTTTTAGGTTTATCAGGCATATAAAATACTGAGGATGGTAGCTATATTTTTGAAGTTTTTGAAAAGAAAATCTCCAAGCGACAAAGATTTCAAGAATAAGATACTCATATTCTACCGTCTCACATTCCACAATGACTTGTGTAACACATGGTTTTTAAAATGATTTTCAATAAATGCAGGTTTTCGGAAATTTCACAGAGTGAGATTGATCATAATTAGAAATATTTTTGTCTTTTTAAATTATCATGTTAGGAATAATATTCTACACAGCCCAATATGTATTTGTATATATGTAAATAAAGCGTGCAGAGTATGTACCTGAATCGTGGAGTGGTGCAATCGAAGTGCTTTTACCATGTCGAGGGGATTCCTCCATACTTGTTTCCTACTTTCTTGCATAAAAATAAAGTGGAGATACACGAGGCATAATAATAATAATCTTTATTTGTCTTGAGGCATTTATTACACTGACTAATGAAGCGAACTAATCTAAACTGAATTTAATCGAATCTAATTGAATCTAATGATGAAGACTAAGACACACTGCCTCAAGGTCTAATCTAGATAGCTCAGTGTTGCTCTAAATCCCTGATCCTAGCAAGGGCATCAGAAAGGTCACGTTTAAGCGCGAGCACAGTAGTGTTCAGGTTGGAGACCTGCCTACTAAGGGAGCTAACTGTGGACTGAAGTTCCATAATATGTCTATTTGCTGTCCTGATGTCCTCATCCACATCTGCTATGGTCCTGCGGCGCTTCGGTGGTGTCTCAAACGAATTGAGAGCGTGCTTAGGAGCTTCCTTTGGTGGGATGAAGCGAACTTTTGCTGTCCTAACTCCTTCGAAACGGGGCCTCTCCTTCTCCGTAGTGTAGTGGACGCTGCTGATCTCGCCGCTCCGGTTGGTCTTGACGCCTACAACCCGCTCATTGGGTTTAGGTGGCAGGATCTTCGTGCCGGCTGGTACCTTGACGATGGCTTCTTGCTTGGACGACGGTCCCTTGAGAAGAAGGGGCTGCGGTGGTGCAGTAAGAACTGGTTGGGCATAGTAGGATGAGATTGAGCTGCGCTGGTTTGATGGTGGGGCTGCTAGCTGTCGCTCTGTGTTGGCCGGGACGAGAGCGTAGGCGTCGGGGTCATCCTTGGGCTTGTGGTTGAGGTCGTAAGGGACGATCTCCCAGTTGCGGTGGGTCTTGTCGGCCATTGGAGAAGCAAGGAACTAGACAAGCTCTAATTGAGGAGGAGAGAAGGATTGAATGAATTGGTGTTGAAAGCTGACGTCAGGGGTCTGTTTATATAGGGGTCAAAAAGTGCCTCTAGGGTTTCCATAGATCCATCCCGCCGCCGGGCGTGCGTAACAACCCATTCGCGGAATTTTTTGGATAACCATAGATGAGGAAAGCACGTCGGAAGAGGCCGGGGCCAAGGGGACACCAGGGCAGGGTGCCCGCCCTCATCATCAGGGCGCCCGCCCTGGGCCTGCCTCCTCTGCGGGCCCGCTTGCTCGAGCGTGTTTCTAGAAGTATTTTTATCCCAAAAAATATATACGTGGCCCAAAAACGTCAGATTAAAAAGATCGGGCTTTAATTCTCCATCGGAAGGTAAAAATGGATCACGTCTATTTGTTCTAATTCTTTATTGGGTTCTAAAAATAATTTAAGACGTTGACCATTTACCTTGAATAACGTACCTTCGTCGTTTTGAAGTGTAATAGCTCCGTGGGATGATGAATTGACTACCTTGTATGGTCCTTCCCATTTACTCCGGAGTTTTCCATGCCCGAAAAGCTTCACCCTGGAATTAAAAAGTAATACCTTATCTCCGGGTGAGAACTCCTTCTTCTTGATCCTCTTGTCATGCCATCTTTTGACTCTTTCTTTGTAGATCTTCGAATTGTGATATGCTTTCTCTCGCCATTCTTCCAATTCTGATAGTTGCATTCTTCTATGATCTCCAGCAATATCTAGGTCCATATTCCATCTTCTTATGACCCAGTGTGCTTTGAACTCTAGTTCAACAGGCAAGTGGCAAGTCTTCCCGTACACCAATTGGTATGGGGTCATTCCAATTGGGGTCTTGTATGCTGTCCGGTATGCCCAGAGTGCATCGGGTAACTTTTCCTTCCATGCTGTTCCCATCCCATTTACTGTTTTCTGAAGAATGTTCTTGATTTGCTTGTTGGAAGTCTCTGCTTGGCCACTTGTCTGAGGATGATATGGGGTAGCAATGTTGTGACGGATTCCATGTTTTGCTAGATAATGCTCAAAGCGTTTGTCAATGAAGTGTGATCCCCCATCACTTATCACCACCCTAGGGACTCCAAATCTTGGAAATATAATCTCTTCAAAAAACCTCTTTGAATTAATATTGTCGGCACGCTTGCAAGATAGTGCTTCTACCCACTTGAAGACGTAGTCAACTGCCACCAAGATGAATTCACACTTCTTTGATAGAGGAAATGGACCCATGTAGTCTATTCCCCAAACATCAAAGAGCTCAATCTAAAGGTTGTTGGTGAGTGGCATAGCATCTCTTGTATTTATGTTTCCGTGCCTTTGACATGGCCCACATCTTCTGATATATTGCCTTGTGTCTTCATATATTGTAGGCCAATAGAATCCACATTGCTAGATCTTTGAATGTGTACGGAATGCTCCATAATGACCTCCGTATGGTGATGAATGGCATCTGTCGATGATCTTCCACCCTTCCTCAGTGGTCACACACCTTCTGAGTAAGCCATCAGCACATACTCGGAAGAGGTATGGCTCATCCCATATGTGTGAACGACTTTCTTGAATAAGCTTCATCTTGTTCGCTCCTGGTGGTACATACCCTGAAACCATAAAATTAACAATATCTGCATACCAGGGGTCAGACCTGTTGATTCCATAGAGCATGTCGTCCCGGAGTGAATCATTAATGGGTGTTTCCTGTGGATCCTTAAAGTGCATTCTAGACAAGTGATCAGCAACAGAATTTTCTACTCCCTTTTTATCTTTTATTTCTAAGTCAAATTCTTGGAGTAACAAGATCCATCTAATTAGGCGAGGTTTAGCATCTTTTTTAGTGAGCAAATATTTTAGTGCAGCATGATCAGTGTAAACAATTATTTTAGCTCCTACTAAGTAAGATCTAAATTTATCAATGGCAAAGACAACAGCCAGAAGCTCTTTTTCAGTGGTTGCATAATTAAGTTGAGCTCCTGTCAAAGTTTTACTGGCGTAAGCAATTGCATGATGCTTCTTGTCTTTTGTTTGCCCCAAAACTGCCCCCACAGCATAATCACTAGCATCACACATAATTTCAAAAGGCAACGACCAATCAGGGGGTTGAATGATTGGTGCAGAGATGAGTGCATTCTTTAATAATTCAAAAGCTTTTAAACATACATCATCAAATTCGAAAGGAGCATCCTTGGCTAGCAAAAGAGTGAGTGGTCTAGCAATAAATGAAAAATCTTTTTTGAATCTGTGATAAAAACCAGCATGGCCAAGAAAGCTTCGAATTCCTTTTATATTCAGAGGTGGAGGTAGTTGTTCTATTACTTCAATTTTAGCTTTATCTACCTCAATACCTCTTTCAGACACTAGGTGTCCTAGCACTATTCCTTCCCTAACCATAAAATGACATTTTTCCCAGTTAAGGACTAAGTGCTTTTCTTTGCATCTTTGCAAAACCTTGTCTAAGTTTTCAAGACAATTATCAAAAGTTTTTCCATAAACAGAAAAATCATCCATGAGAACTTCCATAATCTCTTCAATCATATCAGAAAATATAGACATCATGCATCTTTGAAAAGAAGCTGGTGCATTACATAGCCCAAAAGACATTCTACGATAAGCATAAGTTCCGTATGGACAGGTAAAAGTGGTTTTGCTTTGATCATCAGGATGGATCGGGATCTGGTGGTACCCTGAATATCCATCTAAGAAACAGAAGAACGAATGGTTCGCTAACCGCTCTAACATCTCATCTATAAAAGGTAAAGGAAAGTGATCCTTTTTCGTGGCTTTATTCAGTTTTCTATAGTCAATGCACATCCGCCACCCTGTGATGGTGCGTTGCAGAATTAGCTCGTTCTTCTCATTTGTAACAACAGTCATGCCTCCCTTTTTAGGCACAACTTGAACAGGGCTCACCCACTCACTATGCGGCACAGGATATATAATCCCTGCATGCAGCAACTTTATAACTTCCTTTTTAACTACTTCTCTCATCGTGTTGTTGAGTCTACGTTGGGGTTCCCGAGAAGGTGAAACAGAAGGATCTATCGGAATGCGATGGGTGCAAATCATAGGACTGATTCCTATAAGATCTTGGAGTGAGTAGCCAAAGACTGAGTGATGTTTTTCTAAAACGGTCATTAATCGCAGAGTTTGTTCCTAAGTGAGTTTATTACTAATGATCACAGGAAACTCTGGATTATTGTTTAGGAAAGCATAGATAAGACCGGGTGGTAAAGTTTTAAGCTCTATAGGAGGTCTGGGTGTTTCTGCAAACTCATCTAAAGGTTCAGGTTCAGAAGGTTCAGCTTCCTCTTCTATGAAGAAAGGGGCTTCTTCTTCTAAGTCTGATTCATTTAAAAGCTCTAGAGACGCAGCTTTTACCTCTTCCATAGGATCAGGCAAAAGAGATGACTCGATCTTATTATTCAAGGAGTGAGAAATTGTCATAGGGAATTTAAAATCCTTTCCAAAAGAAATGTGTAGCTTTCCAGTTTGACCTTCATAAAGGAGTCTTCTAAATGGTTGTCCTATCAACAGGTCGAAGTCCCATGTATCAAAGATATAAAAGTTCAAATGAACCATGGAGCCTTCTACCATAAAGGGTAGGACATTCACAATTCCAAGACTGGGGACCAATCGTCCCGAAGATTCCTTCATGAACTTTGTTGTGGGGGTTAAAATTAATTTTCCAAATAATTTAAGTGCAAAAGCTTCAGACATGATATTGATCCCCACAACAGGATTATAGAGAGCATCAAATTGATCAGAATCATAAGCACAGCGTATAGTGATAGGAGGTGTATCCAAACGGATCACTTCAGAGGAAAGCTCTGACTCCTCCAACCATTCGCTACTCATGACTGAGATAAGCTCTCTCAATTGATATTCATTTGGTAAACAAATGCTATAATGGCCGCTTCGGGGTTTGTCTATAGAATGGTAGTTTGAAATGTTTCCAAAATCGGCAAAAAGATCAGATTCTATATCCAGCATGAAATCAGGTGGTAGAATTTCTTCCTTTTGTGGCTCAAAACTTGGGATAGCTGAAGTAGGTGAAGAATTCGGCAGAGTGTCTACTTCGGCTTCGTAGGTTTCATCATGGAGGGTATTATCCATCTCAGCTTCTAGGATTCTATCTAGGATCGCTCTAGCTTCATCAGTAGGGATACGAAAGAAAGAACCTCTAGACATTGTATGTAGCATTTGTTTATGATCTTTCTGAAGACCTCGAAAGAAATGAAAAAGAAGAATAGGGTCTTCAATATTGAGTTTTGGACCAGATTCTAAAAGATCAGAAAAATGTTTCCAGGATTTTCCCAAAGTTTCATTTTCTTTTTGTTTAAAAGATAGAACTTCGAGTCTAAGGTCGGCGATACGATCGAGGGAATAAAAATCTAAATAGAAGTTGGCTCGTAAGACTCCCCATTCACCTCGTTGTTGACTTACCTTCTGACTATACCATCGTCTAGCTTCTCCTCTTAAGGAAAAAGGAAAAAGCTTCCAACGTAAAGTCTTATCAGAAATGCCTTCAATGCGAAGACAATCGCATGTTTGCTCAAAATCTCTAATATGAAGGTAAGGATTTTCGTCTTCCTTTCCTGAAAAGGATAGGTTCTCAATCATGGCAATTAACCTTGAACTTAACCTATACTGGGATGTTTGGATAGGCTGTGATGACTCCCATGGTAAAAGGTCAGTTTCCGAAGGTGTTGCAAATTGATAGATTGATTTAGAATCTTGGTTCTCCATAAGGTAAGAATAAAGAATATAAAAAGATAAGGAATAAAAAGATAAAGAAAGATAAAAGTATAGGTACAAGCTAGTAGTAAGATTCAAGGTTATCTCAGCAAACCGTCTTTCTCCCCGGCAACGGCGCCAGAAATGCTTGTTGATATTTGGTAACGCAATTAGGAAATGATCCGCAAGCGCACGGATATCGGTGAGCACTTCACCCGGGATGTTATCCAGAGTATCGTATTTATTTTTTTACCACTAGGAGAAAGCGTGCATCTGACTAACCAAATCTATTACTACTAACCTTTAGGCTACAACCACTGTGATTTGATGTGAGCGATGTATAGAGAAGACTGCAACTGCACTCTCGTTCTAACCTTGGTAAGGATGATCTTCTGCTCTATTGGGGAGGCTCACGGAATCTAGACACCTCAAAGGATGTTCGACCCACACCTATAAACCCTATCGATCCTGCTAACGGGATATGGAATACAAAGGTAGCTACGGAAATGTCACGTTCCTCACTACTACCACGGTCCGGCTAGACAAGGGATATCTATGAGTATCCTAGCCCAAACACCACGTTTACGCTAGAGATGATTACTCTAAACTCTACGCGAAGAGATTAAAGTAAACTCATAAACCAAAGAACAATAAAACAAAGAACTTACTAGAATTTAGAAGTCGAAATACTGGAGAATCCTAGGAGCAAGCCTCGGGTTAGGAGAACTTGATCCCGCAGGTACAACCTCGAAGTAGTCACTGACAGGCCGGGCTTCCTTCGATCTATACCTCCACTCTATCTCTCTCAATCTAGAAGAACTAAGTCTAATCTCACATTGGATACTAAGCCCTAATGAGGCGGGAACCCTAAGGGAACCTCTCTCTCTGAATCCTCTCTGGAAAATATGAAAATAATGGACTTGGATTCTCTTCTCCAGGGGCCAGGGGTCCTGCTTATATAGTCCCTTCAAGTGAACCTGGGCCGTCGGATCAAACCAACATTAATCGCACGGTTTTCCTTGATCCTTTAGGTCGGTGGGGCATAATCCGCGAGACTCGTCCTGATTGGTTGCAGACCTAGGGCGGGCGCCCCAGGGTCCAGGGCGGGCGCCCTGGTCCCGGGCCCGTTCGGCCTCCCGTTCGATCCCGTGGCTTCTGGAGTCTTCTAGATGATAGAAAATCGGTGAACATGTTAATATCTCTATGTAATTCCGACGTGTGAGCCTTTCCTTTGTATTTCCTGATAACCCCCTGCAGAAACAGATAAACAACAAAACTCGTGGAATTCTGTCAGATCAAACCCTAATTCTAGGTGTTGCTTGCATATAGGTCCTTTTCCTTATTTATTGGATAATTAAAATTGATACTTAAGAACCGTCAACAGATGCTTTGACTCAAGAAAACAATAATGCTATTTATTCTGCCTTTAAGAGCCGAAAAAGGGCCCTTGAGGCGAGTGCTTCGCAGTCTCGGACCTCAGCTGCACCTAGGGCTTCCCCTCACCCACCTGCCCAAAATACCAAGTTCCGTCCACCGCAGAAGAAGCCTGCTGCTAAGACTAGGTTCCGCATGGCATATACAGTCGCTCTACCAAAGGGAAATTCTGGTCAGAGCAGCTCCAGTGTTCCTCCCAGCAACATGCCTTGCTGGAACTGCAACAAGCCAAGCCATTGGGCCAGGAACTGTCCTTATCCTAAGAAGAATGTCAATCAAGGTGGCCGTCAGGGGCATGCTCAAATAACAGTATTGAGGAAATCCCATCTGGTGAGGTTGTCACTGCTGGTAAGTTCTTAGTTGACCAACATCCTGCAGTGGTACTATTTGATTCAGGTGCTTCGTATTCCTTTATCAGTCCTAAGTTTGCATCAAAGTTTGCACACAAATTACATACTGTTGAAGGTGGGGGTTATTGCATTAGTGCGGCAAGTGGGAATATTTCCACAAATAAAGTAGTGGGGAACCTAGAGTTTGAGATAGAGGGGCGAAAGTACTCGCTTGCCTTAGTGGTTTTGCCTGGATTAGGCATACATGTTATTTTGGGCATGAATTGGATGAGTCAGAATGGGGTACTCATTGATACATCCACCCGGGTAGTTATGCTCAGAGATCCTACAGATCAAAAGGGTTTTCTAGTGCAACTTCCCAGAAAAATTGATTTGTCTGGTGAAGTTCATGTTGTGCAAGCCAAGGCGTTAGCTGAAATTCCCATAGTAAGTGAGTTTTTGGACGTTTTTTTCCGATGATTTGCTGGGACTCCCTCCGGATCAGGATGTGGAATTTAAAATCAAGTTGTTGCCTGGCACGGCACCCATCTCTAGGAGACCTTATAGGATGCCTCCGAATGAGCTAGCTGAACTTAAGGTGCAGTTGAATGAACTTTTGAAGAAGGGGCTAATTCGTCCTAGTTCGTCTCCGTGGGGATGCCCTGCTATCTTTGTAAAGAAGAAGGACCAGTCTTTGCGGATGTGTGTAGATTATAGACCTCTGAATGCAGTCACTATCAAAAATAAGTATCCTCTACCACGTCTCGACATCTTATTCGATCAGTTGTCTTAAGCTAAAGTCTTTTCCAAGATTGATCTGAGGTCTGGTTACCATTAGATTAAAATCCGTCCTGAAGATATTCCAAAAACAGCTTTCTCGACAAGATACGGTCTTCATGAGTATCTTGTTATGTCTTTCAGCCTGACGAATGCCCCCGCACACTTCATGTGCTTGATGAATTCAGTGTTTATGCCCTAATTGGACAAGTTTGTGGTGGTGTTTATTGATGACATCTTGATATATTCTGAAAACGAGGAAGAACACGCCGAACACCTACGTATTGTCCTCACCAGACGGCGTGAACACCAACTGTATGCGAAGTTCAGTAAGTGTGAATTCTGGCTTCATGAAGTACCTTTCCTTGGGCATGTGTTATCCGATGGGGGGATTATGGTGGACCCCACCAAGGTACAGGAAGTATTGAATTGGAAGGCTCCTACTTTGGTTCACGAGGTCCGGAGTTTTCTTAGGTTGGCTGGCTATTATCATCGCTTCATCCCAAATTTCTCAAAAATAGCCAAACCCATGACTCGGTTGCTGCAAAAAGACACCAGGTTTGTCTGGACGCCTGAGTGTGATGCGGCTTTTCACCAACTGTGAACCCTCCTAACCTCGGCTCCGGTTTTGGCGCAACCGGATATCGAGAAACCATTTGATGTTTATTGTGATGCCTCAGGCATAGGTTTGGGAGGTGTTTTAATGTAGGAAGGCCGAGTAATTGCATATACCTCTCGACAACTTCGAAAACATGAGGTGAATTATCCAACCCATGACTTAGAACTGGCTGCAGTTGTTCATGCTTTGAAAGTGTGGCGGCATTATCTGTTGGGCAATGTCTGCAATATCTACATGGACCACAAAAGCCTCAAATACATCTTCACCCAACCCGAGTTAAATATGCGTCAAAGAAGATGGCTCGAGTTGATTAAGGATTATAATCTTCAAGTGCACTATCATCCTGGCAAGGCAAATGTGGTTGTCGATGCTTTAAGCCATAAGTCTCATTGTCATTCCTTAGTTGAAACTAATTTTCATCGATCTCGCCTTCTACATCCAGCAGTCTTGTACAACATCAGTGTCAGTTGTACTCTCAAAAGCAGAATTATTGAGCTCCAAAAGACTAATCCTGGTGTATTCCACATCAAGCGTAAGATGAAAGAGGAAGAAACTAAGCATTTCCAGGTAGACGAAGAAGGTGTGCTGTGGTTTAAGGATAGGTTAGTGGTACCCAAGGACCGAGAGTTTAGAGATCAGATCTTGTCTGAAGCACATTCTTCAAAGTTGTCCATCCATCCTGGTAGCAATAAGATGTATTATGATTTGAAGCCACTTTATTGGTGGACCAAGATGCAGAAAGAGATAGCTGCATATGTTGCTAGGTGTGACACCTGCTGTAGAGTTAAAGCTGTGCACATGAAAGCTGGGTTACTTCAACCACTTTCTATCCCAGGTTGGAAAAGGGAAGAGATAAGTATGGATTTCATCGTCGAACTTCCTCCTACTGTCAAAAATCATAACTCCATCTGGGTAATTGTGGATCGCTTAACCAAATCAGCTCACTTCATTCCTGTTAGAGTGGACTATCGTCCCACTGACTATGCTGAGTTGTACTTCAATCAGATAGTCCGGCTCCATGGGGTACCTCGTACTATCGTTTCTGACTGTGGTCCCCAGTTCACTGCTCGCTTTTGGGAGCACTTGCATCACCTTCTGGGAACCAAGTTAGTGAGAAGCTCTGCTTATCACCCCCAGACGTCAGGTCAGACGGAACGAGTTAACTAAATCTTGGAAGATCTGTTGCGGGCATGTGTAATTTCCTCCAAGGGTTCTTGGAAAAAAAATGGTTGCCTCTAGCCGAGTTTTTGTACAATAATAGTTACCAAGAGAGTATTAAGATGGCCCCGTTCAAAGCCTTGTACGGTCGTAAGTGTAGAACTCCACTAAATTGGGTAGAAGCTGGTGAAAGAAGGTATTATGGTATTGATTTTGTCCAGGAAGCTGAGGAACAAGTCCGTACCATCCAAAAACATATGGCTGCAGCCCAAGCTAGACAGAAAAGTTATGCGGATCGTCGTAGAAAGCCACTCGAGTTTGAAGTTGGAGACTTCGTTTATCTGAAAGTTTCTCCAATGAAGAGTGTACAACATTTTGGTGTCAAGCGGAAACTTGCACCGAGATACGTGGGTCCTTTCCAGATCATAGGCAAGAGTGGAGCTGTTGCGTACAAGATCCAGTTACCTCCTAAAATGAGTGCCATATTCAATGTTTTCCATGTATCTCAGCTCAAGAAGTGTCTTCGAGTTCCTGAGGAAAGAGTTCCATTAGGAGATATCAGGCTTGAATCTGATCTGACTTATGAAGAAAAGCCAGTCTGGGTGATCGATACTCAAGAACGAGTAACTAGAAGTCGAGTGGTTAAGTGGTATAAAGTAATGTGGAGTAATCAGGGTAGTGAAAGTGACGCTACGTGGGAACGAGAGGACTATTTGCGGGATGGTTATAAGGAATTCTATCAAAAATGGTACGCTTTCCAAATCTCGGGACGAGATTTTTATAAGGGGGGAGGGCTATAACACCTCAGGTGTTTAGCTCCATAATTGCACTGCATTGCATAAGCATGAACATGCATCATCTCATTTTGTTTTACTTTGCTTGCAACAAATTTGGGTGTTTTAGGGTTTTGATTTGTTCCAATCATGTGACCCTAGGATTTTTGTGTAACTAAGGGGTAGAGTGGCTAATTATATCCTACAATACCTTAATCTCACTTAGAGTACCTAATGGAGCAATGTTCATGTTGACCAAAATTACCAAAATGCCCTCTAATGTGTTGTTGACCAGCATTAGGCCCTAGAATGCCTTAGTTTGACCAATTAAAAAGTCTAGCTTAGAGACCTTGCATGGGGGAGCACCCTTAATCAAAGTTGTAGGGAATTTCATGGGGAACAAAAGTCTCAATTTGGACATCTCATGAAAATGACCAGAACATGCTCAAAATTGGCCCACAAGTCAGCTAGAGGGGCTGCCCCAGCACTAGAAAATTTCTAAGTCTAGAAAGTGATCCTTCAGTTTGATGGTGGCCTACTTTGGGAGCTTGTAGTTTGCAAACCAGACCAAACCAGCCCCAACTCATATTGAAACTTTTGTAGTACTCACTTAGCTCTACAACATTGTCAACATCACCATCACCTAGTTCTAAATGGTTTAGGAGATTTGGTGCTTTGAAAAATGGGCTTCAGTCGGCATAGTTGACTGAAACTCAGTTTCAGTTTTCGGGTACCCCACTTTGGAGCTCGGTAGTTTCAAATCTAGGCCGAACCAGTCCAAGCTCCAATTGACAATTTAATAGCCCTCATGTAGCTCTACATAATTGGTGTAATCATCTTCGACAAAATCAAGCTGGTTTAGGAGATATTCTTCGTTGAAATCGCGCTGTCAGTCATCTAATGACGGCCTTCATTTAGTTAAACCCGGCCTCGTTTGTCTATCGTGGCCGACCTGAGACAGGACAACGGTGACGCGTGGGGGCTCGGTGGCGGCCATGTGTCGGCCGTGGTCCCACCAGTCAGACCACAGGGCCTTCAAGGACGCCACGAAGCCGGACCCTGTCCCTCACTCACGCCTTTGCTTCCCTCTCGCCCTCTCCGAGCCTGGGCGGAGCACCGAGGTGCCATTGCCGCCATGCCATTTTCCCACGCTCGTGCACCATCGTCGTTGAGTCGCGGCTCAATTCCTCCTGCCAGTGACCCCGCAGCATCTCCCTCTACCACCTCCACCCCTTCCCGGGAGCGCTTGAGCGAAGGTGAGGCCACATTGCTCACTTCCGCCGCCACGGCCGCGTTCGGGACCTCGCCAGAGTTCGAGGCCGCCGTGGTCAGAGCGAGTCGGCCCTTCTCATCCCTCCCTTTTCCCTTAGTTGGCTTTCCAGTGACCCCGGGAAACTTGGGGCGGGCTTGGTTGAGGCGGTGGGGGCTCACCGTCGCCGGCGTACCGCCGCGCACCTCCACCGTGCCGCCATGCCCGACGGCGAGTACCCTCCCATTGCTCCGCCGCCCCGTTCTCGCCACCAATCGACGTAGTTCGATGATGTGGTCATGCTCGTCCATCCAATTTCGCCGGCCGGCTCACCGACGGCGAGCTCCGGCGACCACAGTCCCTCCCCTCCGTCTCTCTCTCTCCGACCGGTGGGGCCACCTGGTCAGTCGTGCGCGCGCGGGCGGGAGCCATAGCAGGCCACGCACGGGAGCGGGCCACGCTACGCGATGTGGGCCGCGTCGGCTTTGTAGGCCGGCCCTTTATTGGGGTTTTGATTTTAGTTTTTGTTTTCTTTTTATATTGCTACAGATTTTAGATATGATTTAGGAAATGTATATCTAGGGTTTTACTTGCTCAAAAATTATGAAGTAAATTTTGTTAGGCTCTGCATGATGTGTAGTATTTTAGAAAAATATAAATTTGATATGTGATGTTTAGTTTCTGGGAGATTTAAATTGGTATTTGAAATGTGTTTTAAAATGAAGGCAAACTTGTTAAATGGATAACTTGAGTTGTAGTGTTCCAAAAATTATGAAATTTGGTGGGTATGCTATTTCATGTCTACACTAGCTCTGGTAAAAATTTGGGCACTAGTGCTTGAGTACTTTTCAAGTTATGATGATATCGTTTTGTTTTAGGAAATACTTGAATGAATTTTAGTAAATTTTCTACATGTGCAATGTTTATATAAATTTTTGGAGAGTGCCCTGGTACCCTAAAGTGTTTAAGAAAAATATGAATTCTGTTTTTGATACTTTTCAATGTGATTTGTTATTTATACAAAAATCAGCCTTTTTGGCTTGTGAATTTTGTGTAGGGAGTTTCTGTGAATAACTTTAGTTCAAATTTTTACAGTAGCCTCTTTTTGTGTCAGAGAGTCTCTTGTAATTTTTGTAGAATTTCATGAGCAGTTTACAGATATGATTAAAATTCCACTTAATTAATTAAGTAAATTAAAAAAGGGATGTAAATAAATATTCTAGGCGGGCACACCTTACTTTCTGGTGTTTTTTTGACCTATGTGAACTTTTGGTAACATTAGTTTGGTCTTAGAGGAAGTTTTCCACATAAATAAATATTTAATCTTCCCAATTCTAGGTTTTCTGGACAGCTAGTAGTATTTTTGGGGTTGACCCTTAATGAAGGTGTTTGCTGGAAAACTTATAAATACCAAAGTTGTAGTAAACTTGATAAACTAGTTTGTGTCAAAATTTGGGGGCATTTGGCTTAGTAGTTTAGGAGTTATTGCTGTTTTAATTGACTGTCCAGAAATGGCTGCTCTCTGTTTAGAGAGGACAGAATTCTGGAACTTTGGAAATTCGACCGGGAAAACTTAGGAATTAAGGGTTGAGGTCTGAAAATGATTTGTAGGGCATTTTATAAGCTTTCCAGTTTGCCTTGGATCATATCTTTTGGAGTTGGGAATCTCTAGCTATGATAGAAACATTCAGCTGCTGTCCAGAATGTCTTGCTGTGATATTTTGTGTTTGGATGTGGTAACTTAAATAAAGTTGTTCTTGTGATTGTTAGGTGTTAGGACCTTAACAGAGGAGGAACAGCTATACCTTAGGTTGAGTAGATTAGGTGAGTACTTCTCTACCGAAGAGGAAATTTGTACTTAATAATTGAAGTGATTTGAATAGAGCTTTAGGAGTGGTTGTAATGCATTTCATTCCTAGCATGCTGCATCTTCCATTATGAATCCACGAAATTTATTATGCACTCATGCAATAGGTGTTCCGGAGGGGGTGACTCTCCTCGATTTCGAGAAAACAATCCCAGAGAAAATCCAGGAGCAGCTCAGGGAGCCCGAAGAAGCAGTCAGCGAAGGAGGCGCCGCTGAGGAATTGCCTCAGTGTCCAGATCACCGGCCGTTCACTTTTCTGAATGGTAAGCCCCGGTGCATGCTGAACCTATTGTTTTATAAATCAATCTTGAGTACTTTTAATTGTTTACTGCATTAAGTTGTAGGAGTTGTATGAAAACACTTGCTGCATTATACCTGTCCTTGTCCAGATAGCGTACTTAATTCTAAATTAGGTTTAGGCACGTGTCAATGCTTAGCCCTGCTTAGTCCGGTAGAAGTCGGGTGATTTTCGGTCATCCGCGAGATGTAGGAATGGGTCACGAGTGGCTTTATGGCTATCGTGGATGGAACCATGCCTTAAAATGAAATTAAGACCGGGCGGGAGTTCGATAGTATAGCCGCAAGACACTTCACGTCTTGGGTGTGGAGCTATGCCTGTCTGAGTCGTTTAAGGACCGATTCGCTGTACGTCCTTGAGTCATGTTGAACGCAGTCTAACACTTAGTTGGCCGGATAAGTCATTCCGACCGCGAAGTCGTGTAGTATGGTTCAGGCCGGAAATCGAATAGTAGGTTGCATCTTGGAGGAGAGAAAGGATGTGCTTGGAGACATTGGCATGAGACCAAGGGGGGTTAGAGTACCTATCACCTGGCAAAGTGTCGCCCTTGGGGACGCGACATCATTCGGACCCGCAATTCCTGAACTGTACGAAAGATGACTTGAGCAGCCCTCGCCAGACGTGACTCGGTGAGTGTTAGAAATACCCCTCCAGCTGGATAGGAATCCGATTCGAATCGTCGTCGCTCCCGGTTAGTGAGCACTTGACTTGAGCAGCGGCAACGTAGATCTCATTAATTGAACAGATGGTTAAATGAATGATATAATGTTGTCACAATTTATACCTGCTATGGATAAAATGTTAATAATTGTTTGATTATAATCAAGTGCATGTTTAGTACAGGTGCCAAGATAGATGACAGGTAAATGCTAAAAATAACTGCTAGTGCAGGTTATAAGAGTTTCAATTACTTATGCCTTTCTGCAAAATATGATGTCAGCTAGCCTCTTGTGTAAGCCTTGCATAATCCTTGGTGTCATCTTATTTCTGGTTTTTGACGGGTAAGTCTAGCTGAGTACATTCCAGTACTCAGGGTTTATTCCCTCCTGTTGCAGATAATATGCTTTATCAAGGCTTCTGCAAGACCTGTCTCCACCCTACGGGTGACGAAGACTAGATCACTAGGGCGTGATCATCCTTTATGTACTTTTCCTAATGCTTTTGCGGGATGTTGATCAGTAAGACTGGCAGTAGTATTTAAACAACTGGTGTGTGTTATGCTTCTGCTACTTTATGAACTTGGTTTGTAATAATTTACGACTCCGTGTGTGTAAGCGTATTTCGGAACTACTTGTGAAATGTAACATATGATGTGTATGTTGAAAGATGCGATCTTGGTTGTAAGCAAGTTGGTTTGAAATCCTTCGTAGTTTCGATTGACTACCGGGATTATATGGGCTCAAGTTCGAAAATTTGAGCGCTTCGGTGCTTGTTTTTATACTTGTGCTCTTATAATTTGGTTGGTTCTGTTACAGCGGCAACTGAGCCGGCCACATGTGCGGCTGCACCACCACGGCTCCCTTCCCTGACTCCAGCGATGACGACACCTAGATCGACCACATGGTGGCCATAGTACCCTCCACCGACGCAGACACACTGCCTCCTCAGCCAAGCAAAGCGACCTCGGCATCCCTCCCACCTTGTCATCTTCAACACGGGGGCACCTGTCTTTGCCACACTCCGCCAGGCAACCTTGCACGAGGCGGGACCACGTGACATCGCCTCAGCGCTATCAACAAGAACGCGGCCCAGGCATAGATGATAGACTCCGGCTACATCTTTGACAAGCTCCTCTACATACCAGCATCTTCGCCACTACTTCACGCGCTCATCGACTCACTCATCAGTGGCTATCGCACCCATAACCTCAACCATCTAGTGATGGGGTTACATACCCTCACGACGTCGACGACATAGACCTACAACTTGCCATCAAGCATCTTGCTCACACGCATATGGAAGCTGGACACTCCACTGAAGGCAACGGTGACCTTCTTCGACAACATGGGTTGCCACTGCATGACCGTCAACGATGTTGCCATCGACATCAATGCCATCGACCGCCTCCACTCGATCTCGCCGTAGGACCTCAATGGTGTCGACTTCATGTTTGGTGAGATGCTCTATTTGATGACCATGCTAGCTATACATTGCCTTCCGCCGTCTGCTGCAAGATCCCCAGCTTTATCGTGCCAACGCAAACAACAAGGTACGAGGTTTTGAGCAAACTCCGCAGGCCAAGGAGAACTTCCACCTCAACGCGGGCATCTCCAAGGTAGCACTCGTGTGAGCACAGCAAGAGCTTCACCCCCAAGCAGCCATAAACACCCACCACTACTGGCTTCACGGCTCGTCCAATACTGCTTCAAATTCATCGTCAATGGCGACCGCCGCAACCTCCTATCCACAGGAGTTCTCCATGGTGACCTGCTCGTCCACATTGAGTGAGTCCACAGATCAGCTCCACCACCACAAGGTCTCGACGAATGGCTAATGATTTGGCTCAGGGACGAGCCGAGCAGAGATGGGGAAGATGCCACGCTCCCAAAGGAGGCCCCTCATAGTGGGCCAAATAGGCTGACAGGAGCCTGTGACCTAGTGGCGGCCGAGGCCGCAGGGCACGCACGCACCAAGAGAGAGCGTGGCATAGGGGGCAGCTACCTTCCACCTCTATGTCACGTCAGATTCTAGATGATTTGGAAAATAGAGATATTAAGAAAAAATAGATAGAGATTTGTTTAGCAAAAAGGAGTTGAGATTTGTTAGGAAAGAAGAGAGTTTTGTTTTAAGAAAGAAGAATCCAAATCTATAAGGACTCCTTGATAGATTGCTTGGTGTGCAAGTCCGTTAGGGACTATAAATATAGGTGCATTGCAACTTTTCCAACTGAAGAAGACAATAGAGCCTTGCTCTTCAAATAAATATCTCCTCTCTCTCTCTCTCTTACTCCCAGCGCCGCCGCCCCTTCCCTCATGCCCACGCCCACGCTGCCACCTCCTTGCTGCACGCCGCCAGCAGCCACCGCTGCTCCCTCGCCGCCCACTAGCCCTAGCCGTGCCACCCTAGCCGGCCACCCTGATCAAGGCCATGACAAAACATGATCTAATTGGGCCAAAATTAGCAGCCTAGAATGAGCTTCTTCCTAGCATTGCTAATTCTACGTTGACACAATAACAAGATAAGTTTCGCTGGAACTTGGACCAAAGGGCCATTTTACGGTGAAATCACAAAATTCGGCTTTGATTTACCTAGAGGTTCCCAATTTAAACAAGATCATTTGGAAGATAAAAGGCTCCACTGAAGATAAATTTTTCTCTTTGGTACCTTAGAATGGGAGTGAATATAACAAAAGATAGCTTAGCCAAACGTAATTGGCAAGGCAGTGAAAAGTGTTGCTTTTGCCACGAAAACGAGACAATTAAACACCTTTTCTCTGAATGTCATTTTGCACGTGTGATTTAGGGCTGTATACATGCTGCTTTAAACCTTGCTTAACCTCGTAGTATTTCTCACATGTTCGGGAGTTGGCTTCGTGGGTATAGGAGGGATTTAAAACCTTTACTTCTGCTGGGGGCGGCAGCTACTTGTTGGCCGCCTTGGTTATGTAGAAATGATTTGGTATTTGAAAAAAAAACATATTTATTCTCTCTTGCATGTGGTACATTTGGTTATTCATTGGCTCCGCACCAGAAGTTCTCTGCCTGCTTTGATTGCAGCGGCATCGCAACACTTGATGCAAGCGGTGACATTGTTTTTCTCCCAAGCACATGGGTGGTGATCTAGTCTTAGGATTGATTGTCATTAGTGTTAATGTGTAAGGATATCCTTTTGTTTTTTTAGCCTGTGTGCTTTTTAAGCCGGGAGTGAGATTACAATTTTATATCAACTCAGATATATTAATTGTAAACTAATTAAATCTTCCCTTTATATAGATATATCAAAAAAAATAAGGCCGCACGCGCAAGAGGAAGGCAGCAGTTCCTGCGCTGCAGGCAAGTGCAAGCCGGTGTGTGTCCAGCAAGTCCGCAGAAAAGCCAGTGCTCCCGACGACGCCGGCGTCGACGGGATCAGCGGCAGCAAGCCTGATGGTGCCCTGCAAGGGGAGGTAGATCTCCACAAGGCATGTGGCGGGCTCGGCAGCATGCAGGGAGCCGCGTGCTGCCATGAGCATCTAAAAGAGCAGCAGTCCTCTTGCTCGCTCCACCGTCGATCAATATCAAGTAATTAGCTTGCTAGTAGCTCGAAACAGCTGAGCTAACGGTGATGGTCACACTCGGCCGCCCGTCGTGTGTTAACTGTTAAGCATGTAGACGTGTAGTGTGCTAGGAGTATTAGATAGACTAGAGCCTCCTGCTGTGTGACGCTGAATTGTGAGCATGGTTTGGTTTGCTGTTGGACCTGTGTGGCTGTGTCCTGTCAGCTAGTCCAGCCTGTACATGCGGCCATGTTCGCTTCGCTGAAAAGCCAAGGCTGAAAGTACTGTTCGATAATTTGTTGTGAGAGAAAAACACTGTTTGTTTGCTGAAAAAGTACGGCTCATAAAACAAGCAAACAGGGCCGGTCACTGGTGTCGTCGTGGTCATCGTGCCATTCGTTTAACAACAACACAGCAGCAAACTGCTGCAAAAGCTCGAATATGCATGCCTTTGTGTATGTTATGCTGGTAATTATTACCTGCTCTAACCGATGACGCTACCTACCTTGGGCTAGGTAGGTAACCTATAGCTGTGAGATCAGATATGGGCTGTACAACATGGATACCACCCACCTCCGAGCGCTAATGGATTGCGTCGTGGACTCTCATCCCCTCACCCCGCCCCACACCCCCGCGTGCGGTAATGCTACTTACTAGACGTCCGGGGCGTCAGACGCGGCTCCTCTATTCATTTACTCGCTATTAAAAAAAAATCCTCCACTACGCTTATCATCATTTGCTGGCTTGCTCACCTCTCTGGCTCGCTCGCCTCTCACCCCCTCTATCGCGTGCGCCGCCTACTCCCTCCATAGCCGGTAGCAGCGCCGTCACCCACCCCAGCGCGCGCCCTCCCCTACCCCAACGCATGGTCGTGGCTGCCTCCCTAGCCAGCGGCGCTCTTACCCACCCCAGCGGTGCCCCTACCCCACCCCGGTGTCCTCCCTTACCCCGGCGTCTTCCTCCACCAGGAGCCCCAATGTCCGCATATCTGGCA
Source organism: Saccharum spontaneum (assembly GCA_022457205.1). NCBI lineage: Eukaryota > Viridiplantae > Streptophyta > Magnoliopsida > Poales > Poaceae > Saccharum > Saccharum spontaneum. Next base: position 30,688,976 of record CM039584.1, read on the forward strand.
GCCCTCTCCTCCACACCGGTGAGATCCATGGAGCACGAGCGAGATCCTTTGGAGGTGGCATGGTGGTGTTGTAGGGGAGTTAGCGGCGCTCTCCCACCTGAGCGAGACGCCCTCCCCACCCCCGGTGGCGTCCTCTCTCACCCCGGCGACCATGCTTCCTCCACCCTAGCGGCCATGGCGCTCCCCGCGCCAAGCTCTCTGTCTACCCCTATGTTGCATATGTATGTTTCAAGTGTTTTAGGCGTTTGAAATGTATATTGCATTTGTTTCAATATGGATGTTGCAAAAATAGATCAGGGGATGTTACACAAGTTGCATATATTGCAACTGTTTTAGAGGCATGTTGTAAGCATACAAGGTTTCAGAGGTACATTTCATCTGTGTTTTCCGGACGCATGTTGCAAGTGTGTTTATCTGGATGTTGTATATGTTTCACACATATGTTGCATGTGTTTTGTTTAGATGTTTGTGCATGGTTGCAATGATTTTTAAGTGTTTTTCAGGTGTTTTCAAGTGTTTCAGAAGTATGTTTTAAGTGTTTCAACTGCCTTTAGACGTATGTTGCAACTATCGTATTTGAATGTTTCAAAAGTAGATCAGATATTGCATCTTTTCTCCTCACCATCTACTGCATCGTCTCTCCCGGCACCGGCGGAGGCCCCTCGTGGAGCGCAAAACGCAGTGTAGCATGCAGGCGTCCGGACAAGAGTTGTTTTGTCTAACACTACCGCTTCTCCCCTTCTCTGTTGGCTACATTAAAAGGAGAACCAAACAAGAGTTGTTTTGTATGACACTACAACGACGAATCTCACTGGTGGGGGGTGGCAAACACTTTGGCATTGATGACGTATTGCCAGGCGGATTACCATGGCTGAGCCTAGGTCCCGAGCATGAAAATGCGAGGTAGAGGAAGGAACGACATGCGACATAGGTGAAGGTGTGTGCGGGATGGGGGAGAACAAATAAAAAGTCGCAACACATGGAGGTGAGGAGGGGTCAGAGCAAGAGAGAGATGCCCTCGAAAAAACATGGGAGGTGTCTTTTCATCAGCTTATATTAGTTTCATGTTGAATATACCCAATTTTTTTTGCAATTTGGCCCTTTTTCTGAAGAAAATTCACATTTAGACCCCTGCATGACGTAAACTCAACTTTGGACCCTGGCAGTCGACGCCATAATTCAAGGCGTTGAGGTTACACGTCTCGACGCCGTGACTCACGGCATCGAGCTTTGTGGCTCTAATTTGTGTGGACGCTGACGGGGCACTTGTGTGGCACATAGCTCGATGCCACATATCATGGCGTGAGGTATAAACTATACGCGGCTCAAGCCAGCATTGCCCCACTTCTCTTCCTTTCCCTCCATCTTCATCGCCACCGACCGCACCCCTGCCCGTGCCCTCGTCCCGACCACAGGGGCCGCCCCCCCCCCCCGCCCGTCCCTGCCTGTGTCCTCCACACCGCGGCCTCTGTCGACTCCACCGCCACTGTGCCCCCGTCCCGACCGCCCTCGTCTCCCCTTCCCCTCCTCCTCCGTGCTGTCCGGCGGCGAGGGCATCCCGCCACCGTTCGCTGGAGGTCCCGCCGGCCAGCGGACCTTCGGCCCCCGCGCCCCCACCGCCTTCCACATGGCTGCCCTAGCCCCTCCGGCACTGGTGCCGACGTGCAGCAAGGTAAGGGTTTTTTAAGTTAAATTAGTTAATGTACTTTAGGTAATGTAGTTAATAATTTATTTAGAATATTTAGCAATTTTAGTTAGGAAATTTAATTACATAGGTAGGTTGATAGATACTTATTTATTTAGTTATATTATAGACTTACAAATGTAGTTATGTAGCTTTTTAAGTTAGATTAGATTCGTAGAGACATAATTAGGTAGATAGTTACTTAGTTAGCTAGTTTAGTTAGAGATAGAGAGAATCAGGCAGTTAGATACTTATTAGTTTAGGTAGACAGTTAATTTAGTGAGCAAATGTAGTTAGATGTTGTTAGGTATCTTATAATAATATACCCATAATAACTTGGTTTTTGTGCATACCAACTAGATGGACAACGTAGTGACCTTGTATCATGGAGGAAGTGTGGAGGAAGATCAGCTTGGGAATGTCAGTTTTGTTGGAATGCAAAGGGTGCTTGTGACATTTGATGACTGACCTTTGTTTTCTGAGTTGATGGGTAGTGCTCATGATGAGCTTAAATGCAATTCAAATGAAGATGCCATCTTAGTTGAGGGGGTACTTCACCATGGCAGGTCAGGGATAATTTTTAGGCGGTTGGTCCCAATTGCATTAGAGGCTCAATGGGACATTATGTCAAAACTATCATGAAGAATGAGTTTCAATGTTTGGATTTGGTTGTATAGAAGTTGTCCAATGATCCCACCCCTCACGGGTATTCTCCCCCTAATAGGAATCTGGCACCCTCACCGTTACCCGACCATGAGGTGGATGTGGAAGATGTGGTTGTCATGTCCGATGCTCAATGCGCCTGAATGAGGTTGGAATATGTGTCGATGATGTTGTTGCTGGCCCTCAGGAGATCCCTTTGACCCAGAATTATCCAAGTAAGTGGCGTAGTAACACTTTGCTTTTCCTTATTCTTCCTTCATTCCATTCCTTTGTCTCAGTTATATCCATATATGTGCTTTGATTGTAGGAGACAATGTTGGTAATGATGGTTGTCCTCCTATGCCTCCATCAACCAATGTGGACCCAGCGTTTATAGCATCTAACAATGTGGATGTTAACATTGAGATGATGAGGAGCCTTATGGCATAGCAAGAGCCATTGATTCTGATGACGACCGCCTAGTTGCACCATTGAGCGAACAAGAAATGGAGCTCATTAGACATTTGTGTCCTGATCATGATCCACTAGTTCATGAGCTCAGTGACCTCGGTCATTCTCAACATTCTTATGCAGAAGGAAGAGATGACAAGCTGCTAGAGGCTCCTGAGGCCGGTGACTGTGGAAATTCAGAAGGGCATGGTCTTCAAGGACTTGCCCACCTTAAGAAGGTGGTTACAGGAATATTCTGTGTGTTGATGCAAAAGTGAATCTGCAAACACAAAGGGCTAATACCCGAAATCGATATCCAAAGCGTGCCAGTCGATTTGACCTATTAATCGACAAGGATGAAGATACGAGCACTTTGGTCCTGACAACAGCGATACGCCCGGAAGTCACGGCCAAGAGGTACTCACGCGGAACTCGAGGATCGACAAAGATTGCACTTAGAGCAATGCAACTCGCCGAATCGATGAGAACTCGTGAAAAGGAAAATATGCAAATTGACGAAGTCGCCGAAAAGTAGATGTAAATAAGAGTAAAAGCTGTTTTTTGATGTATTGATTGATTCCCTATTACATTACCCTTCACTCTATATTTATACCCTGATCTATAGAAACATAACCAAATACGACTAGGACACTAAATCCAAGTCTAAGGAAAAACACATGACTTTGACACAACTCAGACTCTACTAATCGTAAACAAGGAAATCAACTCCTATTTTATTCCATAGTCCGCCTTAATCACGATGGTATTCTTATCGACCCCCTTTTCACCAGCACAGCCCCTGTTCCATCGGCAGCAACCTTCGATCTCCTTTCCATCGGTACATTCCCTTATCTTATCGGCAACAGTCTCCAAACCCTCTTCCATCGGCATCGGCAATAACACCCTTGACTTCATCGGCAGCATTCCAAATTAAATTCATACACTGTCACCGCTTAAAAAAACAAAGTTATTCTCCTTGGCCATCAATTTACACGGCAATCTTTCCCTTGCTGGTTAGCCTTTCCTGATCATCTTGACACGTGCTAAAAACGGTGTCAACACATGCCCCCCAATTTCGGAGTATAAGAAACTGATGCTTCCGAAATTTACTCCAACTGATGCTTGCTATTATCTATTTCTTTAACCCATTCTCCAAGCATAACATGATTTGTTACCAAATTCAATCAAATCTAGATCCAATCCATGTATCTCAATATATATCGCATTTTTTCCAACCTTCTTTGCCTTAAACTACGGTTGAGATACCAAAATAACGACCCATCAATAATATCTCACCGCAAGATATCCTTTAAGTTATGATCACTTGCCGTCAAATCTCCCGTACCATCCCTTGATTGTCGTGCAAACAGTTACCATATCCAACTGAACCACCTCGATCCATCCGCATACGGCATAGAGATAAGTCAAGAATACCCCTACTCCAAATAACCTATAAATAGATTCCTCCGGGCTGTTCATCTTCTACCTTCAAACTCCACCTTTTGGCATTCTCATCCCAGCGGCAACCCTAACCAACAACCGCACGTCTTCAACTCATCAGAATCATCATCATCTTCAAGTTCCCAGCTCGTGCCCTCATCCCTCTGAAGCAATGGCCGTTAACTTCGACGTCCCTGCGATTTGTTCTTCTTCTCATTACTTTTACTTTAATCCTTTCGGTCTCCTGCGAATTCTTACGGTCGACATTTTTCTTTCTCTTTCATTTTCTTGGTCCTTCAAACCTAGGAACTCCGCAACACATTGGTGATTCCAACCCATCAACCTCCCCTTCACTGCTTAGGTCCGATGGGCAATCCAGACCCAACTGATTTGATTAATGCAGAAGCCAATCGTATTCCCTTCAAATCTCAGAATTTCTCTTTGAATTTGTGGAAAGATACATTCCGTTCTTGGCCCAAACCCACCAAAGGGTGGAAAAATTGGTTTCTGAGGGTCAACAGGTCAATGCAAGTGTTCTGGGCAGAGCGAAAAATAGATCAATGTATCAGGCTGTCCATTGCCGATATGCAGAAAAATGAATCTATGATGATAGCTGCTGCTCAATTTTGGTCTGACACCACCAACACCTTCATGTTCGGTAATGGCCCATGTGCCCCTACCCTTGCCGATGTGTACATGCTCACAGGTCTAGATATTTCAACTGTCGATGAAGGCCATATTTTCGGCAGAAAAGCTGAATACAGAATAACCACACGCAACATCGGCGGCTGGACAGGATATATCCAGGAATACCAGAAGACTGGTACTGTCAATCAAAGGGAGCATGCCACATTCCTGAACATGTGGCTAGAAAAGTTTATTTTCTGCAGACGATCGGTAGGACCAACTAATGCTTTCCTCCCAGCAGCAGAACTCTTGGCCAACGGTGTCAGATTTCCACTTGGCCGATATCTTCTGAGTTCAACCTACCATCTCCTCCACCAAGTATCCCAAAAGCTTATACTTGGCGAACCCATCGGCAATCTGGGAGGCCCATGGTGGTTTATTAATATGTGGTTAAACGCTCACATGCACAAGCGTTTACAATGGGATCTCTTTACTCAGGAATTCCCACGAGAGATTCCCGAAGAATACGTCCTTAGGGATGATGAATCGGCAACACGCCCCCTCTCAACTTCGGTGAAGCAATCATCGTCCTTCCCGGAACAGAAGCCAATGAGGATCAAATCGGCAGATTTTTCCATACTTTCTACCATGGCCTCCCTCGTGATCTCAGGGCTTGGGTGCCTTATATTGACGAGGATAACAAGTTTCCCCTCCTCTTCAATTTTGCCGATAGTGATCTGAACCAAGATAATGATCTCATGATGGCCATCATCACCCCAGAGCAATTCCAGTCAACACATTTGGTAGTGGGAAAGCCTCCCACATTACTTATGAATTTTACAATCCATCGGCAGTATCTCGCCAGCTGGCCTTTGGGCAACTGCCCATCAAACTGTGCTATGCCGATGTGATTAAACCCAGGGAAATCATCACCTTCGGAACTGAATGGAGCAGGATAGTAAGACTTGCTCCTGATACCGATATTTCAAATGTCGATCTCTCCGCCTGGTCACCAGCTTCTTTCATAACAGAATCATATAAGCAATGGTGGCAGGAGTGGAAAGAACAGCTATTTTCAACGTCTGTTCACACATATCGGCACCAGATTGATCCCGATTATGCTATTCCTGATAATGCAGTAAGTTCCTTTCAACTTTTGTCCCTTCCCTTTTCTTTTATTATGTGTATCGGTAACTAACCTTCCTTGAAACAGGCTGACGATCCAGTTCCACCGATAAGCAAAAGCATAAAACCCTTCAATCTCCATCCAGCCTCTCCGATTTCAGCAATCGGTTACAACGCCCCCACCCTGGAAGCCTTGACCTTCCAAAGAGCTCGCACCAAAATTGGCGCTTCTAGACCAAGATTGGGAACATACAGGGCTTCTCCAAAGGCTGCTGCTTCAAGCCTGATCAAGGCTTTTAAGGTAACAATCTTGTTTACTATCTTCTCTGCCGATACACTTTATATTAACATACAACTATCAGGGTGTACAAGCTGCAGCTGGATCATCATCGGCAACTTTACCGAGCACCACAACTTCTACTCCTCCTTCAGAGGTATTCTTTCATTATTTTTTATTTTTCTCCATTAAACATCCAATCTTATACCTGTTTTTGCAGCAACAAATGGATACATCGGTAAGCACACCGATCATACAAGCTCCTCAACCAACAGATGTTGATGCCCCCCAGCCAGTTGTTGTTGTAGCACAACAAAAACATAAAGCTTTGACCGATGCTGAGGCTCAACAGAAACGACAAAAACCTACACCAGCCCCTGCGTCTGCTCCAACACCCGTCAATCAGTCCTCTGAACAAACTGCTCCTGCCCAAGATGCATCATCGGCGATTGTACCTCAAGGGCCGACTACCGATGTGGTCATAGAAGACATTCCATCGGCATCTTCTGCCGATCCTTCACAGGACCCTTTACAAGCCGCTTCTTCAAGCCAAGCTCAAGAAATCGCCTTGAAGCAGGTAAACCAGTCAATTACCTGGTTTATTATATCTTCAAAATATTATAAACAGGATTTCTAATTCTCTTTATCCCATAGGAACAAGACTCTCCCGATAGCTTATTTTCTTTTGCTATCGATGTTTCTGATGACGACGGAGAAGAAGCGAGCTCCTCCCTGGCGTTGGGAACAATATCATCAGACACATATGGCAAGCTGGAAACCCTCCTAAACCTGCTACAGCAAGAAACTGCCCAATTGGTAATCGACTCGGATCCTGCGAAGTCTATCTTCAAGGCGATCCGCGGCCAAGTCCCCTCCAATGTTGAAGAAATCATCTTTCCAGCAGTCCATCTGGAGAGCAGACAGCTTCAATATCAAAGGGCCGTTCATCGTATTGCTGACAGAGCAACCCAATCTCAACTTAAAGAAGAAATGCTACAGCTGAAGCAAACTGCCGATGAGAAGCACAAGAACATCAACAATTTGCAAGCCTCCAGTGCCGATATTAGACAGAAAATCTTAGATCTATCGGCAAAGAAAGCAGCCCTGCTAGCTGAACTAGAAAAGGTTGAGACAGCTCTGACTCAGGCCAAACAAGAAGAAGACCAGCTTCCCGACGCCATTAAAGCCCTTCAACAGGAACGGGATGCTCAAGCTCGCAAGGCCTTGGCCTTGAAAAAGAAAATCAAACCTGTGGAAGGAAATGCCGATGAAGATGCCAAGGAGCTAAAAGAAGCCGATGAAATTCGCCTGCGTGCGATATCAGCCATCCAGGCTTTGTTAAATTCGGCATAATTGATACTTTGTTTTAACTCCAGCCGATAGGATTGTTATCGGCAACTATACTTTTTATGCATCTATCCAAATACTAGGGTAATATTTCTTTAAATATTTTCCATTTAACGCTCTGGGAAATACCACTCCTTCGAGAGTTTCAAGAATATACGTATTACCAGGAACAGACTGATTTATCCGATATGGACCTTCCCAATTAGGGGACCATTTGCCAAACTTAGAATTTTTAGTCCCAATCGGTAAAATCAATTTCCAGACTAATTCACCATCGGCAAATTCCTTTACCTTAACTTTCTTGTCATACCACCTAGCCACTCTCTTCTTGTTTTCCTCGATGTTAACCAAAGCTTTTAACCGATGACCTGCTACGTCTTCCAACTCATCTTTCATAAGGATATCATAATCATCGGCTGTCAGTTGATCCTGAAAACGCATCCGCCTAGATCCAATCTTAATCTCCCAAGGTAATACTGCATTGTGTCCATACACCAATTGATAAGGCGACACCTTGGTTGCACCATGACATGCCATCCGATATGACCACAAAGCTTCATTTAATATGGTATGCCACTTTTTAGGATATTCTCTGATCTTGCGCTTAATAAGTTTGATAATCCCCTTATTAGATGCTTCAGCTTGGCCATTTGCTTGGGCATAATATGGTGAAGAATTCAAAACTTTAATTCCCATACTCAAAGCAAACTCATCAAATTCACCTGATGTAAACATAGTGCCCTGATCGGTAGTGATGGTTTGAGGTATGCCAAATCGGTAAACAATATGCTCCTTCACAAAATCAACCATGTTAGCCGGTGTCACCTTTTTCAAAGGAATTGCTTCAACCCACTTTGTGAAATAATCGGTAGCAACCAGAATAAATTTATACCCTTTACTCGATGGTGGATAAATTTGACCGATGAGATCAATAGCCCAACCCCTAAACGGCCATGGTTTAATTATAGGATTCATAGCCGATGCGGGTGCTCTTTGAATATTACCAAACTTTTGACATTCCTGACATCCTTTAAAATATTTAAAACAATCCTCAAGAATAGCTGGCCAATAATATCCATTTCTTCTGATCATCCACTTCATCTTGAATGCTGACTGATGAGCCCCACATACTCCTTCATGAATTTCACTCATCAGGCTTTTTGATTCCTCTATGTTAACACACCTGAGTAAAACTCCATCTATGGTACGATAATATAATTCATCATCGAGGAGTACATACTTTGTCGCTTGGAATCTTACACGTCTTTCAACCTTTTTAGATGGATTCTTTAAATAATCAATGATTTCCCTTCTCCAGTCATCGGCATCAGCCACCAATGTCAATGCTTCTTGAACAGGTTGATATCCTGAAGCATGCTGAGCCAATCGGTTAGCCTCTTCATTATGCATCCGGGAAATATGCTCCAGATGAAAACTCCTAAACCCTTTTAACAATTCCAAACATTTTTCATGATATGAAATCAGGATTTCACTTCGACATTCATAAATCCCAATCAACTGATTTATAACTAGCATAGAATCACCAAAGACTTCAATAGCATCAGCCTGTATTTCTTTAAGCAATTCCAACCCTTTTATCAGTGCTTGGTATTCAGCTTGATTGTTTCTTGATGTGGCAACGATCGGCAATGAGAATTCATACTTCTTCCCCTGAGGAGAAATCAACATGATGCCGATGCCTGCCCCTTCACCACAAGTAGACCCATCAAAGAAAAGTGTCCATGGAGCAACTTCCAAAGAATCTACCATGTTGCAATGTTGAGTAACAAAATCGGCCATAACTTGTCCTTTAACTGCCTTAGCCGATTCATAACGTAGGTCAAATTCTGATAATGCTAAAATCCATTTACCAATCCTACCATTTAATATCGGCATAGATAGCATATATTTGACCACATCATCTTTGCATACGACAGTACATTCAGCCGATAGTAAATAGTGCCTTAACTTACTACAGGAGAAATATAAACATAAGCATAATTTCTCAATAGCCGAATACCTGGTTTCAGCATCTATTAATCGTCTGCTCAAATAATAGATAACACGCTCCTTTCCTTCAAATTCTTGAATAAGAGCTGAACCGATAACAGTATCTTCAGTTGATAAATATAATCTGAAAGGTTTTCCATGCTGGGGTGGAACTAATACTGGAGGATTTGTTAAATAACTCTTAATCTGATCTAAAGCCAACTGTTGTTCATACCCCCATTTAAACTCCTGATCGGCTTTCAATTTCAATAACGGACTGAAAGCCTTGATTTTGCCTGACAGATTAGATATAAACCTTCTGATGAAATTAATCTTACCGATCAAGGATTGCAATTCAGTCTTATCGGCAGGAGCAACAACCTTGTTGATTGCGTCAATAGATTTTCTACTAATTTCAATGCCCCTCTGATGCACCATAAAACCCAAGAATTGTCCTGCCGATACACCAAATGCACATTTATTGGGATTCATCTTTAATCCATGTTTTCTTGTGCACTCCAGTATCTTTCGTAGATCGGTTAGATGCTTTGTGATGTCTCCAGACTTAATCACTATGTCATCAATGTAGATTTCTACCAAGGTGCCGATATATTCATGGAAAATAAAGTTCATAGCTCTCTGATAAGTAGCACCGGCATTTTTCAAACCAAATGTCATAACTATCCACTCAAATAATCCCACATGACCTGGACATCTAAAAGCAGTTTTGGAAATATCTTCTTCAGCCATGAATATTTGGTTATAACCCGCATTTCCATCCATGAAACTAATAATCTGATGCCCTGCTGCAGCATCAATCAACAAATCAGCAATCGGCATTGGATAACCATCCATCGGTGTGGCCTTATTAAGATTCCTGAAATCAATACAAACACGGAGTTTTCCATTTTTCTTATATACAGGAACCACATTAGAAATCCACTCTGCATATCGACACTGCCGAATAAACTTTGCCTCAATTAACTTGGTTATTTCGGCCTTAATATCAGGGAGTATATTAGGATTGCATCGGCGAGCCGGCTGCTGATGTGGCCGAAATCCAGATTTAATCGGCAACCGATGTTCAACTATAGATCGGTCTAATCCAGGCATTTCAGTATAATCCCAAGCAAAACAATCTTTATATTCCTTTAACAAATCAACTAGTTGTTGTTTACACTTGGAATCTAATTTAGAGCTAATAAAAGTGGGCCTTGGCCTATCGCCTTCACCAATATCTACTTCTATTAAATCATCTGCCGATGTAAATCCTTGACCTAATTTTCCATCATCGGCAAATCTATCCATTAAAGCTCTTCTTCAGAACCGACTGCTTGGATCGGTAAAATTTCATAATCAGCAATCTTGAGGAACTCTTTTTCCCAGGCTTCTCCCGATATGCACTTGGTTCGTTCATAAGTATCTGATTCTGCCGATGCAATGACATAAGAAGAGTCACCAGGAACAACTTCAATCTTATCTCTGATCCATTGTACCAGACATTGATGCATTGTAGAAGGAACACAACAATTAGCATGAATCCAATCCCTTCCTAAAAGTAAATTATATGCACCCTTGCCATTAATAACAAAGAAAGTTGTCGGCAAAGTTTTACTGCCGATGGTCAACTCAACACATACTGCCCCTTTAGCTGGTGACACGTGGCCTTCAAAATCTTTTAGCATCATATCGGTCTTAGTTAAGTCTTGATCCCCCTTACCAAGCTTCCGATACATCACATAAGGCATAATATTAATCGCAGCTCCTCCATCAATAAGTATCTTAGATACAGGCTGCCCATCAACTTTACCTTTTACAAACAAAGCCTTGAGGTGTTGTCTCTCATCATCAGCAGGCTTCTCAAAAACAGCCATCATTGGATCTAATATTAATTGAGCTATCTGATCAGAGGAAACAGCCTCTTCTTCACTGTCAGACAGAGCCAAAAATTCCATCGGCAACATAAACACCATATTGACATCTGCCGATGGACCTTTATCCTTGTGTCTTATCTGCCACTGCTGGTTACCAGATTTCTCATTGGAGGGACTTTCTTCTTGATATAAATCTTTTTGACGATCCCGCTGCATTTTCCTTTTCTGTGTCTTTGTCAAACCTTCTGGACACCACTGAGGAAGCTTAGTTTTCCAAACTGGCTGATAAGTCCTAGTTGTCTCCACACGACGTATATTGGGATCCCTGTAAAATATTTCTTCATCAGGGACTCTTGCATTTGCCATCTCTTCGAGTTCTTCTTGGTTCCTTGGAAAATATGCAACGCGTTTACCAAGCCTTTCGTGCACACTGAGCCTGCCCCCCAGCCGATCATGTACTGACGCTTTCCTTCTGATCGGTTCATTAATGAGCAAACCTTGATTACCAGATTGAAACCTTCTTGCAGGATAATTAACTCCATAATAGCCATTGCACTCTGGATAATTTTCAACAGTAGGTAACTTAATACCTTCTTCCCAACAATGAATAAAAAATGGACAATTCCAATGATCCCTATGCCGATTCCACTCTTCTTGACGCCTTTCCTCTTGTTGTCGTCTATATCGGTCCCTTCGCTGACGCCATCCTTCGTGTTGTCTTTGATGGGTAATCACGATGCCAGATCGAGGAGGCTTCCCAGAACTGCTACTCTCCGTCAATAGCCCCTTACTTTTTTGCATCATCGGAAGTTATCCGATGTTGAGGATCTACTGATGCATTCTTTTCAGCAGTTACCGATGTCAACACCTTAATTTTTCCTTCAGCATCCAACATATTTGCTGGAAAAGGATGTTGATCAATTTTCATTGGCTTTTGAATCTTGGAATTGCCAAATTTTATCCTGCCAGACTCAATAGCTAACTGTAATTGCTGTCTAAACACCTTGCACTCATTGGTACTGTATGAAGTTGCATTGTGCCACTTGCAATACAGCATATGCTTCAACTCTTCTGCCGATGGGATCACATGATTGGGTGACAATTTAATCTGGCCCTCCTGAAGCAAAAGATCGAATATTTTATCGGCTTTGGTGACATCAAAAGTAAACTTTTCTGGCTCTTTGTGACCAAAGGGACAAGATATCGGTTTCTTATTCTTAACCCACTCTGCCAAACCGATAACTGGTTCATTATCTGAATCAGAATCTTCCGCCTCTTCAACAAATGAAACTTTCTTGTTCCAATTTCTCTTAGGTTCAAAAACCCTAGTGTCTTGATCAGAAATCCTTTGTACTAAATGACTTAGGCTTTCGAACTCCTGAGAAGCATATCTGTCCTTTAGGTGTGGTAATAATCCCTGAAAGGCTAAATCGGCAAGCTGCCGATCATCCAATACCAGACTATAACATTTGTTCTTTACATCTCGTAGCCTTTGCACGAAGCCTTCTACCGATTCATCATTGCGCTGTTTCATCTTTACCAAATCGGTAAGCTTCTTCTCATGAATTCCAGCAAAGAAATACTTATGAAATTGTTTTTCCAGATCGGCCCAGGTGATAATAGAATTTGGCGGTAGTGAAATAAACCACGTAAATGTTGATCCGGATAGAGATGATGAGAACAGACGAACTCTCAATTCATCTCTACAAGCTGCCTCTCCACATTGAATAATAAAACGATTAACATGCTCCATGGTTGATGTATCATCTTGCCCAGAAAATTTAGTGAAATCTGGCACTTTGTAACGATTTGGGAGAGGAATTAAATCATATGCTGGAGGATACGGGGTCCGATAAGAATAGGTATTAACCTTGGGCTTGATCCCAAATTGATCTCTCATAATTTCTGCTATCTTATCGGCCCAAAAAACATCGACATCTTGCAGACGATATGGTTGAATCTCTGCTGGAGGTATCTGTTGATACCCTTCTGCATACCTTTGCTGCCCACGATCTCCAGCAATTGGCATATTTGCTACTAACTGTGGTCCATTAACCTGCTGAAAAGGATTCATCGGCTGAGCTGCCGATGCTTGATTCTGAAAACCAGCATGCATGTGACCTTGATGAGCTCCTGTGGCTTGCTGGTTTGGCTGAACTGTATGTTGAGTAGGAAACTGCCCTGACCAATTATTAGTATTCATCGGCACAAAGTTTGCCGATGGCTGGTAACTTGTTGGCATTGCTGGATAATTACATCCAACTTGAGGCATAACCTGGATTCCAGGTTGACTGGTGATAGGAGCCTTCTGCTGCATCGGTAACAAATTTGCCGATGGACTTGAGTTAGATGTTTGCCCCAAAGAAGCCTGAAAACCTCCTAGACTTGGTTGTACAGTAGTTGTAATATATTGAGGTGCTTGGGCTATCGGCAAACCAGCCGATAGAACAGGAGTTTTTCCCGCTGCGTCAAACACTTGAGATAATCCGTGTTTGATAGTAGATGGCTCCGGAGGCATACCATATCCCCACCAATTAGTAGGAGTTTGATTATTCTGTGGTATAGGACCTGATAAAGCTGATGCTGACAGATCTGTACCAAGCTGAACTCGTCCTGATAATGCTGAATCTGGACACACCGGAGTAGACTGTACATTAGATAATCCTGCTGATACTGGAGGAGAAGAAATCTCTACACCCGCAACGGCTGGAGGAGCCGATGGAGCAACAGCAGATGCTGCTTCTGGTTGATGATAAGCAGGCCCGACGTAATGATGTGACGCTTGCCCTTCTTTGAAAGTTCGAATCACAGCATTATGAACAGTATTGGACAGCACATTGGAGTGATTAATTAAAGCATGATTCACCGCAGAATTAACCATCTCTTGAAGTTTACCAGGATTAGGATCAAAGGTAACCTGCCGAGGCAACGACAAGTCCTGCTTCTGGATGACTTGTCCACTTTTGTTCACGCTGAATGACTTTAAGCAAAGCTGTCTATATTCTTCAATAGCCCTCTCCATAGCCTGCTTCTGATCGTCCTTAAGATCTTCTTCTGTTACTGCGATGATATTCCCAGCATCGATCTCATGATTAGGCATCTTGACTAGATCTGTCCCACCGAGCGTGCCAAAAGATGTGTTGATGCAAAAGTGAATCTGCAAACACAAAGGGCTAATACCCGAAATCGATATCCAAAGCGTGCCAGTCGATTTGACCTATTAATCGACAAGGATGAAGATACGAGCACTATGGTCCTGACAACAGCGATACGCCCGGAAGTCACGGCCAAGAGGTACTCACGCGGAACTCGAGGATCGACAAAGATTGCACTTAGAGCAATGCAACTCGCCGAATCGATGAGAACTCGTGAAAAGGAAAATATGCAAATTGACGAAGTCGCCGAAAAGTAGATGTAAATAAGAGTAAAAGCTGTTTTTTGATGTATTGATTGATTCCCTATTACATTACCCTTCACTCTATATTTATACCCTGATCTATAGAAACATAACCAAATACGACTAGGACACTAAATCCAAGTCTAAGGAAAAACACATGACTTTGACACAACTCAGACTCTACTAATCGTAAACAAGGAAATCAACTCCTATTTTATTCCATAGTCCGCCTTAATCACGATGGTATTCTTATCGACCCCCTTTTCACCAGCACAGCCCCTGTTCCATCGGCAGCAACCTTCGATCTCCTTTCCATCGGTACATTCCCTTATCTTATCGGCAACAGTCTCCAAACCCTCTTCCATCGGCATCGGCAATAACACCCTTGACTTCATCGGCAGCATTCCAAATTAAATTCATACACTGTCACCGCTTAAAAAAACAAAGTTATTCTCCTTGGCCATCAATTTACACGGCAATCTTTCCCTTGCTGGTTAGCCTTTCCTGATCATCTTGACACGTGCTAAAAACGGTGTCAACACTGTGAGACGTAAAAGACCATTCAAGGTGATGCACTCCTATGTGGAGCGCCGTTACATGGTGGTGTGCAAGATGGTAGATTGCAATTGGAGGGTCTATGCTCAGAAGCAGAAGGCCGCAGGTAAGTTCAAGATCACTAAAATTGTAGGTCCACACAATTGTGCCTAGACAGATCTAAAACAGAAGCATCGACAGTTGACCTCTACCCTCATTGCTAGAAAGTTGTACACAACATTGAAGGGTCAGCCCAACTTGAAGGTCAGGACAATTATGGAGATGACTAAGGAGATATTTAAGTATGACATAAAGTATGGGAAAGCATGAGGGCAAAGCAACATGCCTGGAAGATGATATATGGGGACTGGGAGGAGGGGTACGAGCAGTTGCCTGCAATGTTCAATGCAATGAAAGCAGCAATGACAGGAGGCAGATATTCTTTCGTGCATTTTGGTGATTTCCCCAGTGCATCGAGGCCTTCAGGCACTGTCGACCAGTGTTATCCATTGATGGTACTTTTCTTCTTGGCAAGTACATGGGCACACTTTTGGTAGCCATTTCTTGTGACGCAGACAACGCATTGGTTCCTTTGGCTTTTGCTTTGGAGGAGAGGGAGAACAAAGACAGCTGGGGATGGTTCTTGCGGCTTGTTCGTAGACATGTCATTGGCCTTGATAGGGAGGTTGGTGTCATATCTGATAGACACCAGGGCATACTTAGTGCTATATAGGAGCAGCTTCCGGGGTATGCACCTTTGCACCACTGTTGGTGCACTCGGCACCTTGCTGAGAATTTACTTTAGAAGGATGGTACGAAGGACAACTTTCCTCTATTCGAGGAGGTTGCTCGCATGCTTGAGGTGCCGTTCTTCGAGAAGTTGGAGCAGTTAAAAAGGGCAACAAACGTAGAAGGTTGGCAGTGGCTAAAAGGATTGATGAGAGAACCTGAGAAATGGACAAGAGCCTACTATGATAGTGGATGGAGGTAGAGTTTCAGACTAGCAACATGGCTAAGTCATTTAATAGTGTGCTCAAGGGTATACATGCCATGCCTGTGAATGCCATTGTATCATTCACCTTTTATAGGCTAGTTGCATGGTTTAACGAGAGACATGCTCAAGCAAGGGAACTACAGAGTAATAATTAGAAATGGGCACCTAAACCTAAGAAGCACCTTGAGAAGGCAAAGGAAAGGGCTGACACACATGACATCGAGTGTTTTGACCACAACATAGGCAAGTACCAGGTCATGGGAAGGGGTGGTACAATGTTAGAAGGTGAGGTCCGGCTATCAAGGAGTTATATTGTGCTCCTTAGTGATTTTTCATGCAGATGTGGGAGACCAAGGCAGTACCACTCTCCATGTTCTCATTGTATTACAGCAGCTCAGCATTGCAACTTTGACTACGAGACCAAGATATCATGGGATTTCAGTGTTGATAGCCTTGTGCTTACTTGGTCGCCCCGTTTTTAGCCTTACCTGGACGAGGGGTAGTGGCCAGAATACACTGGACCGAGGTGCATTACGGATCTAGGTACACGTTGGGACAAACGTGGAACCAGGAAGAGGACGAGGCACAAGATAGTCATGGACCAGGTTTCCGGTAGAACGATGTGAGGGAGAGCAACCCCCTTTCTTTGTACCTACTCACATACATGCCATTGGCCACTTAGGTGCATTTTACATTGTACCTACTCAAGTTGGTAAATAGTTATATATGCATGCTACTTATTTGTTTAATTATATATGCAGTCACCGCTTTGTTTAATTGAAAATGCATGGTACTTTATTTGTTTTGCTATCTTCTTACTTATTGACTAATGCTTGCTCTTTTGTTATAGGATAGAGTTGTTCCACCTCCTGGATCTGTACCAACGAGGAGAAGCACCAACGACGACTCACCACAGAGGGGCGGTACTGACTAGAATTTTTTGTTTCGACCTTTTATTTATTTTGTTACTCATGCATTAAATTAAATAACTCTAATGGTTACAGGAACTACCCCCACTGCATCCTCGAACCCATGACAAGTTCGAGGAGATGTGGTACGATGATAGGTACACGCCTCTACTACAGAGGGCTGGCCTAGATGACGTATCGTATCAGGTTCACCGTGGGTTGCCTCCAATCAACCCCGCGGCGATCACAGCTTTGGTTGATAGGTACACCCTTTCCCAAATCCATTTTTTTGTCCTTGATGACATCCTAACAATAGTGCTCGTTCATTGCTTATGTAAGTGGAGGCCAGAAACTCATAGCTTCCACCTACCTTGTGGAGAGATGACTGTTACGCTTAAGGACACTGAGAAGTTCCTTGGTGTGAGTGTTAGAGGCTGTCCAGTTATCGGGCACTGCAGGTCCGATGGTTGGAGGGATAGAGTGGAGGCCTTCCTCGGGAGACCACTTCCTCCGGAGGCCATGGGTTACCACACCATAGGGGTATCTATTCCCTGGCTCAACCAAAACTTTGCTCAGTGTCCGGTCGATGCAAACCAGGAGACAATTACCTACTACTGCAGGGCTTGGATCTTGCACCTGTTTAGGTGTGTTCTCTTCCCTGATGTGACGGGGGACACCACATCATGGATGTACCTCCCCAGCCTCACTGACTGGGACACCGCAGGGGGTTACAGCTAGGCTTCCGGTGTGTTGGCATTCCTATACCGCCACCTCTGTGAGGTGTGTCATCGAAGTACGCAGAGTGCTTCCATAGGTGGCTGTGTCTACCTTCTGCAGCTTTGGAACACAACTACGAAGCTTAAGATTATCTTAGTGTACCTCTTAGTAGGAGCCTGAAACCCTCGCTACATCATCAACCACCTACTGCTCTTTGAGTGTAAATCAAGCGTGTAAATTGAGCCAACAAAGAGAAACAACATGCCAGGTCTAGGCACAAGCTACCTGGACCTAAATAAAAACTGAAAAGTTTGTCGTTATCGATACACCGAACACGATCTAAACGTGAATTTCTTGCCTAATAAAGTTTAGGTAGAGTTTGTTACTCAGGTCTAAAGGCATGGTCTCTGCTATTAATTGCTGGAAGAGGGAGGGAGAGTAAATGTTGAACTCAGTACTCTACTGTGTAGAGTGTTTTTAATGAGTCTGGTTTGCATGTTTTGCAAAATGTGCTTTAGTGATTAAATGACTCAAGCGTTATGATCTGAATATTGTGCCACTTCTGTTTTTCTAGTCAGAGATGATGAGCAGTTGAATTCAATGGTGTCATCACTTTATTTAATATAGGCAGTCTAGATGAATTGAAAACTTTGTTTCTATTCATTTTTTGGAGTGGAGATGTTTAATGCTTTTTGTGCCCATTTCTAGCGCTTTTCATGGGATCTGAAGCTTTAGTTTGCGCATGTCTTAGTATGTCTAACAGCCAGCTGGAACTAAATACGATTACATGGCTACCCATTCTGATTCCCAATCTGTTTAGCTGACCCAGTGGAGCAAAGGAATCAGGTTACATGGAAAAAATCTTCAGTGTGTTTGACCACACTATAACCAAAAGTTCATTTTGCACTTCCTTGGAAGAATTTCTGTGGAGACCACTCATGGTACTTTATAACTAGTCTCCAATTAGCTTTATTTATCCAAGACACCAAATTGTTGGGACCAGACCAGTAACTCATCGAGAGCGCAAGTTGAGATGAAACTGCACTTCATGTGATAGTGAGTCAATATAACCCTCTATTTTGATGTTCCTATTTAATCCACATAGGAACCCATTAAATTTCAACTACTCTGCAATGGGCCATAGTCTTATATCCAAAGGAGAAATGAGTAGAATTTGGTAAGATATGAAAATAACATGTCAATCTCATGCTACTTTGTTTTATGCCTCATGTTGGTACTGCTGTAGTGTCTGAAGTTCTGAACACATGTGAGTACACAAACTGTTGGGTACCAGTAAAACGGGGTACCCCATTTCACCGCAAAACCATCCACCAAGACAAATATTACGGCCCATGGCCCATTACAGCCGGCCTAGGCCTTACTCTACTCAAAACCAAAGTCAAAGGACAAGCGCCTGAGCCCCCAGCACTGCTTCGCTTCGTCCGACCTCCCTCCGTCTCGTCTGACCCCCGTGATGTCATTCAGCCGCCTAAGCCCTATGATGTCATCGAGGTGCTCGACCCCTTTGCATGGCTACTGCTTCGCTCGACCCCCCACTATACCACGCTGCCGCAGGTATGCACGGGCCCCTACCTTTTCCTATTCAGGAACAGGAGCTCGTCGCGTCGTATAGGATCACCTGGGAACTTGTAACGCCTGATTCATGATCTGATCAAGGCTTCCATGGATCTTTCTCGCCCCCCATGGCAGTAACAGGAAGAAGCTACGCTACGCCGCACCCTATCATGTCCGCCTCAACGGGGTAGGGAGCAACGACCGTCCAGGCCCCCCACCTTTTCGCCGGCACAACTTCAGGGCCACGAAATCTTCTTCATTATGACACCATGTTAGGATATGGCTTCGCCACATCATCTACAGCCATGGCACGCTGCCACCACAACAACAACTGTGCGAACGCACGAACAGAGAGGAAAGCTAGCAATAGGGAGCACCTTAGGGCCTTTTCTTTCTATTTTCGTACATTCGGATACTGTAACCAAACCCCTCCCTTTGCATACTATAAAAGGGGAGGGAGGGACCTTCAACAGAGGGGAGAGACGAAAAAACAACGCCCAGGAATGACAATGTACTAAGCACACACCCAAAAACACTCAAACGCACCCACTCACGGAGACTTGGGAGTCATCCCTCTCTTGACCAGCTTGTATCCCCCTACTACAAGCACCCCGGTGCAGGGCAACACGAGCAGCAGCGAGCACTGGACGTAGGGACATTCAGCCCGAAGCAGTATACATCTTGTGTCCGCCTTGCACAGCCATCGAAAGCTCCGACGCATAGCATCGTTCACTTGTCCTATCTCTAGACACCCCCGGTTCTAGAACACCAACACAAACCTAGACATGACAGATACACACCCGCTTACCCTCACCTCCACGCACACCTCCAACACCTACAGACTACACACGGGTCAGGCTCAAGCAGTTGCGTCCCTAGTGTGATTAATAGAACCATCCAAGACTCCGCAAGCTACAGGCACATTTGTTCTGACAAAGCTATTGCAGTCTGTCCTTGTTAACGTGCATGTTCTATTTTTACTACAACACATTTGTTGCACTTTTTAATTCTTGGGAGACAACTAAGTTAACGGGTCTGTTTTTTAACATTAGCGGAGTCTTTTATCGTTTAGTAGGTTTTGAGATCCGTTGAATTCTTTGTTATTATTAATTAGTAATGATGTAATGCAATCAACTATGGCCTCTGTCGGGGCTCGTTGCCCTTTTATTTTTATATTTTTGAACTGAGCATATTGTAGTTACCTGTTTGCAAAATGTATTAATTTCCCTCTGTTATCTTCCGACGTAGGTGCCTCAATTGCTTCACGTGATTATCAGCCATGTACTGTGTTTCTAATGAGTGGTTTGCATGTTTTCCCTGTTTGCTTTTGATATACTATTCTGCTGCAATACAAGCACAAAAGGTGATCATTGGTTTATTCTGAATAAACAATCTTAATTTTGGAGAAGAGAGATTGACGATGCTTTTCTTTTTCTGATGCCTTCCTGACAGTAGCCATGCACTGATCAGCTTTTGAGGAAATTTTTTATGAGGGTGCAATTTTATTTGTACTACCTGCGGTCATGTGGGGCCGCCATTACTGAGTTGCTCACTGAGTAGCTGCCTGTGAGCTTCCTCCTGACTTTCTGCTCCTCTTTCTTCCTAGCTTTGTGCTTCCCTATGGTTTTTTCTATTTCATCTAGTTCTCAAGTGGCAGTATATGATATTTTTTCCAAAAATTGTATATGACAAGCAATGATCACTTTCAGGATTGATCGTCAAAAGCAGAAGAAGACGGTTGAGTTTGAGACGCTACACCATGAGCACATAGAACTGTTGGATTAGCTTCATGACAACCTGTACGAAAATGAGCAGCCACATACCAACTACAACTTCCGCGCATATCTATCTTGGTACCATGGTGTCACACGGACAAGGTTGAAGACTCAATGGACCCAAGCCGACTACGCCGACCTTGAATCTTCTGAGGATGAGGACACGTCCTACGACCTTGTGACATGACAAGGGACACTTGTCAAGGTAGCACATGTCTTGGACCGAGTGGTATATGATCTTTAAACTTTCCTATACTACAGTCACTATAATAACCATAAAGAACAAATAGCGAATTAATATTTGTTTTATTTTGCAGGGCAACGCGCTGAAGCAATCTATGCTTGACATCGAACGGTTTCCAAGGACAGGCGTGGACAACCAGACACTAAACAACTTTCTTGGAGTAAGTCGACACTAGTCCTCTTGTTGTTTTATGCTTAAGTTGTTGCCTGAGCTAGTGGTTTTGTACTTAATATCTCACTGCTCAAGCATGACATCTAGCATAAAATGGTGGCTTGACATGTTAATCTATAGTTTTTGATATCTTGCTGCTGCCTTCACTTCCGGTTGTGATGTTGTAATGTTGCCATGATATATTGTAGAGACAGAAGCATTGCATTTTCAAGTTACACAAAGCCATAAACAGCAGGTCTGATATATAGCAAGATTTGAAATTGAAGTGTCCAAGGCAACTATTCCTGATATAGATGTTAATTAATTAAACAATAGCAAGCACTCTAAATTATGGCTCAAACCATACAGGGTGACAAACACATACCCTTTTAACAGCTACAAGGGCTGAATTTTTTGTTTTTCTCTTTCTTCTTTTCCTCTTTTAGCTTCTCCGTCTTCCCTCCATCTTTATGAACAGGAAAAATAGCAGACCAGTCAAGACAAATCATACAGTCAACATGCAGCTAGGAAACATGATATGCCACTTCTAGGAGAAAGAAAAATGCTGATTTCTAGTTACTGCTGATTTCTAATTACTACACAAAGTAGACTGACATGTTTCCTTCAGTAACGCAGGTAACGTTTTAGAAACTTGCTTATAAGTCTTGGAGAGACATAGTGTTTGACATTCAGGAAGATGTGAACCTTATACATAAGTGTTTTGGTTTGCAAGCATTCTTCAAGTTTCTAGATCGTGCAAGATCTCTAGTGATCAAAATTGTTATTGGAATTAATGTCAAGCACAATGAAATAAAACTATGAATTACTGCTGTCTATGTTTAGGGATAGATTTTTTGAACAAACCATTTCTCTCTATCACTCCACTATGGTTTTAGGTAAATGTGAAGAGCAATTATCTGCATGTAGTTTATGTTTAATACTGAATTTTTTCCTTAAATGTATGATAAATTATTGTGTTTACAAAATAAATTACTATGCTACATGACAATATTGTAACAGAACCGACCAATTATACGAAATTAAGTAAGAAAATCATCCATCAAGCAGACGATTTAGCAAACTTAAGCACGTATAACCCGGTAGTCTGTGAAATCACGACGGATTTCAAACCAACTTACGTAACAGCCAAGATTGTAATAAGTTTAGCGGTCACCATCACAAGTTACATAAAAGTTCGCGTCACAAATACATCAGAGTTTAAACATAGTTATTACAAACCGAGTTCAAATAAAAGTAGCGAAAGCATTTAGTTCAAACCACACACACGCACACAGCGTTTGAAATAAGGTGCCAGCTCATGATCATCTCCAACAAAAGCATCAGACAAGACGTAGTGAATGACCACTGCCCATGGTCCTAAGCTTCGCCCATCGCAGGATAAAGGCAGTTGATACAGTAGCCGTAATACATCTGCAACAAGTGGGAACAAAGCCCTGAGTACAAGAAGGTACTCAGCTAGACTTACCCGACATAACCGAAAATAAATGACACTAAGGATCATGCCAGGCTTTATGTGGGGTAGCTGACTCATTTGCAAAAAGGCATGTTTAATATTAAAGAATCCTTTCCAAAAGCTTTGCATCAAGTTAAATCTTTATTACCCTGTCAGCTACATTTGCACTTGTACTAGAGTAACATGTAATGAAACAGATAAGGATAACCAATGATCATTAACAACCTTCTTCATGTCATATTCCACATAACTGTCCAAGTGTTCCATCAATATTACTACGATGAAGTAACTCAAGTCAAGTGTTCACTATCCAGTGAACGATGGCGATTCGAATCGATTATCAACCAGCTGGTAATTTATTCCTCACACAAACCTCACTCACCCGCTAAAGTGAGGTATTGGTCACCGAGTCAACTATTCAGGTAAAGTCGCGAGTTTGTCAGGAACCACATGTACCCGGGGCCGCCCGACTGCTCTTTGGACTTATCATCGCGCCCCCGTATCCTGCCACTACTGCTCCAGTACAGTGCGTTGCGGGCAATCCACTCGGCCCGAATAATCTCTCAGCTTCGCGGTCGAAAGGTACATTATTCGGCCAGCTAAATGTGAGGCATGCGTTCAACATGACTCGAGGCCCAACAACGGTCGGTCCTTAATCGACACAGACGGAAAACACTATAGTTCGAAACCCTGCAAGTCTCCGTCCGGTCTCAATTTTAATTCGACACTTAGTTATTCCCATAAGACATACTTTTTCAAACAGATCCAGGTAACCACCTATAGCTCGCAGGTGACAGGCAATCACCCGACTTCTACCGGTCTAAGCAAGCTAAGCATTTCTTGACTGTGAATACCAGGGTAACAAGGATATGGTAGAGCAAGGGTAAACAAGGTATGATGCAGCAACGGTTGCAACAACTCCTAAACGTAATGCACCAATTAAGTAAAGCATTTAATAAAAACATTTGCAAACCGGGAGAGAAATGCTCCGGGGCTTGCCTCTTTCGAAAGAGCTCGGACGGTGGTCTGGGCACTCTGGAAGATCCTCACCGACCTCCTCGTCGGCTTCGGGCACCTCCTGCTCTTGCACCTCGGACTGCTCTTCCGGCTCCTCGGGAACTGCTACCGGAGTCACTTCCTACGATCCTGTATGATGCAGATGTATAAGTGCTCATGCCTAGTTGCATTGCAGAGATGACATGGGATGATGATGATGAATGAGATGTAGATGCACAGGTTTACTTTATTTGGATCAAGTGGGAATACAACTCTTCTACAAGGTAGTCTACATCATCCAAGAACATGTACTCATAAACTACTACAAACATTCTTCACCATGCAAAGTCACTCCAGCACCCTAAGATGCTTCAAAGATACACCAACCAAAAATTTATCAACTATTCTTGCATTAAAAATGTTAATTTAAACCCTAGTTGACACCATGTTTGAATAGCAACACTTATTTTTATAGCATAGAAAAATCTAATAAAATTACAGTGGATTACTATCATCTAGTTTAGCATGCCACAAAAATTTCATTGCATTTGGAGTGCTAGAACTGCCTACACAAAAATAACAATCTAGGGCCTAAAAATGACCATAAAAATACTTTATACTATGAAAAGTATCAAACAACAGATTTAGCATTTTTCCTACAATCTTCTCACTAAATAACCCCTATAGAAAAATTATCATATGCATGTTTTATTCATATTTTCCTCTCTACCAAAAATAACAATCTCTAACAATAATAAGCAATTGTACTACACATAAAAAATTTTCCACAGAACATGCATGGTACATATTTTTCCTAGAAAGTACATTGCACAAAAAATATTAACAAAATTGGAACCATCTTTTTCTGAGTTTTCTATAATTTATTACATATTTATCAAGAAAACAACAATTTCAATGATTAAATAAAAACCCTACAGAAAAGTATTGCAACTTTGACATGCAACAATTTTAGATTGCAGATCTGGTCCTAAGAAGTCCATAAAATTTTATTTCACAATTTTTGGAGCTAAAATACTCACACAAACATTTCCTAAAGCATTTTTATTCCCAATTAATAAAAGAAAAACGAAAACAATTTCTCTTTTTGATATCGGGCCGATCCCAGTGAAAGCATCCGGCCCGATCCGTTTTCGGCCTAGAGGTGTGCGCGCACGGGAGGGAAAAAGGGGACGGCCCGGCTGGGTCTACGGCCCAGAGCCGTTCGCTCGCGAGGCAGGGGGAGAAGGACGAGGTCGCCGATGACCGTGGCGTCGCGGCTGTGCGGCAGCCGGCCGTCGGCCGTTGCCGGCCATGCCCGGGCGCGTGGAGGTGCGCACTAGGTCCGCACGGAGAAGGCGAACTTGTCTAGGCTTTGAGCAAAGAGCGAGGAGCAGCGAAAAAGCCCTTCCCACGGTGAGATCGCACGCGGTGGCGCAATGACCGACGGTGGCGAAACGGCGACAACCACACCCACCTG
Source organism: Saccharum spontaneum (assembly GCA_022457205.1). Lineage (NCBI taxonomy): Eukaryota > Viridiplantae > Streptophyta > Magnoliopsida > Poales > Poaceae > Saccharum > Saccharum spontaneum. The sequence goes on from CM039584.1 coordinate 30,714,672, forward strand.
GCTCAAACGGTGAATCCAAGGCGAGCATGGCGTGTCGGAGATGGAGGTGGAGCGATGTGCACGAGAAGAAGGGTGGTGGTGGATCACCGACGGCCAATTTGGCCGACGGAGGTGGCGGTGGCGCGGTGAGCTCGGGCGCGTGCTTGGTGCGGGCGGAGAAGATGACCGCGCGGTGGAGAAATTGGAGAGGGCCAAACGGAAGCGGGAGCACGGGCGACTTGAAGGGCGAGTAGCGTGTTGGCGGGGGCCACCGACGGCCAGGTGTCGCCAGCGAGCGGCGCATGCCGGCCACGGGGCGAGCGGCGTCTGCCGCGGCCGGGACGTGGCGCGGGCGCACGCGCGGGCGAGGCGGACGCGGCGCGCGGAGCTGGGCCGGGCCGCATCGCGAACAGGCCGAGAAGGGAGGCGGCGGCCCATTAATGCAAGAAACCGTTTTTTTCATTTTTATTTTCCAGAGAATTTTCAAATAAATTCAATCTACAGTTTTAAAATTCAAATTTGAGCAAGAAGATGACTTTTTCTGAAAATGGCCCAAAAATTAAAGTTGCTTAGAATTTAATTCTCTACAACTTTTATTAAGGGGCCAACTCCAAAATCCCCACAGATTTTGAATTAGAGAATAAAAGCTAAATAGGGAGGGTTTTTTACCAATTTCTAAAAATATTTTTAAAAGCAAATTTTTGACAAAACTTTGGTTATTAAGTTGCTCCAAAAATTGCACTAATTAATTCTAGGTGATCTAAAAATTATAGCTACACAAGATTTCTTAATCTAACTAGCACAATTATTGTGAAATCATTATAAACATATTATGCAACACTTGTTCTCTAAAATTTGCTTTCACTAAAGGTGCACTCTAATCCACATGTGATTATGAATGAAATGACATGTTATGCTCATGATTTGCAATGCTAATGCTTGCGTAACACCGGGGTATTACAAATATGCAGATAGTATCATGAACACAAAATGTGGGAGATGTTATAATCCTTATTGAATATAGAACACTGATAAAAAACCGATTTATAACCAAAATTCTAAGACATCATTTGTAACATAATCTCGCTATCCTGCTTATCATGATTGTCTCCATGTTGTTTTTACAGTTTATTGTAAACTATTTCCAGCTACAGTGCACATCCTTCTTAATTTGTGCACATCCTTCTTAATTTTTTAGAACCATGTATGAGAAGATACTCTTAGTCTGATTAAAATTCTACACCAATGTGAATTCAATCTATCAATATTCAGAGCCTAGTATAGATTAACACATATGTTTACTTGCATTTTATATAAGAGCAAAGAGAAGAGAGAAAAAAGGCATAGGTATATCATCAAACACTTGTGTGCAGCCTCCAGGTTGACGCCGACTATGGTGTCAGAGATGATGGTGGCCGTGGCCGCAGTGGTGACAAATGGTGGCTTCGGGACTGCATCCAGCCGCAGTCGGTGCAGGCTGCAGTGATACAAGAGCAGACCGGTGGGTACTGGGTAGGGACACCTTGATCTAGCAGCGTAGTTCATGTGCGACCGAGGTCGAAGATGGAGGCTGGTTCCCAGCAAGGGCGGAGCACTATAGGGCGCGTGGCGGCTTAGAATGGACCATCTCGGCCACCGGCTATGTTAGGGGGAGGCACCCTCAGCCACTAGCATAGCAGGGTGGTGACTGAAAGTCCTATGTTTGGTGTTGGTAATTAGTGAAAATGTCTAAGTGCTAATCATATGCATAAGAATGTGTGTAGCAATGATGATTGGCACGAGACATGGTGAAGCATGGTGATCAAGTAATGTGATGATGAAGTGCTTACCTTGATGATGGAGTTGGAACAAGGTGCAACAAGTGGATACTCAAGGCAAAGGTATGATGTAGGGATTTTCATTTGCATCCAAGACACCATAGAGGATGTGGATGGCTTAGGATACGTAGCCGTACTATAAAGAGGGGAATTTTCGGAGCTATTGATCACTTAAGTGCCACTAGATGAAGATTCATTTGCATATGCATTTAGATCTAGTGGTGAGCTAACTTAACGCCTTAAAAATGATTGTGAAAATGCTAACACACATGTACGTGGTGATGTACACTTGGTGATGTTAGCACATATGCGAAGGCGGTGGAGTTTGAGCGGTAGAGAGGGGTTTGGGTTCCTATCTCCCTCCCGCCTCGCAAGCTCGGCGGGATTCGGTGTTTTTAAGAAGTGAAACGCCTATTTTCCACTGCACCGGAGATGAAGAAACAGAGATGAAAGTGTTGTTTTCTGTAGCACCGGACGCTGGCCAGAGCTGCTGTTGGGCATTCTTAACGTCACTACCAAAAGTAGACTTAGTTTTCTAATTCTGATAACGGCGCCAAAAATGCCAAACCTATCCCTCATGCCACTTAAGCCAAGTTGTCATCCCCAGCATGACATGAGAGACGCAGTATTGAAATATGCATTTGCTCATCAAGATAAATAATAAAAGGGATCTGCAAGCGCACAGATTAATACCGATGTAGCATTTTAACCGGGAAGTATTACAGGTATCGTTATTTATATTTTTACCACTGGGAAGGGATTTCTAAGTATCATGGTTGATAATGGAATGAGAATATGGAACTGAGTACACATCATTGCATGTATAACCGAGAGTATTTATCAATCTCTTTATACAGGTATAAATGTCACATTAAGTAAAGGTAAAGTGATAATGGTGACAAAGATAATTAATCTGATCAGCTAGCCACATATAATAATGATAAGCACCTCAACAGATATTCTAGCAAGTCATTAGCATGGAATTAGGATGAACTACAAAGATATTCCCTAAGTTATTATTAACTATAAAGTCTAGCATATCATAGTTAGTGCAATTATACTTGGCAATCATGGTGAGAAAAGACTATATCCATGCATAGTGAATATTAGCAAGGAAGATGAAGAACATAGCAATCACTCCCCTGTAATAGTGTTGCTCTGCCTGCCCTATACACGAGAGGGGGACTATATAAGAATCAACGAAGCTGTCACTATCGCGAACTACCCCACAATCCGGCATATAGGGTGCAATCGTAGATAAATACGGTATAGACACCACGTCTACACAATAATTATCATTCACCCACTGTACACATGGATAAACTCTATACGATCCTAGGCATGTATATAATTCCAATCTAACTAAGCCAAGCATGTAACTATGATAAACTAAGAACAATATAATTGCAAATATAATCAAGTAGAGCAAAGTCATAACCAAAATATTGAAATAGAACAAAGTCATATTCATAATATTGAAGAACAATGATGAACAATTGAAGAACAAGAGAGGAATTACCAAGAATCCTCTTGACAGATCCGGGAACCAATCGAAGATTGACTCCTTCTAGTTCTAATCCTATGTAGCTATGCTAACTAGAGATCTAGTTGATGTGGTGGCTCTAGGGCTTGATCAGAGGCTCTCCTCCTGAATTAGGGTTTGAAGTATGAGACGAGGGCCTCTCCTCCAGGGGCAGGGGCCTTGCTTATATAGCCCTTTCGGATGAATCTGGGCCGTTGGATCAAACCGACATTGATCGTGCGGTTTTCCTTGATCCTCTAGGTCGGTGGAGCATAATCCTCGAGGAGGAGCCTGATTGGCTGAGCCAGCAGGGCGGGCGCCCTAGGGACTAGTGCGGGCGCCCTATCCCCGGCTCTGTTACGCCTCCCGTTCATTCTCGTGGCTTCTGGACTCTTCTAGATGTAAGATAATTACGTGTTCGGTTAATATCCCGTCATTAATCCGACATGTGGGCCTTTCTTCCGTATTTCCTGATAACCCCCTACAGAAATAGATAAATAGCAAAACTCATGGAATTCTGTCAGATAAAACCCTAAGTCTAGGTGTTGGTTTTATTTGGATCCTTTTCTCTATTTATTTGATAGTTATAATTGATACTTAAGGACCGTCAACAAACTCCCCCAAGCTTACCTCTTGCTCGTCCCTGAGCAAGGAGAGACTCAGTAGTTGCTGAAATGCCTTTGAATTTTGACGGTACACATGCTTTCAAATAGAGTCTCATCTCTGAGTTAAAGTAAACTGTCAAGACTTAAAACTTACTCATTATACCTTTCACCATGGGGCTTGCAACCGTCACCTTTGTCTTGAGCGGTTAAAAGATAGAACAGTCTAGTCAAGCGCCATGTCTCATATTCTTGATTAGCTATAGCTCTTGGAGTTTTTTGCAGATTTTCAAATAAAACTCAGAGATTCCTTGTATGACTCTCTCAGGTCTCTCTTTTGTGGTATTTCTGGATCCTCACCAAGGCAATAATGATGTCTGCCTTCTCTCAAAGCAAAGTATGTAGTATTTGTGGTATAAGGCAGAGTGACATTGCCTTCTCTCTCATCCTATTCTAATAAGGCTTTTGATATCTGGAGCTCATCGGTGAGAGATAAAGTATACATACTTACAAGACATTTATTGCATAGTCAAACCATGGATCCAGAGAAACAAGCCAATAAGTCAAATCAAGATGTGCATGTGTGGCGAATAAATGGTGTATGGTGGTAGTGATGATAACAATGATGAAAGTCTAATTCTACTTTTGCTCTTTTTGAGGGGATACGTACCTTTCTTGCTTTTAAAGCTCTTGAGGAGAATGAGGTGCTCTATATTTTCTTTTTTTTTCCTCTCAGGTGGGTATCTTGTACCCCTAATTCTACTGTCGGACACTTGTCCATTTTTACCTCTCTTCTCACACTTTTTTTCTTTTTTTTTCATCGAGGTTCCGAGCACTTGCTCCTTTTTATTTCCTCGTATCTTTTTCTTTTTGAGGTTCTGGGCACTTGCCCCTTTTTATTTCCTCGTATAGAGCACTCATCTCCTTAGAACAATATAGCAAGTGGTAGTAACCAAAATAGCTTGAGCATTTATTTCACAGGGGATAACAAGAATGGGAAAATATTTTTGGCTATTCTCTCCCGGATTAGGAGTACAATAATTTTATGTGGATCTGGAGATGAGAATGAGTGGATATATGTAGATGCGTACTTCTGGAGTAGAAGCAGCATGTATGAGTGATCGTGCAAGTGAATCTTGATTTTAACTGCATGACAAGCTCCTAAGGGTCTACACAGCTTGACTATACTCAATGCTCATAAGCAGTAAAAAGTAAATGTATGGCTTAAAGTCTAGCAAGCATGTATGTATGGTTGTGGTAGGAACTTAAACTCTCATCATACAGGAACTCATCATGTAGCATTTTAAGATTTTCAAAGATAAAATTCTCCAGAATTCTAGCATCTCTAGGAATAGATAAACAGCAACTCAACCTTCCCATATCATATCCGTTAACAACTTAGACTTTAGATCAAGTTCTCTTCCCACAAGTTCAGGTTTAGAGCAAGCTTTAAATGATAACAGTTATGTAAACTTAGAGAGAGAACTTCAAATTTGAAAATTAGGCAAAGCAACTATTCATCATATCCATGCTAGAGTTTTATTATTATTTAGATTCAGTTTAGCATAGCCACTTTATTTATTTATTAAAACACACTAAGCAAAAGATATAGGTATATATATATAAGCACAAAATCTTTATTTGGTTTTTTTCATAGTTATGTATATTTTTTATTTTTATAGGGTAGAAGTATATATAAATATAAAGATAAAGATAGAAATACTTAGCAAGATAATGGAGGTGCTCTCCCCCAAGCTGGATCTTGACATAATCTCTTCTGATGTAGCTAGCAGATGGCGGAGGTGTATTTGAAAGTCGGCAGCACCCTGACAGCGATTAGAATGTCCTCTGTCTGCTAGTCTCCTTGAATTCTGTGAAGCTCAAATAGACAACAAAGCTTTGTGGAACTGATTAAGTGTTAGCATAAATATCTAGCCTTTATCATGATGAGCCTCCTTGATTTTTTTTATGTTGTTTTTTTTCTTTTATAAAGCAGAAGAAAATATTTATGTATTTATTATATATATATATTTTTTTTTATGCCACCACAGTGAATGTACTTATGGGTTTTATGCCACTCGCATACTCACATGGGGCTTTAGGGTTTTTAACATTTTTATTTTCTTTTTAAGATAGTATGAATATGATTAACTAAGCAAACTATTTAAGATAAAGTAAATAATTAAAAGGAAAGGATAACTACCAAGTTACCTCTTGGCAAGGCGTTCGGTGTTTTTAAGTCCTCCGAACGGGACTCTTATTCATTCAGTCGTCCTGGGACTCGGTGGATGGCGTAGTCGGTGGTTCCGGCGGCGCCTCCTCTTCATGTACAACTGTCTTTTCTTTCCATACCTGTCTCGGTGCTTTGGTCTCCTCAGGACAGTGTTGGTTGAGTGGTATGTCTTCAGATCTTATCACTTCTCCTTCATAATCTGCCCATCCGTCCTTGATGACCTGTTGCTTCTGATTGTAGTTACGCCGCCTTCTTCTTGTCCTGACCTGCTTGGATTCTTCAAATACATAGTTAAGGTCAGTAAAGTAAAGACATACCTTCTCAGAGGGGAAATGCATGTGGACTTCTCCAGTTCCAATGTAAATAATTGCTTTGACAGTACTTAGGAATGGTCTTCCAAGGATGATGGGTGGATCATATTCATCTTCTCCCATGTCAATAACCTGAAAGTCTGTATGGACAAAGTGATCGTCTATCTTGACAGGGACGTCAGTTACTGTACCTTCGACCTGTCGGAATGTCTGATCTGCCATCTAGAGCTGAATATATGTTGGGTTTAAGGGTATGGTTCCGAACAGAAGTTCATAGGTGACCTTGGCCATTATGTTGACGCCCGACCCAGTGTCGCAAAGTGTCTTGTAGAAGTGGGACCCATTAATGGAGCAATAAATGCTTGGCATACCTGGGTCGTCCTTCTTAGGCAAGAACGGTGACTTGAGTTGGCGATCTTGACCTTTGTGCATGGCAGTGACCATCTTAGCTGTCTCGGTCTATATTTGCTTCTTGCTCTTGTTCCTCCTGTTGGTCCTCTTCCTTGGTTCATATTGGGGTTGCTCTGGGATTTGTGCGGTCTTGTTCTTGAAGAAAAACGTTTCCTTCCTCCCCTTGATGTAGAAACTGATCTTGGCAGCACTAGCATAGATGACAGCTCCCGCGGTGTTCAGGAATGGTCTCCCTAGAATGACGGGAGCCCTCTCATCAGAACCGGTCTCTATCACTACGAAGTCTGCTGGAGCGTACGAGGAACCCACTCGGACACAGATGTTCTTCAATATTCCTCTCGGGAAACTCAGTGTCCTATCTGCAAGCTGCAAACACATGGTTGTTTCTAATAATGGTTGTGAAAAGAGTTTTTCATAGAGTACCCTGGGCATGATGTTGATGCTGGAGCCAAAGTCACAGAGTGCTTCTGGGAAGTCTCGCATGCCGATGGAGATCAGGATGACGGGGCGTCCTAGATCGTCTCTCTTGACCGGCAGACGGTCAGTACTTACTTCCACGATAGGGTTACTCCAGTAATCTCCTGCATCAAACATGTCTACAAGATTTGCAGATTCTAGTCCTTCCGGTTGTGATGGTATACCGGGGTTAGTAGCAGGAACAGCAGCAGCTATTTGATTCAACTGAGATTCAATCATTTTATTAAAGCTAATCTGGTTCTTGATGGCAGTAGAGAAATTATCCATTCTATTATTTATATTTTCTAGTATTTTATCATTAGATGCCAATTTCTTAGACAGGTTATCCATTAGCTTTCCTTGGTTGGACACTAACTCTCTCAAAGGTGGATAATTATTATTATTATTGAAAGAATTGTTACCTTGGTAATTACCTGAGTAGTTAGGCCTCTGTTGATTCCAACCTTGATTCTGCTGAGGACGGTTGTAGTAGTTGTTGTTATTGTTGATGTAGTTCACGTCCTCCAGCAACTCAGGACAGTGATTGCCCGAGTGTCCAGTACCTCCACACTCCTCACAAGTCATGTGGGAATCGTAGACGTGCATGACTTCTTTCTTTTCTCCAGCTCGATCATCGAGCTTCTTCATGAGTAGGTCTAGCTTGGCAGACAACATGTCTACCTCCTTGAGCTGGTGCATACCTCCATCTCTCTTGCGTGTCTGAGTTCTTTCTTCATTCCAACCTTGGTTGGATGCCATCTTCTCCACAAGAGCTGTGGCTTGAGGTATGGTGAGTGATAGGAATGCTCCTCCAGCTGCAGCATCCATGGTTTCACGGGCACTGTTAATGAGCCCATGATAAAATGTCTGCATCAACAGCTAGCTTTCCATTCCATGATGGGGATATTCTAGGATGTAGTCTTGGAAACACTCCCATGCTTCTGGAACGGATTCATCATGTTGTTGCTGAAAACTTGTAATCTTCCCACGGAGAGCATTGGTCTTGCCCATGGGAAAGAATTTGGCCAGAAAGTTCGTGGAGCAGAGTGCCCACGTAGTGTTCTTCTCCTTTGTAGCGTAGAACCACTGCTTCGCTCTCCCCAACAGTGAGAATGGGAAAAGGCGAAGTAGTATGGCGTCTCTGGGGACTTCAGCCATGGTGAAAGTGCTGCAGATCTCCAGGAAGTGTTGAAGATGAGCACTAGCGTCTTCATGTGGCTTCCCACAGAACTGGTTAGCTTGCACCATGTTGATGAGCCCAGGCTTGAGCTCGAAGTTGCGGTCGATCTCCCCAGCAGGTCCAGTGCGGATGTTGTCCGTAGTGGGAGCTGAGAACTCGCGGATCGACTTGTTCGCCATGGCTTCGAATTCAGTCGATAAATTCCGGATGAAACTTCGGCGGTCTTCGGATTTGGATGAAGCTTTGTGCTGAAGTGTTGACGATGTCTTCTTGAGCTTGGTTCTTGTTCTTCTGAATAAGGCTTCGGGATCGTCAACAAAGTTGTCTGGAAGATGTCTTCTATTCATGCATCACCCTGCAATAAATAATCAAAATGGAAAATACAGGGGTAAAACTGTATAAGAGAATTGATAAGCTCGATCAGATTAGTGATGCAAATGATGACTCAAAGTTCCGTATTCATTCCTACTTAGTAATCAACCTTCCCCGGCAACGGCGCCAAAAATGCTTGTTGGGCATTCTTAACGTCACTACCAAAAGTAGACTTAGTTTTCTAATTCTGATAACGGCGCCAAAAATGCCAAACCTATCCCTCATGCCACTTAAGCCAAGTTGTCATCCCCAGCATGACATGAGAGACGCGGTATTGAAATATGCATTTGCTCATCAAGATAAATAATAAAAGGGATCTGCAAGCGCACAGATTAATATCGATGTAGCATTTTAACCGGGAAGTATTCCAGGTATCGTTATTTATATTTTTACCACTGGGAAGGGATTTCTAAGTATCATGGTTGATAATGGAATGAGAATATGGAACTGAGTACACATCATTGCATGTATAACCGAGAGTATTTATCAATCTCTTTATATAGGTATAAATGTCACATTAAGTAAAGGTAAAGTGATAATGGTGACAAAGATAATTAATCTGATCAGCTAGCCACATATAATAATGATAAGCACCTCAACAGATATTCTAGCAAGTCATTAGCATGGAATTAGGATGAACTACAAAGATATTCCCTAAGTTATTATTAACTATAAAGTCTAGCATATCATAGTTAGTGCAATTATACTTGGCAATCATGGTGAGAAAAGACTATATCCATGCATAGTGAATATTAGCAAGGAAGATGAAGAACATAGCAATCACTCCCCTGTAATAGTGTTGCTCTGCCTGCCCTATACACGAGAGGGGGACTATATAAGAATCAACGAAGCTGTCACTATCGCGAACTACCCCACAATCCGGCATATAGGGTGCAATCACAGATAAATACGGTATAGACACCACGTCTACACAATAATTATCATTCACCCACTGTACACATGGATAAACGCTATACGATCCTAAGCATGTATATAATTTCAATCTAACTAAGCCAAGCATATAACTATGATAAACTAAGAACAATATAATTGCAAATATAATCAAGTAGAACAAAGTCATAACCAATATATTGAAATAGAACAAAGTCATATTCATAATATTGAAGAACAATGATGAACAATTGAAGAACAAGAGAGGAATTACCAAGAATCCTCTTGACAGATCCGGGAACCAATCGAAGATTGACTCCTTCTAGTTCTAATCCTATGTAGCTATGCTAACTAGAGATCTAGTTGATGTGGTGGCTCTAGGGCTTGATCAGAGGCTCTCCTCCTGAATTAGGGTTTGAAGTATGAGACGAGGGCCTCTCCTCCAGGGGCAGGGGCCTTGCTTATATAGCCCTTTCGGATGAATCTGGGCCGTTGGATCAAACCGACATTGATCGTGCGGTTTTCCTTGATCCTCTAGGTCGGTGGAGCATAATCCTCGAGGCGGAGCCTGATTGGCTGAGCCAGCAGGGCGGGCGCCCTAGGGACTAGGGCGGGCGCCCTGTCCCCGGCTCTGTTACGCCTCCCGTTCATTCTCGTGGCTTCTGGACTCTTCTAGATGTAAGATAATTACGTGTTCGGTTAATATCCCGTCATTAATCCGACATGTGGGCCTTTCTTCCGTATTTCCTGATAACCCCCTGCAGAAATAGATAAACAGCAAAACTCGTGGAATTCTGTCAGATAAAACCCTAAGTCTAGGTGTTGGTTTCATTTGGATCCTTTTCTCTATTTATTTGATAGTTATAATTGATACTTAAGGACCGTCAACAGCTGCACTAGACGCTGGTGCTAGCGTCAGGTGCCTACTGAGCTGGTGGCGCTGTGTAGCGTGGTGCACCAGCGCGTCTGAGGGTTTCACACCGAACGCTGGCTGTGCACTGTTTAGCATCAGGTGTCGCGGTGACATCAGCAGCTTCTTCGAACCCTCATGTGCACCGGACGCTGTGGCGTCCGTTGACCCACCATCGGACATGTCCGATGAGAGAAAACTGGCTCTTGACCCTTACTGGATCGCATTGGACTCTGAGCATCAGACGCTGAGTGCACACGTCTGACGCGTCCAGTGGCTACTGGATTGACCGTTGATCTTTGAATGAGAAGGGACACATGGCGGCTACAGGAGCACCGGATGCTGCTGGGTGCGTCCGATGCATGAGCGTCGGAGCGTCTGGTGCCCCCGTAATTTGCCCAATGACCCTTTTTGAAGGGGTACCTCTATATATACTTGTTGGTCGGCTCTTTGGAGTTTCTCTTGGCACTTTGACATTCTTGTGAGCATCTTGAGCTAAGCCAATGCCCTCACCCCTCTCCCCACTCATCTCCTTGCATTCGATTACGATTCTTGAGTGAGATCGAGCGATTCAAGTGCATCATTCATTGCTTTGCATCTAGAGGCACTTGAGGGATTGTTTTGCTACGGTAATTCTTGTTACACTTGGTGGTTGCCGCCACCTAGATGGCTTGGAGCAACGGTGGAGGTCTGGCACGTGTTGGTGATTGTTCGTGGCTGGCTCCGGTGAGCTTGTTGTGAGGGGTTGTTGTGGTTCCCCGACGGAGTGCCGAATTCCAACTCTAGTGGATTGCTCGTGTCATTGCAACTCTTCGCCACTGGTAGGTTCTTGTGGCGTCTTTTGAGAGGCTCAGTGTGTTAGACCGATTAGCCACCGAACCACGTGGTGTAAGGGGAAACAACGGGGACTAGCGTGCCGACAAGCACGTGAACCTCGGGATAAATCATTTGTCATCAATTCGTGATTATGATTGGTTTATCTCGGTGATTGGCTACTTGATTGGATCATCATTTAGATATATCAATTGGTTGGCTCTATTCATCGCCCCTCGGTGAAATATTTTCTAGACCTACTCTTGCATTACTTTTTGTTACTATCTTGTTGTAGTCTTTGTTTCGCCTAGTTGCCTTGTTAGCTTGAGTAGAGTAGTTTGTCTTAGTTGTCACTCTTGCGGTTTAAACTTGTGTGGTTGAGTGAATCAAAACTAGAATTGCCAATTGGATAGGTGGCTTGCAAACCCCTCTTAGGCTAGGCAAAACTTGCATCTTGCTAATTGTTTTTACTAATCAACTTGTCTAGCACATTTTGTAGAAAATTTTATTAGGCTATTCACCCCTCTCTAGCCATCAAGACCTTTCAGTGACCTCGGCGCGGCTGCTCCCTAGTGTGGGCGTGACTGGCTCTCTGGTGCGGGTTCGTGAGGAAGGGAGCAGAGAGGAGCGGGGAGAGCGAGCGAGGCAGAGGGACACGTGGTAGGAGAATAAGGCTAATCCCATGCTGCGGATTGCTTACCACGTCCAGTTCCATAATTTGCTACTACTGCTCTGCTGCTTTGCTTCTACTACCTCCAGCTTTTCTTGCAGGATGCAACTGTACATGACTTATCTGCATGCACTCAACAGCTTACTAATTGCATCTTTGCTTGACAGAGCACGTAGGCTACGGCGTGTTGCAGCTTGTTGTGGTTGTGGTACTAGCGCTACGATGGACGTACACAGGCCACACGCATGACACTAGGATACACCTGTAGGCCTCGGTACTTCTTCTCACGGAGGTATATTTTCAGTACATGTGTTCTTTAGTTGAACGGAGTTAAATGCTACAATCCTAACAAAATATAATGACTTATGTGCACACATAATTTAAATGATGTCTACAGGTTTTGGAGGACAAAGCTTGTCCCGCGCGACTGTGGACACTTTCCAAGGCCACGGAGACGATGACGATGAGGAAGACGATGAGAAGGTCGAGGAGCATGGTTATGATGAGCTTGCCGAGTCTCAGCTCTAGGACGCTCCTTTGACTCAGCCTACGCAGGTTGCAGGAACGAGGCGACGTCATCCGCCTTGCAAGTACACTCCAGGCACCGGCGCTCTTGGCCATAGGGGTAAGGGTAATACTAGAAGATAGTGACGACTACTTGTAGGTTAAGACTATGCTACCAACTTAGATTCAATGCCACAACTATTTGGGCTATTTGGACTTTGCTTATTTTGCATGTCTGGAGATTTGGACAGTATGTAGTTACTTTCCTATAACTATTTGGGACTCTATGGACATTGTCAACTATTTGGACTATGCAGGACATGTTATGTTGGTTGTGATGTTCGATGTGGTTGTGTTGTGCTATTTGAACGATTAAATGTTTGGATTATATTATGATGTCTCTGTTTGTAACTATGGATGCTCCTGAAACAAGGGAAACTCTTGCGAATTTTTTTTGTGAATCATTCATTATACTACACTGCCAAAAAGACATAAATGTAGTACATAGATTAAATGTAAATTCATTAGAACATGTGTAGTCCAATCATATCGTACACAGGCTTTGCAGATGAATCTAGGACCGTAACTTCGATCTAGAAAGGAAAGTTAGCAGCGGTTACATGGACGATGAGCAGGATGACACCAACAGTGGTGCTGGTTCACAGGATGCACTCTGCAATGATCCATATTGCACCTACCCTAATCACAAGAACAAGAGGCCTCCGCCGGCACCCCCGCCACCACCACCAACAACAATGGGAGGATACTATGGAGAAGGTGCAACACAATTTGCTATGTGGCCACACTACTAGGACAAACCAATCTTATTAACGAGCCACATCCATGTGTTTGTTGTTTGGTTTAATTATCTAAGGCATGTTAGGGTTAATCGAATGAATTGTTTGGTACATGTTCTCACATGCTATTTCATGTGTTGTGTGGGGTGAATTATGTAATCCACTACTTCGTTACATTTTATTTGCTCTAAAGTGAACTCGTTTCACTACCTCCGACAATGACCACAATTAATAAAACAAACAACACTATGAAACGTCCAATAATAGGACACATTAAACAACATAATAACATTTAAAGTACATGACAACAAACTAAATAACGCAGAACATGCGCTAGGTACGCTCATAATTAAAGTGCATTATATGATAACACATTGCATAGTCCAAGACTAGACAATATTATTCATGAATAAACCATAGAACTAGCAAATCATGCAGACTACTGAGTGCAACGAGACCACTTTCCCTTTCTCTGGGCATCGGGATTCTCCTCCATCGTTACCTTCGCTCAGTGCACACGCTCAAGCTTCTTCTTCCTCTCCTCCTTGTACGCAGCAACACGCATCCTTTCCTCCTCTTCCTTTGCTCCTCTTCTATTGCCTCCTCTCTGCTTCTCTTCTCCAATATCTCCAGACGCTCCGCATCCCACTCCTTCAGACCTTGTAGAAGCCGCTTGTCCGACTCCTTGATCTCAGTGTCGATCCACTGCTTAAAATCACAGAGCGGTGAAGGGGTCTACAACAAATGCAATTATTAGAAAACAAATACATATGCAATACTTCAAATGACAGAAAATAATTATTACACAATAACAATTTCTCACAATAAATGTACTGCGGCGCGGACGCTATGTAGGCTTCCATGCAAAATTAGAACACATCCAATACCTCTGCCTATATGTTTCCTCATCTTTAGAAATATCTACCTTGCAAGGATCACCACAAAAGCACATGGGTCTTGGAACATCGCTAGGGAGAGGCTTTGGGTCGTAGGGATTTTTGGTCATCCGGTCATAACTACAATTGAACCAATTTCATTGTAATAACCGAAAGCAAAAAACATTAAACTATAAACTGAGGGTTTACCATTTGATGCACAACAATGAATGAATAATATCGAAAGAGGCGCTGAGGTTACCTTGATTTGCTACTTTTTCCATGCCTTGGCATCCTACGGTTGCATATTACAAGTATTAATAATCTCTTTAAAAACCTAGTAATTATGTACCTACGAATACAAAAATACACCTAAAATAGATCAAATCAATGCGTAAAAAAGAAAGAGGGGAGAGAGTATACCTTGCTCTAGAAGATCTATGGATCAAATTAAAGTTTTCAAGGTGCAAGTAGTCGATTCAAAGAGATTGGGCAGATTGAGGAGAGAGAAAGAACCTAAGAGGGAGGACGAACAAATGAAACAGCCCTCAGATAGGGAAAGTCGGCCGTGGGTTTTGAATCCAGGCTCGACGCCGTGATCTTCGGCATCGAGCTATCTGCCAGATGATCCACCACGTCGAACAGGGCCCCGAAGCTCGACATCGTGAGTCATGACGTCGAGACGTGTAACATCGACGCCTTGAATTATGGTGTCGACCCCTAGGGTCCAAAGTTGAGTTTGCGTCGCCTAGGGGTCTAAACATAAATTTTCTTCAAAAAAGGGCCAAATTGCAAAAAAAATAGGTTGAATATAAGTGCTTCCAATAAAGCCCTACAAGAAGTTGGGTGTTTGGGAAGGGTGTTTTACTTACAAAAACAAGAGCTAAAAGGCAGTAGTACACTAGTGCAAAACTGGGTCTTTATGTTCCATGAACCCATGTTAGATTCCACGTATAATAGTATTGCATGTAGTGTTTCTTATTAAACTCTAGTTTCTATAGTAGTGAAATAGGATATTATGAATTGAGTTCGTCTAGATATAATAATTAAGTGTTTGGAGAGCATCGGTCACTCAAATTTTTGTTCCCTAGTTCTAAAATGGAGGGCTAGATCGAATCTCCCTCTCTCCATCTTATATATTCTTCTCCTTTTCGTCTTCCTCTACTCATAGTCCCGCATAGTGCCACTCACCTCCGCCTCCCTGCCCGGCTCTAGCGGCTTCCTACTCTCCCGCTGTTGGATCCACCATCCTCCACCATTACCTGACCCTAAAATCCATCAAATATGTGCCTCCTCCCCGTTGTCTTTGTCATCTCTGGTCAAGCTCCACTGCCACTACCGCCTCCCGCTTGGCTGGTGCCCTGTCGCCTCTACTGTTGCTACGCTAACCCAGTGGATGTCATCAGGCTATCTCTGCCATGCCCCTGGCCTTGCCCTGTCCAATCACCTTCCCACACTGCTAGCTCGGCGGCGCCATCACTGCCCTCATGCCCGCCACCATTGCCAGACTGACCTTCTCCACTGATAGTCCCTCTAAGCCTATTGAATTCAAGTAAGCATTCGAACCTCCAAATCCTAACCTTGCTGGAGTTGTAGAAGAAAATCATGTGGCATCCTTGGATTGGGTAAATAAAATCGAGTGAGAGGAAGCCAAGGATTTGAGTTTAGCTTATTTTAAGAATTATAAACCAATAATATCTATTTATGAAATTGCAACTTACTTTCCATTTCGCAAACAAAAAGTTACATTTCAATGTTCCATTCAGAAGAGAAACATTATCTAGATAATTATTGAGTTTTAGGCTTTTGATTGATAACGAACCATGTTGGGCCAACATCGGGCTCTTTCTAGCCCTTGCAGAAATTAGATCCGGCCCAACATTGTAACCAATTGACCGAACACCGAAGTACTAGCAATATAAGCAACTTGTCTCCCTTAATAATAGTTTCTCCAGAAAGGTGATGACGTCTGGATCTAGACATGAACATGTGCAAGACAACATTTTGCAAGAAGCAAACACAGCAGAAGAGCAGAAAGAAAAAGCCTAAACAATTGTAGAGGAGGCACCCATCAGTCTCTGTTCAGGCTGAGGCCTCACATGTGCCGCCGCCCTCTTATCTTTTTTATATTTTCTGCAAGCAAGATCTGATTAATTAATTACTATTCCAGCCCAATTGCTAATTTGGCCGCACCAAACAGACATGAGAGCGATGAGTGAGAGTGAGAGGAGTGAGACGCGCAAGTACAAAAAGCAAAAGGGCGATGAAATTTCCATGCTCCAATGATTGTGCAGTCACCAACAACTCCGGATTTCATTCTACTCCAATCAAGCGAGATTAAGAAACGATTTTATAAAAGGTGGGTTGTTATATGTCTCTGAGACGATGATGGCTCTACTGACTAACCAGATACAGTATTTATTAAGTCAGGTGTAATTTTCCATCGACGGTGTCAGAAAAGGACATTGCTCTGCACTAACAAATATCATTACGGCAATAATGTAATGCGAGCTTTGCAGCTTCAGCAGACTCCAGAGCTGAGTGCTAACACATTTCAAGAAAGAGAGAGAGAGAGCAGGGCTGAAGAAGCTGAGGGAGGAATCGCTGCCAGTGGAAAGCGGCAGAAGCAAGAACCAGCAAGAAAGGGGAGGGAGAAAGCCGAGGAACTTTTCCTCGGATTGGATCCTTCGCTTTTTGGGGAAGGAGAAGGCCCCTCTCTCTGTCCTCTCGCCGTCCTTGCGGAGGGCGGCAGCGGCAGCCGCAGGAGGAAGATATGTTCCCGCCTGGCCTGATCCACCACCGCCCTGACGCCCCCGCTCCCGGCGATGGGGCGCCGCGCTCCGGCCCCGGCGGGCCGAGCCTTGTACTGACGGCGGACCCCAAGCCCAGGCTGCGGTGGACGGCCGACCTCCACGAGCGTTTCGTCGACGCCGTGGCCCAGCTCGGCGGACCCGAGAGTGAGCCACTCCTCTCCTCCCTTGCTCTCCAATCTCGCTCCCTTGTTTTGGCATTGGAGTGGAGAGCAATGCGTGCTTGTTGGTTAGTGCATCCATTGGGTGTCCTCCTTGGTCTTGGGCAGGCGAGATTTCGTGGCGCGCGCGAGGTTCGGGAGCGGGGAATGCACAGGATTGGGGATGCTTGCGCTGAAATTATTGGAAAGTTCTGATCATTAGCGTAGAAATCCTGGAATTTAGGTTCGAGCTAAGCGCAAGTCGTTTGGACAAGTGCACTGTGCATTTGCGGTCAGATCTAGCGTGCCCGAGGCAAGATGGTATTGCGGGCGTGCATGAATGAATTTTACCTGCTTTCTTGCTATGGACCATGTTGACATATATGGCATGGATTTCTGCTGCATGTGGAAAAGATGGGTCCTTTTGTTGATCACGTTCGGTCTTTGTATTATGATGGCCTGTATTGATGAAGTTTGATTGTTGAGGACAATGCTATGAGGTTGGTTAGTGTGGATTTTTTTAAGGTAATGCTGGTCGCTCAAAGTTGATGTGTTGGGCCTAGCAAAAAGATGGTAATGTTTTCCCTGAGGTACTTATTAGCATACACAAGCTTGGCTCTTGCATATTTGTAGCTCTATACTATACGGTTTTTTCTTGTTCAAATTTCAGGCTACAAGCATTTTTTTTGTTGATTCGTTTCTGGCAGCATTGGCCAGTAAATCTAGCTATAGATGGTAAACATTCAAAGCTAAGGTAGCATATGTTTCTTTGTATAATTTTGAAGTTCCACCATGATTTTTTATGTGAACTGGGGCAGAGTAGTCACCACTGTCACCAAATCCATTTGGATATTGAATTGTCGCTCCAATTAGTAGTATGCCATTAGTTACTTGTTATCACTAAACTAGGAGAGTATACTATTTTAAATTCTAGTTTCATTTGTTTTGAAAATATTTTTAATGAACAAATAATTATGCAGAAGCAACACCCAAAACTATCTTGAGGACAATGGGTGTTAAGGGTCTTACTCTTTTCCACTTAAAGAGCCATCTTCAGGTACTTTGGCGTGTGCTTGCATGTTCCTCAAAACTCTTAAAAATAATTGGTTCTAAAAGTTTTCCATGTGACCAGAAATACAGATTAGGGAAACAATCCGGTAAAGAGGGGTCAGAGCAATCAAAAGATGGTAAGTAAGTTATATTAATCAATGTACTGATTTTTTTTATTTTCTTCAATTAATATTCAATTCTTTTTGTCAAAGTTCATTTTCTTTGTGACACCCTGTATGCATGTTTATTATTATTCTGATTAATTAATTAATGGTCTTTCTATGTTAACTTCATCATTTTTTTCATGATTATGAATTGATATATCATTTGTGTGAGTACATATTGTATGTAGTCTTTTTATGGCAGATGAAAACCAATGGTAAGTGTTCGAGAAAAAAAAAACGATAGTAAGTTTGTAAAGGAAAATGTTATTTTTTCCTAATTATAAAATAGGCATCTATTGTGAATCAACAGCCTCCGAACTGAAGATGCAGAATGAGTCTAATGAGGAAGACTACAAGAGGATCAGAGTAGTTTGTTCTTATGGTTAATGGGGATACCTGGGCAGAATGGAACTGCTGAAATTGCTGCAGGGCCGATTTAGGCCTAGGGCCACTGGGGCCGTGGACTTTAAAAATCCTGTGGCCTAATCCCGCACTGCTATGGGCCGGCCCTAGTCATCCACCCATGGCAGGCCTAGGCAGCCACAAACCTCCTTGGCCCCCCTCCTGATCCATCAAATCTATTGGATGTAGTGCCGCCTGTGTGTCTATCGCATCTCCTCTGGCTCCCTGCCTCTGCCCCTCATTCCAGACCGCCAAACCCTAGCTTGGTAGCTCCTGCAGTCCCCCAAACACGACTCCATAGTCCAGTTGCATGCGGCCAAATTGATTCATGGCCGACGACAGGCCCGTGTGGCCGGCATTGGGGCGCTGCTTGTGTGCAGGCTGACGGGTCAGATGAGCACGAGGCCAGTGGTTATGCGTGCAGTATCAGTATGAAGCCACTGAAAGTAGCAGTACTGGCCAACAATGCTTGCCACATAGATGCTTGCAAATTGCAATGAACATAGGTTCTCTATATTTCCACTTGCAGATTTTTTGCGAGTATAGAAATTGAATTCTCATGTCTCGTTTAAATAAAGTTGCCTCAATTACCACAAACTAGTGCAAGTTGACATGTTTCATTCTTGAATCATGATTGTTACTTTTTCATTAATTTTTTTAAAAAATCATGGGTAACCTCAAACTAGAACATGACCTAGTATGAATGGTCTAGGAGCTTAGATGGTGGTGTAGACGTGGCAATTCACCAGCTCTGCCGCTGAATTGCTGCATCATGGGAGTTAGAAGAGAGAGGTGTTCAGGTGGTCCTTCCCTAGTAAAATGTGATGATCTCATGGCACGGACATTTGTTAGTTGATAAGGATGTATTGATACTATAATTTGTAAACCGATTTAGTTATATGCGTTCAAAATGCCCTATCAAACAAAAACTGAACTTGCCTCATATACACCTCCCAGGAGGTTACACACATGTGCTACTAAAAATGATACAATGTTGATGCATATTGTCATTCTTTGCCAAGGCCTCTAAGATTATGTTCTCATTTGTGATTTCAATTCATTTTCCCCAGTGCAAATCAGGTTTAAGGCATGGATTTAGCACTTGACGGCTTGACCTCAGTTAAGTGAATGCGGGTGCCAGGCATCCCCGTTTTCGTGCGATAGAGTAACAAACCATGCAGCGCTTGCATGTGTAGCTGGAGGGGCTGATGATGTGCTAGCGAACCTTGAGACCCAAGGGGTAGTACAGGGCTGCAGGCATAGTAAAACCGACTACAGATGTAGCAGCAGTTAGATCTGGATTATTTGTGACCCATCAATATGATAAATTTAGCCCTTTCATAATCCATCCACTTGGAATAATGTTCTGTTAGAGAATGTGATTGGATTGATTGGGCTAACCCTAGAAGGGTAGCTATATAGGTAACCATACATGGGCCACATGGGCCTTAGCCTCATGGTTGTAATACACATACATTCCAACACCCCCCGCAGTCTGAACTACCGGCGCAGCGGAGTTCCAGGCTGAACAAGAAAGAACACACATAGCCCCCCACAGACGCAACTAGCCACTGATGATGTTGAGGCTGGAGCGAAACTCGGTGAAGGTCGAGGACGGGAGGCCTTTGGTGAGATGTCCGCGAACTGGGAGGTAGTCGGAACATGAAGGACCTGCACCTCGCCCATGGCCACCCGACCACGGACAAAGTGGAGGTCGATCTCCACATGCTTCGTCCGCTGGTGCTGGATGGGGCTGGTGGAGAGGTAGACCGCACTGACATTGTCACAGTAGATCAGTGTGCTCTGGGAGGGCGGAGTGTGCAGCTCAACGAGAAGCTGCCGGAGCCAGGAGGCCTCAGCCACGCCGTTAGCGACAGCGCGGTACTCCGCCTCGGCACTAGATCGGGAGACCACCGGCTGGCGCTTGGACGACCAGGACACCAGGTTGCCGCCCAAGAAGATAGCATAGCCGGAGGTGGAGCGTCGAGTGTCCGGACACCCCGCCCAGTCAGCATCAGTGTAGACGACGAGGTCAGTGGAGGGGGCTCGTGGAGAAGGCCGTAGTCGAGCGTGCCCCGGAGGTAGCAGAGGAGATGCTTGAGAGCCGTGAGGTGAGGCTCCCGGGGATCATGCATGTGGAGGCAGACCTGCTGAACTGCATAGGTGATGTCCGGTCGGGTGAAGGTGAGGTACTGAAGGGCACTGGCGAGACTCCTGTAGGTAGTGGGGTCGGACACTGGGGGGCCCTCAGCCTCGGACAGCTTGCCCTGAGTGTCGACCGGAGTGGAGCAGGGGTTGCAGTCAGTCATCCTAGCTCGCTCCAGGATATCACGAGTATACTGCCACTGGTGAAGAAGTAACCCGGCAGGACGGTGCTCAACTGTGACCCCGAGGAAATGGTGGAGCACACCCAGATCCTTCATAGCAAACTCTTGCTGGAGGGTAGCAATGATCCGGCGGAGAAGGGCCTCACTGGAGGCTGTGAGGACAATGTCATCAACATAGAGCAGCAAGTATGCAGTGTCAGCCCCATGATGGTAGATGAACAGTGATGTATCAGACTTAGCCTCCACGAACCCCAGTGTCAGCAAAAAAGCAGCAAACCGGTGGTTCCACGCCCGGGGTGCCTGCTTGAGGCCGTAGAGAGACCTGTTGAGCCGGCAGACCATGTCAGGACGGGAGAAATCAACGAACCTCGCCGGCTGACTGCAGTACACTGTCTCGGTGAGAAGGCCGTGCAGAAAGGCATTCTTGACGTCCAGCCGATGGACGGGCCATGACCGAGCAAGCGCCAACGAGAGCACGGTACGGACGGTGGCCGGCTTGACCACCGGGCTAAAGGTCTCATCATAGTCGACTCCAGGGCGCTGAGTGAAACCCCGGAGAACCCATCAAGCCTTGTAGCGCTCGAGAGTGCCATCAGCCTGACGCTTGTGGGTCCAGATCCACTTGTCGGTGACGACGTTGGAGCCCGGCGGCCGAGGCACCAGCTCCCACGTCTGGTTGGCGAGAAGCGCGGCGTACTCCTCTTCCATCGCGCGGCGCCAATGAGGATCCAACAGGGCGTCGCGGACAGAAGAGGGTACCGGGGAGACCAGCGCGTCGCCGGTCGAAGCCTCAAAGGACACGAGGCGGCAGTGTGTCAGCCGCGTGCCGTGTCACCATCGGGTGAACATGCCGCGGGTGTCGGTGAAGAAGCGGCGGGTGGTAGACCGGCGGTGCACCACGGGCCAGCGGTGACTGCAGCGGTGGTGTCGGTGTCCCCGGCGGAGAAGGGACCTCGAGTGGTGGCGGCCGCGGCCTGCGCTGGTACACCCGTACCGGCGCGGCGAACTGCGACGGAGGTGCCGGGGCAGGACCAGGCGACGGCGACCAGCATGGCCCCCCCCCCCCGGGGCAGAATCGGGGGACGAGGGCCCCGGGTCTGCACCAATCGGAGAGGTCGGGGCCGCGCCAGAGGACGACGGGCCCGGACCCACCGGGGAGCCGGGACAAGTGGCCGGCAAGGAGTGCGGCAAAGCGGTACCTGCAGGAGACCACGGAAGAAGTGGCTGGGCCACCGTGTCAGCGGGAAAGAGGGAGGGGGGTCAGGAACAGGAGTGCTGGTGGTGCTGGAGAAGGGAAAGACAGACTCATCGAACACCACATGGCGAGAGATGAGGACCCGTCGGAAAGTAAGATCAAAGCACCGGTACCCCTTGTGATCTGGGGAGTACCCGAGGAAGACACAAAGAGTGGAGCGGGGTCCAGCTTGTGGGAGGAAGTGGCAGCGGTGTTGGGGTAACACGCACACCCAAACACGCGGAGGTGATCGTACCGAGGAGGGGTACAAAAGAGGGCGTGGTGTGGCGTGGGAGCGGGACAGGCAGCGGAAGGAAGACGGTTGAGGAGGTAGGTGGAAGTGTGCAAGCCCTCAGCCCAGAAGCGAGCAGGAAGAGAGGCCTGAAACAGAAGGGTGCGCACGGTGTCGTTGATGGTGCGAATCATCCGCTCAGCCTTGCCATTCTGCGAAGAGGTATACGGGCAAGACATGCACAACTGAACACCGTGAGAGAGAAAGAAGGCATGGGAGGTGGAGTTATCAAACTCACGACCATTGTCACACTGGACGGCCTTGATGGTGAGGCCGAACTGTGTGGACACCCAGGTGAAGAAGTGAAGGAGCGTAGAAAACGTATCAGACTTCGCACGGAGGGGAAAAGTCCACGAATAATGCGAAAAATCATCAACCACCACAAGATAGTACTTATAACCAGAAAGACTGATAACAGGAGATGTCCATAAGTCGCAATGTACAAGATCAAAAATGCGGGCCGCATGGGAAGTAGAACTATGAAAAGGAAGACGAACATGTCGGCCCAATTGGCACGCATGACACAGTTGCTCATCAAGAGCCCGAGTACATGGAAGACCGGAACTACGACTGAGCTGTATCAGGGCATCACGTCTAGGATGGCCGAGGCGCCGGTGCCAAGTAGTAGAGGAAGAAGAAGCGGCGAAGGCAGCTGACAAAACGGACGACGAAGAAGACGAAGTAGCTGTCGGGAAGCGAAGGGTGTAAAGGGGCCCGGAGCTATCACATCGGAGCAGAGGACGCCGGGAAGCCAAATCCTTTACAGTAAGACCAGAAGAGTCAAATTCCACAGAACAAGAATTGTCAGCTGTAAAATGACGAATAGAAAGAATGTTGTGAACCATAGGAGCAACAAGAACATTAGGAAGACGGAAGGAGCCATGAGCACCGGCGGTACCCACAGACGTGACTGGAAGACACGAACCATTTGCGACCATAATGGACGAAGGAAGAGAGGAAGAGGGAGAGTGGAGAGACGAAAGTATACCGGGGTCAGGGGTGGTGTGGTAGGTGGCTCCCGAATCAGCGATCCACTCGGGTCCGATCGGAGGTGTCAAGCCCATGGTGCTGAACGAGCGAGCCAGAGCCGCCTGGTCCCAGCCGGTAACCCCAGGTAGGGTCCCGGAGGGTGGAGCCCACGGCGTAGCAGGGAAGGCGCCGGGAGGAGGAGCACCAGGCGGAGCACCGGTGAGCATGGCCGCCGGTGGGCGAGGGTTGCCCCCGGGAGCGTGGTAGGGCCACATGGTGATGCGCCCGGACCACGGGTTCTGGAAGGAAGGCCATGGTGCCCCCCTGCGGCCCACCCGGTGCCGGAGCGTGGGTGAGACCACCCCGGTCGCCCCCGTGACCCCCTCGGCGACGACGACCGCCACGAGCCCCCCACCTCCGCTCGGCCCGGAGAGAGGGGGACCCAGGAGAGACTGCGGCGGTGGAGCGGACGACCGTGGTGGGGCAGACGGACGTGGCAGAGTAGCAGCCAGAGCTGTCGAGGAAGACGAGGACCCCGAAGAAGCGGTGGACCCCGGCTGGAGGCCCTGCGTGAGCTCCTCCATGACGAGATCGTCACGGACCTCCAGGAAGGTAGGGAAGGGCCTCTGACGGGTGATCCACGTCCTGAGGTGGGCGTAGCGGTCGCGGAGCCCGCGGAGGACGTTGAGGACCAAGATGCGATCCTCCACGGGCCAGCCGAGGTCGCCAAGGGAGTTGGCCATGCCCTTCATCCGACGGCAGAACTCGCCGACGGAGAGGTCACCCTGGACGAAGGTGCAGAAGCTCGCGTAGAGGCGCAGAGCCCGAGCCTCGGCGTTGCACAGGAACTGTCCCTCAAGGGCAAGCCACGCCCGGCGCGCGTCAGGGGAGGTGCAGACAAGGTCGTGGAGGTCCAGAGAGATCGTCCCCAGGATCCAGGAGAGGACGATGCTGTCGAGACGGAGCCACGATGGTGTCTGGGCGGCGACCGAGGCGTCAACAAGGACGTGGTCGTCGAGGGCGTAGCGGCGGAGAGTGAGAAGCACCAGATCCCGCCAGCGGGCGTAGGAGGGCGACTCCGGCTCGAGGACGACCGGGACGAGGAGGCGAATATTCTGGACCCCCCCGGCCTGGTAGTGTAGCTGAGTCACGAGCGGGTCAGCCGGGTCGTGCCAGAGGACGGCGGTGTGGGACACACAGCGTCCCGGCGAGGCGGAGGAGGCGGCTCCAGCGTCCTGGGAGATGGGAGAGGCGAGGAGCTGCTCCTCCTCGGCGATCTGGCGGGCCAGGGCGTCAGCCGCGTCGCGCTCGTGCTCCCAGATGAGGGCGGCCGCACGCACCCGGGCCTGCCCCTCCGCGGCGGCAGTCCGTGCGGCGACGAGGGCAGCGGCGAGGGCGGAGTCCGGACGAGGGCCAGCGGCATCCCGTGGCGCCAGGGGAAGAGAGCCGCCTGGCAGCAGGGTTGCGCCGCCAAGGGGACCCAGTCCACTGGCCGCGGCGAAGTGCAGGGCACCGGCAGCGGGCCAGTCGGTGGCGGCTGCTCCAGGGTGGCCGGCTGGAGCAGAGGCGCCTCCAGGCGGGGCAGCGGCTGGAGTGGCTGCTGCTCCAGGCGGTGCGGGTCGACCTCCACGGCTGCGGGCTGGGGCTGGGAGGCGCCCGCACCTGGGCCAGCCGCAGCTGGGAGGAGAGGTGCAGGGGCCGCCGGTGGAGGATGAACAGCAGGGGCGGCGGTGGCAAGAGCTTGGGCTGCCGGCGGGTGGGCGCCTGGAGGAGCAGCAGGGGCGGCAGCAAGCACTTGAGCCCAGGTGGAAGAAGAGGAGAGGGGGGGAAATGGCTGTAGAGTGAAGGGGGAGGAGGGGGAGCGCCGGCCATGGCCCTGCTGGCCGGCGGCGGCAGCCACCAGCAGGGGGCGGCGGCTGGGTAGGGGTGGAAGGGGAGAGACCTAACCCTAGGCTGCTGATACCATGTTAGAGAATGTGATTGGATTGATTGGGCTAACCCTAGAAGGGTAGCTATATAGGTAACCATACATGGGCCACATGGGCCTTAGCCTCATGGGCCTAATACACATACATTCCAACATGTTCGCCCTTCTGTGTTTTAATATTCGAACTTTTTTTAAGGAGCACCTGACCACCTTTCACTAGAAGAATCTGTATAGGAAGAAGCATGTTACGGTTAGTTGGTGAATATTTTTTCTTTCTCAAAAATGCAGGAGAACTGCATACCATTGCATTAAGAAGAATTTAAATATTTACAATAACCCCAGACACCAAACAAACTTCAGGTTGCATACTCCGCGGGGACAAAAGATAAACCTGAGCAAAGCTAGCTAAATGACCTTAAGTGGCGGCAACCTCAAGTTGCACCGAACCCCAGCTCCTGCTAAACACCAAAGGTGTCCTTCCTCAGTTATCTGTCTGAGGATTGACTGCATGTCTGCATGCTTATTTGCTCACAAATTTTCACATGTATTGTAGCAGAAAACTGTGGATTACTATTATGGATTTGAATGTTTTGAGATCTTCCATGTGGCCATATCCCTTCTAATTTAAGAGGCCTTGGCTATAAATTGGGGGAAAAAAGGAGAGCAGCTCATGTTAACTGTTTATAAATTCAGTCTACAGTCATGCTTCTGATAGGATCACCACACTGCCGACATGCATAATCATGTCCAGATGGAGATGGAGGCCTCCAATTGCATCCGCGTATATGCAATAATGATTTTAAAAAAGGAACAAATTTAAAACCATATGTTTGTTTTTTTGGCACCGCAGTGTTTGTTTATATTATTACTAAATTAAACGGTGTTGCCTTTTTCTTGAAAACGCAGGAGAGCTGCACTTCATTATATTAAGAAGAAAATGGGACAAGAACCCAGTTACAACACACACCACAAACACCACGATTAATTAAACGGTGTTGTCATTGCGTACCACCTTTCCTCTGCAGTTATTGTGTCTTTGCCAAATCTTTAGCATGGCCTGTCTGCAGGGATTTTTCTTTTTAAAAGAGCAGTTTTAATCTCATAAGGTCTAATTGTATGATACTGCATGGTTTAGTATTATCAATCATCACTAACGAAATAAAATAGAGGAATATCTAGTGAAAACCCATGTATGTATGTGACCTGTATGACATATGCTCAAGTTATCCATTTTTCTTAGTCTAAAATTTGAAAGGAGTGAAAGAGTTCTTTTGGTTCTTGTACTAATTTCTGACCTCTGTTTTGCACTTACCTTTCCCCAAACTGCAGCATCCTATCTTCTAGATGCTCAAAGTGGAATGAGTGTGTCCCCTAGAGTTCCTGCCCAGGAGATGAAAGAGTATGGTTCATCAGATATTCCTTGTCCAGCATATTATTTTATTCTTCTTCGTTTTCGGCAGATTGAATACTCTTAGACTATTTACTGTGGCTGTGCTATTCGAAAGAGTTAATGTCATGATTACTTGCTGCAGAAGCCAAGAAGTTAAAGAAGCACTGAGAGTGCAGATGGAAGTGCAACGAAGACTGCATGAACAAGTGGAGGTAATTCTGATTATTTGTTCTATTATGCTCTTAAGTTAGTTTCCTGAATTGTGTAAAGCAAGAAAATGCCAACTCTTGTATTTTCTGCAATAGTTTTGCTTTTGACACATTCATTGAGTTGAGAAGTGAAGCTTGGAATGGAATTTGTTAATATATCCTTTATATTTGAATGATGCAGAATCCTTAGGTTTCACTTATCCAGATATTCACTTAACTAGAGAGCTGCATTTGGGTTCTAGTTGAAAGGACAGTCCCATTAATGGAATATGAGTCAATTCTTCCGAAGGAATTATGAATCCACCAGCGAAATTTTCCATAATCTGTGTGTTCTTGCTTGAAAGTAGTATTATTAAAGGGTGCTTTCAGGTTTGCAAAAAGTGTGATGATTAAATGATTTCTTAATAAAAGTAAAAACAAAATCTCAGGAAACAAATGATTAGTTTAGGGGCTGAGCTTAACTGAAACATTGTGATAACAGGACCTTCAGGATATCTGCTCTCTAATGGAGCATATCTGAACCCAATTCTTGCAGTGTTTGTGAAGAAATTTGCAGTGTCAACTTGAACAGCTGCATACAAGGCCTGCTCATTACAATTCTTGGCTGCTTTTACTATTACCAGGTCCAAAAGCGTGTGCAGATCAGAATGGAAGCGCTTCAGAAGTACATCGACAGTATCCTAGCGAGCGCATGCAAGATGGTCACTGAACAGTTCGCTTCAAGTGGCTTCAGTATCTCCGATCCTGATCTCCCTGAGATATCCCCTGGAGGGGTAATGTGTGGCCCCACAGACACGTTGAGCTCCTCAGTGTTCAACCAGCTTTCTGTCAGTTCCATCGACTCGCACCGTCCAGGAGGCAAACCTTCTCCATCAGGCATGGAAGGTCCTCCACTGCTCCTCCAGAAGTCGCCTGAGCTCAAGCGGAGGTCCTCTTGAACTGTGACAGCAAATTCTGAGGGTGGTGATGGCTGTCTTTGGTAGTGATGTGCAATATGGTGGTGACAAGGGAAATGGTGGTCCAGTCTTGTGGTAGCTGACTTTCTTCAGGTAGCAGGATGTGCTGTGTTTGTCATGGGATTATGATTCTAGCATCCTTAGCACACTTGAAATATTGACTCGTGTCCTACTGTCGTTTGTGTTAATCCATGTATGCACAATGATTCATGTTGGGACATGTTAACAGCAGATGTTTCAAGCTTGGTATTTGTCTCAATTGTCCATGCAGGCTTCCCAACAATTACTGCAATTTAACTTAAAGACTATTTAGCTCAGAAAGATTCATACTGATTTTGTAATCCACAAATTGCTAGTTGCAACATAGCAAACTGCTTGCACATCCTCTCTTTCTGAATGATCTTAGTTATTTAAACTTTGAACTGTATTTTCTTTTCTTCTTTTGAAAGGTTGAACTACTTATTCAGCATGAGATATGCCAATTCCATAAGAAAAATAACATCTTTTTAATCGATAAACCAAATTATAGGTTCTCCGCATTAAGCTTAAAATAATGAAATTTAGAATTTTTCCATGTCGAACATTTTCAAAAAAATATGTCGCAATGACTGTCGAAGTCAATTGACATGATGGGATAGCTTGAGAATGCTTATGCCAGATCACTGGTACATAACAGCGACGTATGAAACGAAAATCCAGCAGCTAGTTCTAATGCCTCTAATCTTTTGAAGTGGTTAATCCAGTGAACTCTTCAACTCTGCATTTTTGGTAATTTTCATAAGTTGTCGAATATCCCTGGCCCACTGTCGGATGAATTTTCATCCAAACAATTTCGATGATTGATTAATCAACATTCAATTTGCTCCAAATTTCATTTCCCAGCATAAATTTGCAGGATCATACCACACCACCATTGAACTCAAAACGGTAGGATCACTACATCCACAAGTAGTACATGTCACTTTTGTGGGATGTCACTGTCGTAATCTTAGCATTAACCCCAACTTGACATGGCCAATTAACCGTCTCCAGCACGCAACAAGGGTTCCAAGGGGAAAAGAACATGGCTCACATCAGTGACTTGTCCAAAGGACTGAAAAGCGAATATTCGCAGCATCGTCCTGAAGATGCTCCCAATACAAGAATCCAAAACCAGAGCAAAATGCAAATACAATAAGCCTTGGGTTACTGTCGACAACGACCAGCTCGGTTCCAACTAGTAGCACACTGTATTAAGACTAGTTTACTATCTCAAGATGAAATCAAGGCCTGGCACTGACAGCAGATGTGATAGTCCCAACAAGGATGGTAATTC
This sequence comes from Saccharum spontaneum, assembly GCA_022457205.1. Lineage (NCBI taxonomy): Eukaryota > Viridiplantae > Streptophyta > Magnoliopsida > Poales > Poaceae > Saccharum > Saccharum spontaneum. Next base: position 30,744,200 of record CM039584.1, read on the forward strand.
TGAGAAAAGGCGTGTGCTTGGACGCACATGTAATTCTGGAACAAACTGAGGTGCAGACACAGCCTTGCCTTGTAGTACTAGCAAGTTTAGCAACAGGCTTGGACCGTTACGCATTTGGGCAAATAAGCATTCGCCAGCTGGACATGTCACACACAGCTACTAGCTTTGTTCTAGTCCTATGTGGCGTACAGGCCGAGCGGCGGTGTCCACGCCGTTGGGCAGAAACTGAGAGCTGTACTTGTCGCCTGGGCATTACGCTGCAGTTGATGCCATATGGTTTGGTTAATGACGTCTAGGTTCATGGAGGCCTCTACTAATAACAAGAGTCCAGGTTCGTAGACGGCTCATGATTTTGCTTTGTGGGCGTCGATAGCTGTAATGTACTACCAGTACTAGTGTTTCTTTACATTATCAATCATTTGCATTGTATACATCATCTATTTGTTGTAGTAGGCTACTAGCATACAAGCGTGTCCAGAATTTATATATTAGTATTGATATATTTTTATTGGTTTCTCCTATCATGTTCAAGTAGACAACTAGTAGGATGTATCTGAATGACTACCAAGCATGGTCAAATCGCTTACCAAAATTTGCTAAAAGTGTGGTGGACAAATTGTTAGATACACCTAACACCTTAGACAAACTTTGACCAAGTTTTGTGTCATAGTGCGGCCAACAAATTCATTGCCATATCTTAGGAAAAATTTGGCAAGGTTTTGAGTCTGTAACATATGATTTTGCAGTCTGAAAATATATAACGTGGTGAAACTGCGGTAAAGAATCGATCAAACAACTGCCATGGAAAAACTAGTAAAGTATGGTAAATGATGAATCAAGCAATTTAAGTTTAGATTTTTATAAATGATAGGTAGGAATGGGTCTAGCGGTTTTTTCCCCTATTGTACAAATATGTAATGTGGTATAATGCTACGCCACATGCCCATATCTATAAGGAGACAATACTTGGTAACTAAATTTTTACCAAACAAGTTAAGCTTCCATGCAAAGACAGTATCCTAGCGAGCGCATGCAAGATAGTCACCGAACAGTTCGCTTCAAGTGGCTTCAGTATCTCTGACCCTGATCTCCCCGAGATATCCCCTGGAGGTGTCATGTCTGGCCCCACGGACACATTGAGCTCCTCGGTGTTCAACCTGCTTTCTGTGAGCTCCATCGACTCGCACAGTCCAGGAGGCAGACCTTCTCCATCAGGCATGGAAAGTCCGCCACTGCTCCTCCAGAAGTCGCCTGAGCTCAAGCGGAGGTCCTCTTGAACGGTGACAGCAAATTCTGAGGGTGGTGATGGCTGTCTTTGGTAGTGATGTGCAATATGGTGGTGACAAGGGAAATGGTGGTCCAGTCTTGTGGTAGCTGACTTTCTCCAGGTTGCAGGATGTGCTGTGTTTGTCATGGGATTATGATTCTAGCATCCTTAGCACACTTGAAATATTGACTCGTGTCCTACTGTCGGTTGTGTTAATCCATGTATGCACAATGATTCATGTTTTTTTAGATAATGGATAGTACCTATCCGGCTTCATCTACCAAAGGGTAGAATCAGACCAATTATTACAGTCTCACGGTCAAAGACCACAGCACAGAAAAAAAGTTTAACCACCAGAATCCGGCTAAAAGAGGAAAAGTAAGGCAAAAGTTCCTGACACTCGCTAGCCAAGAAAATTATTTGAAAGCCACCCATTGGAACTAAAGAACTGAAGGGCGGATGTCTCCAAACGCTGCCCTGCACGTAGAAGTTGATCTCGTAACACCTCACGCCGCTGCAGCTTAGCCCATTGTCGCAGCCAATAAGTTTCCCTGAATAGTACCTGCAAAAAAAATTTTGGTCTACATTTGTTAAAAACCACCTCGTTCCTTGTTAACCAGATCGTCCAGCATAAGACTGATGCTGCAGTTAATAACAAAACATTTTGAGGCTTACTGCCCATCTTTGACCATGTAACGAAAAGATCTTCCATACTCAAAGGGGCAGAGATCCCAAACATAAGGTGAACCGCGCGCCATAAGAATTTAGCATAGTAACAATCAAAGAAGAGATGTTGGATAGTCTCTGGATAATGGCAAAATGCACAACTTTTATCACATTCTAGTTACGCCTAGACAAGTTGTCCTTCGTCAAAATCACACCCCTCTTTAGATACCACAAGAAAATCTGAATTCTTATGGAATTTTTACTTGCCAAATATCTTGTGACACCCTTACCCCGTTGTTAATTAGCGTAGCATACAACGACTTTGCCATAAAAGTGCCTGAAACATTTAGTGACCAAACAAAAGTATCCCTTTCCCTATGTAAGTTCAAATCATGTAAAGAGGCTACTATTCTATGCCAGTCCATCAAATTCCTGTCTCCTAAATTTCTCCTGAAGGAAATATTGAGAGGAACCGTTGATACGATATTTGCCACAGAGTCTTGTTTCCGCCTTACTATGTTAAACAACGCTGGGAATTTATCTTTCAGAGGTTTGTTACCTATCCTGTGTCTAACCAAAAACGTGTTTGAGACCCATCAGACACCTTGAAAGTGCCAAAACTCAAGACGTCTTTAACTTTCATCAGACCCTTCTAGAAATGAGAGTCTATTGGTTTTTTCATGCAACTACCCGGTGGTTTATTTTTTAGGTATTTATTTCTCAAAAGCTGTTGCCAAACCCCTTCTTCATTTAACAACTTAAACAGTCATTTACTCAAGAGGCATTTATTTTGTATTTCCAAGTTTTGTATCCCTAAACCACCTTGGTCTTTGGGTTGGCACAAAAGCTCCCACTTAGCCAGTCTGTATTTTCTCTTATGTTGATCACTTTGCCAGTAAAATCTAGATCTAAAGCAGTCAATCTTTTCTAAAACTCCCTTCGGTAGTTCAAAGAAGGATAGCATAAACATCGGTAGGCTAGAAAGCACTGAGTTAATGAGAACTAGACGTCCTCCTACTGAGAGCATCTTACCCTTCCAACCATTAAGTTTACTCTCAATTCTTTTCTTAATTTCCACCCGGTCCTTATTACTTAGTTTCCTAGTGTGCATGGGCAGACCCAGATAGTGAAAGGGAAACTTTCCCATCTCGCATCCGAATAGTTGTGAATAAAATGCTTCGTGATCTTTTGCCCTACCAAAGCAAAAGATTTCACTTTTGTGATAATTGATTTTCAGTCCATATAGTTGTTCGAAGGTGCTTAAAATTAATTTTAAGTTAACCGTCTTTTCAACATCATGGCCTAAAAATATCACAGTATCATCCGCGTATTGCAAAATCAAAAGACCATCTTGAACGAGATGAGGTACCACTCCGTCTATCAGACCCACTTCCTTGGCTCTAGCAATTAAAACGGCTAGCATATCGACAACTATATTAAATAGTATTGGTGACAATGGATCGCCTTGCCTTAAGCCTTTTTTAGTTTGGAAGTAAGGGCCTAGCTGGTCATTGATCTTAATATTTACATTTCCTCGTTGTGTGAAAAGTTTCACCCAGGAACACCATTTTTCAGAGAAACCTTTCATTCTCAGTGTCTGCTGTAGGAAGTTCCAATTTACTTTATCATAAGCCTTTTCGAAGTCTGTTTTAAAAATAACCCCATCCATTTTCTTTGTATGTAGTTCATGAATTGTCTCATGGAGAATTACTGCAGCCTCCATTATATTTCTTCCTGGTAAAAATGCCGTTTGTGTTGGTTAATTAAATTATGAGCAATAGTGGTTAACCTGTTTGTCGCCACTTTGGTAAAGATTTTTAAGGAAACATTCAACAAACAGATGGGTCAGTATTGTTGGATAGTTCTTGCCTCTCGTTTTTTGGGAAGTAAAATAATATTACCAAAGTTAAGGCGATGCAACGGTAAAACCTCCTCCTGGAATTCCTTAAACAGAGCCATCAGGTCTGGTTTAATTAATTCCTAGAACACTTGATAAAACTCTGATGGAAAGCCATCTGGATCTGGCGCTTTATTATGTTCCATTTAAAAGATAGCTGCCCGAACCTCAGCCTCCGAGAATTCACTAGTTAGTAACTCATTTTCTTCTTCCGAGACTTGTGGGATATCTTGGACTAAATGTTCGTCCAGCATCATCCCAATGTTGTCCGGTGGGACGAATAGGTCTTTATAATAGTTGGTAATATGCTCTTTTAATTGAGCATCACCCTCTATTATAGTGTTTCCATTTTCCAGCCGGAAGATACGAGTTTTCCTGTGTCTCCCGTTAGCCAGCAAGTGAAAATACTTAGTATTAGCGTCCCCCTCCAGGAGATGTTTTACCTTTGCCCTCTGGTGCCACTTTAGCTCTTCCTCTCTTAACAAATCAGCTAGCCTATCATTTAGCACATGCTTTAGATTTAATTCTGCTTCACTCAACATTAGAACTTCAGCTTTTTTGTCTGACGCATCTAGTTTATTTAGGATTCGCTTTTTTCTTTCTTATAATGCCCACTTAAGTTTTTTGCCCAACCTCTGAGGTACTGACGAAGCCTTCTAATCTTATTTTGCCACCTTTCCAAAAGTGTCCCGATATCCACAACACTGTTCCACACTTCCCTCACTGTGTCACAAAACCCATCTCTAAGCTCCAAGAGTTTGCCAAATGAGATTGGCATCCTTTCAATTTTGGTAAAATAAGAAAATTTGGGTTCCAACAGCTTGGCAAATGAGGTTGGCATTCTTGGCAACTTGCCATCCACCGGCCTCGCACGCGCAAATATGCGCGCGCGGAGCGGACTTGGCATCCGTATGTACGAGAGAGGTGGAAGGGCACAAACATAATTTTGTTTCTCTCTCAGGGTTCCTGATGTAAGTTTTTAAGAGGTGGAAGGGCATAAACATAATTTTGTTTCTCCCTCAGGGTTCCTGATGTAAGTTAGATCTGGGTTTGGCAAGTGAATTATACCAAACTCTTGGAGAGAGACTGTTTTTTTACTTGGCATATCTTTTTACAACTTGGCAAAACACAAGATTTGCCAAATGAAAATTGCCAAACTCTTGGAGATGCTCAGCCAACCCAATTCAAATTTGAACTGATGTTGGTACGTTTGAGATGAGTTATTTGTATTACATAATAGAGGTGTATGATCTGAAATTTCTCTACTCAAAGCGTGGACAGTCGAAAGTGGGTAATGGGATTCGAACTCGGTGCAAACTAAGATTCTATCTAGCTTCTCAAAAGTTTGATTCTGCAGATGATTTGCCCAAGTGAAATTTCGACCAGGTAACTCAAGCTCTCTCAAGTTTAATGAGTCTATAACAGCATTGAACAGGAATGGCCACCGATCACTGTAATTGTTGTTATTCTTCTCAATTGGGCTACGAATAATGTTGAAGTCGCCACCCATAAAAACGGGTAAGGTTTCTTTCGAACATATTCGTACTAACTCTGACAAGAAAAGAGACTTTTGGTCATTCTGAGCTGGGCCATAGACCGAGAATAAGTTAAACTGAAAATCATCCTCTATGTGACGTAGCTTGAAACGTATAAAAAAATCCCCCTCCTCTATCTGACCTATGTCAAAGGTTTGAAGATTTATATCTAAAAGCATGCCACCAGATCGACCCCTAGGGGCTTTGCAATGCCAAAGAAAATTTCTGCCAGCACAAATATTATTTTATGTCGATTGCGGGAAATCATCTCTCCCTGTCTCTGATAAAGCAATAAAGTCTAAATTCTTCTCCCTTGTTAAATCAGATAGGAACCTATATTTTTTTGTATCCGCAAAATCATTACAATTCCAAAAAAATACCTTTCATTTTGTACTAGACTTATTCAACTTTTTTCCACTCTTAGAAGCACTTTTCTTAGACTGTGATACGGGGGTATGTGAACATTTAGAATCACAACCCCCATCACCTAACACTTCGGATATCTCGGAATAGATAAAATTTAGGGCCTCTAAGTCTATCCTGTCATCTAATGAATAGACAGAGGATAAATCATCTGCATCTAAACAAGTAATAACAGGCAAACTATCAACAGCCAACCTTGCACTCTCTGTCTTTAAATTTTTGTAAAGAACTAGACACTTCACGTTCATTAGATCCAAAAGACACACCTAACGCACTGGCTGATTGTAAAAGCAAGGAATTATCAACAGAATTAAAAGAAAAAAGGCTGTGTGTCATTACCTTTGGGAGGAGAGTGATCTAGATTTTTCCTTGCTTTTGCTGCCTTTGCCTTCTCCAGCGAATCTTGTGCAGAGGTGGTCGCTGTCCTCTTGCTGGATCGGCTTGGTGACATCATTCCCTTGCCTAACCCCTTCTCTTTTAAGATACTTCCTGAATCATTTTGGTTTTGCAGCATGCTCGTCTTCCAAAGTGCAGAGCCATCAGAGTTAATCCCAGTTGGAGCCAGTAGGACCACAGGCTTAGTGGAATTTCCTGCGGTCACCACCTCAACTTGACCATTTTTAGCATGTGTAGTATTAACCCCACCCACACAACTTTTGTTGGGAGCTTCTTTCGAAGGCACTGATTCACTACTTAAATTGTTTTCTTTTGCTTTCTGTCTTATTACCCCCATCTTTGTCACCATCATGATCCATATTTTCCGGATCTTCACTTTCTTCCGGATCTTTATCTTCCTCCATGGTAGAGTCCATGTCAATAACAGATGGCTCACCATCGATTTTATCCTTTTCAACTTTGAATTGTAGCTCATAAACAAAATCCCCAATTACAACATCCACAAAGGGAGGAATAATATCGGGATTCAGCACGGCTACCTTCAATCTAGACCTGCCAAACTTTTTTGTAAAGCTAGTATCGACAGCTCTAGTAACTCCCAGGATAGAACCCACTGCCCAGATAATAGGGAAATCTCTGAGCTCAAAAGGTAGACCCCGGAATTGAACCCAAACTTTAGGGATTTCATGCTTGTACACCTCACTGTCAATTGCTCTTTCAAACTGTATCTTCGCAGGCACACTTTTAGTGTCCATCGGACCCCAATTCACCATGTGATTCAGCACTTCGGCTGAAGGAAAAATGGTAGTGAAAGCATTTGTGCCCTTAAGATTGATAACCCAACTGTTTCCTGGTAGAAGCCTGTCAAGTTCCACCACTAACTGATCAGTGGATAAGGAACCCTCCAGCACACGAGAAAAGTGGATCGCTGCACGAGAAAAGTGGATCGCTGCATGGATGTTGCCCAACAGACCGATTCAAACTCCAACTACTGTCTGGTTCAAATAAATTTGAAAACGACTTCTTCCTCCCCACCGATGAACCCACCATTGATCTCGCTGGTGATCTCGCCGGTGAACTCACTGGTAACCTAGAGCTACACGGGGAAGAGGATTTGCGTCTTTGGTAGATCGCCTTGGCAACAAAGTCTCCAAGAGTTCTTGGAGGGGAAACTCTTGGAGCCGGTAATGGTCCTTGCCATGGACGACCGGTGAACTTATGTCATGCAAGGTCGGACACCAACTTCAGAGCAAATCGGCGTTCAGCCGAAGATTTACCTGAGGCAAGGGCTTCTTCCGCCCTGAGAAGGTCGTCGACCGTGAAACCTGCCGCCTCCGCACCGTCGATGAACTCCGGTGTCGGGATGTCGATGTCGCTGTTGCCCTCGTCAACGAACCCCGACGACGAGACGTCGACATCACTCTCTTCTTCAGCATCGGCTTCCTCCCCCGGCCTTGCCTAGAATTTTGAGTGGAGCGCATTAGCCTCCGGCGGCCGGATGTTGTAGACTCCATGAACCGGTTTTGGATGGACAGTTGCTTCGACTACTTCCTCCACCGCCCGCATGGACTGCTTCCCGACCAGCCTTATCTTTTCTCCGGCAAACTTCGTCTGTTTCCTTCACAACGGCCTCAGCGTTTGGCTGCAGGGCTCGTCGGAGAGATGGCGCAAGTGTCAAACGCCTCTGCCATCTCCCTAGGCGCCCCGCACGACGTATCCCAACGTCGCCCACCCAGTGGTCGGCGAGGCCACCGGGGTCCCCAGAAGACACACGAAGAGCGCCGGCGTCGCCCACCCGGCCATCAAGACAAACGGGTTCCCCCGGGGACACGACTCCCGCGGCCACGGCGAGGCTGATGACTGTAGAGGTGGACTCTCCGGCTACCCAACGGCCGGCTTGGTCGTCAGGATCACTCGACTCGCCACTCTCCTCACTCATAGCGTCGTCCCCCCACAATGATTCATGTTGGGATATGTTAATCGCAGATGTTTAAAGTATTTGTCTCAATTGTCCATGCAGGCTTCCCAACACTTCCTGCAATTTAACTTATTTAGCTCTGAAAGATTCATACTGACTCTGTAATCCACAAATTGCTAGTTGCATAGAAAACTGCTTGTGCACCCTTTCTTTCTTAACGAACTTAGTTATTGAAACTTTGAAGTGTATTTTCTTTTCTTCTTTTGAACTACTTATTCAGCACAAGATACGCCAATTCAATAAGAAATATAACATCTTTTTAATTGATAAACCAAATTACAGGCTCTCCGCATGAGGCTTAAAATAATGAAATCTAGAATTTTTCCATGTTGAACATTTTCAGAGAAACTGTCACAATAGCTTTCAAAGTCAATTGACATGATGGGATAGCTTGAGAATGCTTATGCCAGATCACTGGTACATAACAGCGACGTTTGAAACAGAACTCCAGCAGCTAGTTTTCATGCCTCTAATAATTTGAAGTTGTTAATGAAGTGAAGCCTTCAACTCTGCATTTGAACAATTTTCCTAAGTTGTCGAAAATCCCTGGCCCATTGTCGGATGATTTTTCATCCAAACAATTTTGATGATTGATTAATCAACGTTTAATTTGATCCAAATTTCATTTCCCAGCATAAATTTGCAGGATCATGCCATATGCCACCACTGAACTCAAAACAGTAGGAATATATAGGATCAGTTCGTTTTCGTTCACAAGTAGTACATGTCACTTTCGTGGGATGTCACTGTCGTAATCTTAACATCAACCCCAATTTGGCATGCCCAATTAACCGGCTCCAGCACAAACAAGGGTTCCAAGGGGAAAAGAACATGGCTCACATGGACTTGTCCAAAGGACTGAAAAGCGAATATTCGCAGCATCGTCCTGAAGATGCCTGCAATACAAGCATCCAAAACCAAAGTGCAAATACAATAGGCTAGTTTAGTTTCAGGGTGTAAAGTTTTTGGGTGTCATATTGAGTGTCAAATGGAGGTGTCGCATGAGGTGTTCGGATACTAATAAAAAACAAATTACAAAATCCGTCAGTAAACCGCGAGATAAATTTATTAAGTCTAATTAATCTGTCATTAGCACATATATTAGTATAGCACTTTATTATCAAATCATGGACTGATTAGGCTTAAAACATTTGTCTCATAAAGTAGTCACAATCTATACAATTAGTTATTTTTTTAATCTATATTTAATACTTCATGTATGTGTTCAAACATTTGGTAGGATAAGTTCCAAACTTTTGGGGAGAAAACAAGTATACTCCCTCCGTTCCATTGAAAGTGTCGTTGGAAAAGCGTGCCCCCCTCACAGACACGTTTCCCGGGCGACACTTTCAATGGGACAGAGGGAGTAAGTTATTATCGACAACCCCAGGTCGGTTCCAACTAGTAGTACACTGTATTGAGAATAATTTACCATAGGCCTGTTTAGTTGGTGAAAAATTTTGGGTAAGTTTCTGTAGCACTTTTCGTTGTTATTTGACAAAATTTATCCAATTATGGATTAACTAGGCTCAAAAGATTCGTTTCGACATTTACAGACAAACTGTGCAATTAGTTATTTTTTTACCTATATTTAATGTTCTATGCATGCGTCTAAAGATTCGATGTAATGAGTACTGCACAAACTTTTTTGGGTTGGTTGGTCAACTAAACAGGCTCTATCTCAAGATGAAATCAAGGCCTGGCACTGACAGCAGATGTGATAGTTGCCAACAAGGATGGTAATTCTGAGAAAAGGCGTGTGCTTGGACGCACATGTAATTCTGGAACAAACTGAGGTGCAGACACTTCTGGAACAAGGATGGTAATTCTGAGAAAAGGCGTGTGCTTGGACGCACAGTCTTACCTTGTAGTACTAGCAAGTTTAACAACAGGCTTGGACCGTTACGCATTTGGCTAAGGCCTTGTTCAGTTCCCCAATTCTCTCCCCAAATTCCACTATGCAAAAAGAAGATTCCCCGTCACATCAAAATGTCGGCAAATGCATGAAATACTAAATGTTGATGAAATCAAAAACTAATTGCACAGTTTTGTTGTACTTTGCGAGACGAACATTTTAAGCCTAGTTAGTCAAAATTTGGATAATTTTTACCAAATACAAACAAAATGCTACAGGAATTCTGATACAGTGTTTTTCTCACCAATTCACCAATCTAAACAAGGCCTAAATAAGGCTGACCGCACCGCTGAGCGATAGCGTACTGCGCTCTTGCACTGTTCACCTGCAAAGTCTCCGGTATGATACCGGCTGCATAGGAACCCGCTAAACCTAGCGCACGTAAGAGGCCACGGTAAACACTGTAGCTGCGAGAGAGAAAGTTATTGGGAGAGAGAAAGAGAGAGGGAGAGGAATAAAATATGGAATAGTGGGTATAGAGTATGTGATATAGATAATATGGGTGCGAAAGAAATGAGTATAGAGTAGAGAATTTTGATGACTAAAATAGAATATTCCTTTTTAGAGATGAAAATATAGGTGGACGAGTACGGATAGCCTAAGCATTCGCCAGCCGGACATGTCACACACAGCTACTAGCTTTGTTCTAGTCCTACGTGGCGTACAGGCCGAGCGGCAGTGTCCACGCCGTTGGGCAGAAACTGAGAGCTGTACTTGTCGTCGCCAGGGCATTACTACGCTGCAGTTGATGCCATATGGTTTGGTTAATGACGTCTAGGTTCACGGAGGCCTCTACTAATAACAAGAGTCCAGGTTCGTAGACGGCTAATGATTTTGCTTTGTGGGCGTCGATAGCTGTAATGTACTACTGCTACTAGTGTTTCTTTACATTATCGCTCATTTGCATATACTACATCTTAGTTTGTTGTAGTAGGCTACCAGCATCCAAGCGTACCCAGAATTTATAAATTTTGTATCGCTATTATTTTCTTTGTTTTCTCCTATGCTGTTCAAGTTGATGATCACCACACGTGGTCAATTCTCTCACCAAAATTTGCTAAAAGTGTGGTGGACAAATTATTAGATACACCTGATACCTTAGACAAACTTTGGCCAAGTTTTATGTCATAGTTCGGCGAACAAACTGCTTGCCATATCTTTAGGCAAAATTTGGTAAGGTTGTGACTCTATAACATATGATTTACCAATCTAAAAATATATGACATGATGAAACCGTGGTGAGGAATCCATCAAACAACTGCCATAGAAAATCTAGTAAAGTATGGTAAAGCGTGGTAATGATGAATCAAACAATTTATGTTAGACTTTTATAAATGAGGAATAGGAATGGGTCTAGCGTCTTCCCCCCCCCCCCCCCCTATTCTACAAATCTGTAATGCGGTACAATGCTATGCCCATATCTATAAAGAGATACGTGCTTGGTAACTAAATTTTACAAAACAAGTTAAGCATCCATGCAATGACGGACAAAGCACGCTAACTTTTGACTCACGTATATAAAAAGCACCAACGTAAAAATACATTATATCAGCTACCAAAGTTAGGGCCTATTTAGATTGAAGCTGCTAAAATTTAGCCAGCTAAACCAGCTGCTAAATTTCAGCCACCCCTGTTTTGTTTGGTGGACTAAAAGAGAATAAAAGAGGTCCTCTAGTCCCTTTTAGTCAGGGTGTTTGGATCCAAAGTGGTTAAAAGGTAAGGTAGCCTGGGCTTTAGTCCCATTTAGCAACCCCTTGATGACTAATTGGCTAAATGGTTATTTAGTCATAGTGTTTAAGTAAAAAGTGACTAAATAAGACTAAAATTAGCTAGCTAAACTTTAGCAGCCCAATCTAAACACCCCTTTATCCTCTCCACAACACCTCTGAATGAATGGATCTAATAAAGCCTCAATACTACTGTTGTTTTTTTCGCTCACAAACTCAAATAAAAGTTGTTTTATTTCGCCATTTTTGTGGTCCGAATTAATTCCACAACCTTATTTTAAGTGTGTGGATTTATTTTTGCTCCTTTTTGCCATGAACAATGATCTTTTCTCTTGTGTGTGCTATAAACATCGAAACAAACGAGCCGCGGAAAAAGCACCCGTTTCCATTGAAGAAACATCCTCGCCTTCAAACCAAAATCGAAATTTCGTCAAAATTATAATAGTAGTCAGAATAATCTTTTTGGCCCAACCCTAAAGTAGGCTTTGGGTCTGTGAATGTTACTGCCATGGTGAACTTTTCTGTTTGTTTGGTCTAGCCCTATTTAGTTGCCAAAAATTTTACAGAATTTTTCAAAATTCTCCATCACATCGAATCTTTGAACACATACATGAAGCATTAAATATAGATAAAAAATAAAACTAATTACATAGTTTAGATGAAATTCATGAAATGAATCTTTTAAGCCTAATTAGTCCATAATTAGACATTAATTATCAAATAACAACGAAAAGCGATATCGTTTTGCAAATTTTTTTACAACTAAACTGGGCCCTAATCTATGTACAAACAGTGTCACCATAGTGACGCCGTCTTCGTTGCTTAGTAGTATAAACCAAAGCGATGGTCAGGTGGGATATATTCGGCAACAAACCCATTTCCCGTCTCCACTTGTTCCTCCTCTCTCGCCTTCCTTTCTTCCTCCCCCAGCTCCGTTCCCCATTACCGTCAGCGCCTCAACGTCAGCAGGCGGCGCGCCACCGCCGGCGACGGGGCCCGCGTCGAGCCAGGCCGCCCCCCTCAAGGCCCGTCCTCCCTCGTCGGGAGGCGTCGCCGTTGCCCCGCCCTCTGCGCTGGCGCGGCGTGGAGGGGACGGACAGCTGGAGATCCGCCCGTATCTGCTTGGATTGCGTCCTTCTCTCGCCGGTAAGCCAGCGACCTTGCCTCGCCCATACAGTATTCCACGGATTCCCTTGCTTCGTGTGCCAGGTCGCTGGTTGGTTTTGTTGTTTCCCCACCAAATCGAAATCTTTGTCTCTCTCTGTCTCGATTCCGTTAGCTTTCGTACGGTTTCTGCATGGTCACTGGTAACCTAGGCTATCCCAACATCCAAACACGGCCCGATTAGCGTAGTTCCCTATTCTCCCTTTTTCAGCACTCGCAAGAGCGATTGGTCGATCTCATTTCACGCCACTCCATAGGACTTGGCATCGACACCAAAATTGAGGTTAAAGTTTGATTCCCAATTTAATTATGCTTTTCTTAAAAAATTGGGCCTGCTGAAGGAATCATTTAGTGCCCCTCTTTTTTTTAATAACAATTTCGTGCCCCTCTTTAGTACTAGCGTACCTGTAAATGGAGAATACTAGCAATTGACGGTCACTGCTAGTGTCTGACTAATCTACTGTTAGATATCGGCTGTACCTGCGTACTTATTATTTTCCTTTTTATTAGGGTGGGATTAGAGCATCTCCAGCGGTCCCCCAATAAGATAGTACTGGGTATAGTCCAATATCACTTTCTAGATTTACCGGGGGAGATGCTGCAGCAGTACCCCGATATATCTCCCCCAATACCTATATGAAAGGTGGGTCTCACAGGGTGTAAGAGAAAATATGGCTGAAAAGTAGTAGTTGGAATGGTTCCCATTGTATTTGGGGAGTTGTATCTCCCCCTTTCTTTGAGGGGAGATAAGAGAAATATTGGTGGCCACCGAAAAAAAAAGAGAGCGGTATTGGGAAACTGTTGGAGCAAGAAAAAAGCATAGCTGTCCCCAATATGACAGTTTTACAGGGATTTGGGAGGTATTGGGGAACTGCTAGAGATGCTCTTAGTTTCCTCTCAATTACTTTGCTCCACGAGAAAGTTGTATCTCCGTTACTTCTGATTGCCATGTCTTAATGAGGAGCATATGCCATGCATGATACATCTCTTGAACCTTTCATCTTTCTCACAAGATGGATACAAAAGCAATACTTTTGCGCCATCTCCTCTTATATTTTCTTTACTTGTGCTGTTGTGCATAACACAGCACTGGAAAGAATCGTGTTTTGTCACCATGAATGAAAATGACCCTTTTCTTTAAATAGTATCTAACATTTGACTCTTCATGTCTCGCTGTTTCTTCTCCCTGCAGAGGGTATGAGCAATGTACTCACCAAAACCAGAATCTAGTTTTGGCCCAAATCCCAACTCAGGCACACACCAGCAGCAAATGGAATTACCTGGAGGCAACATGGGTCCTAGTAATGGAACAAATAACAATACCAACATGGCTGCGAGGCAACGCTTACGCTGGACAAATGAACTGCATGAAAGATTTGTTGAGGCTGTTACTCAACTTGGTGGTCCTGATAGTATGTGCTCGTACTACTGCTCTTCTGCATCCAGTTCTTTAGTTTGATTTTACTGAACATTTAAGCAGGATTTTATTCTTGTAGAATTATACTTCTCTCTCTCTCTCTCTCTCTCTCTCTAGATGTCATGAAATCATATTCTATCAAACAAACTTTCCTTTTTAATACCCCTCCTTTTTTTACATGTCGTATTAGGTAGGTTTGTCCTAAGTCAAACATTTGTCTTTCACCATTAATTTCAAAAGAATTTATGTAAGTTCATGACATAAGATTCATGTTTTTAGATTCCCTATGAGAAATACTTTCATAATATATAATTCATATGTTGTGAAACTATAAGGATTTTTTGAAATAGATGGTCAAAGATAATAATGTTTGACTTAGACAGCTAATGTGACATGTAAAAAAGAACAGAGGGAGTATTATTGAAAATATGATTGCTCTGTGGGGGAATAAGATGTATGCGACTCTGGACTTAAATACAAATGTGGATGAGTTGCAAAAGTTACCAATCTAAGATGCTTTAGCCTGGGGATTTATGAGTCGCCCACTGAGAACCCACTTTGAAGTTAGCTACAAGAATTAGCATCTGAGCCCTCCTATTACTTGGTGTTGAATTTGTTATATTTTTCATAGGGATGCAATCTGCTTGAAGTTTTGGTTCATCAATTTCAAATATTCTTTTTGGGCCCAATTCTAGTCAAACTCTTAGTCATAAAGGCTATTTTTCAAGAATGGAATTAGTTGACCTATCCATAAAGTTTTGGTAGGAATTTTGATGCCAAAGAAAACCTACTTGTTTTTATGTGTGTTATTGTTCTACTTATCTGGGCTTATGGCCCTTTGGTTTACTTGTACTATGTGGTCATGTAATTTTCTGCTTCTGCTAACACTTAGTTGATCAAATAAAACAGGAGCAACTCCAAAAGGAGTTCTAAGAATTATGGGTGTACAAGGATTAACAATATACCATGTAAAAAGTCACTTGCAGGTATACTTTTTCAGTGTGATACTTGCCTTTTAACAGTTGGTATTTGTCACTTTCACTGTTTACTTCTTTAACTCCTCCGTTCATGTTTCAGAAATACAGGCTAGCAAAGTATATTCCTGATGCTTCAACTGATGGTAGGTGTCTAAATTCATCACCATATGTGTGATACTACAGTATTGTTTTAGTTCTTCCTAATTTGTATCTCATGTAGGCAACAAGGCCGATAACAAAGACCCAGGGGATTTGCTTGCCGGACTTGAGGGATCCTCGTATGAACACATAATTCTAATTCCTTTTAATTTTACTGAAGGACATAATTCAAAATCTAATTACTTATTCCCTTATGAGTCATTTTTAGTGGAATTTTACTGTCCTAGCGGCATGTCATAAGATGGAAGTATGATAATCTATGCTAGATTTTACAATTTACTAAGAAAAATACATATAATGAATGCACTTGACTTTATGTGATTAGTTACTGTTAGAACAATAATGCTGAAACTGTAAAGTTAGGTGTGAACTTAATGAAATTGTAGTCGCTCCTATTTCAGAGTGATTTCTGCAAAAATGAAATTGACTACTTTATTGCGTCCAGATGTTACTTTCACCGCTTCACAAAAAAATGTTGATTCCATCTGCTCATTAGTTTTGACCTTTAATATCGTAAGGTGCATAACTGTTAGACAGGAAATACAGAAAGGTCAAAATAACTTCAAAACTGAACAATAACATTTTTTATTTCTTCTAATGAAAATAGTTTTTCCATTTTAGTCCCTTTTATTTCTTTTATACTAGACTAGATATCTTTTTTTACGTAAGACCTTCCATCATGTAAGTTTTTGTTCACAGTGGATTGCCGATATCTGAAGCCCTCAAGCTGCAGATGGAGGTCCAAAAGCGGCTGCACGAACAGTTAGAAGTAAGTCTTTCCTGGATGTTCTACCCTTTAGCTTTTGTTGTCTTCATAATGTGTAGATCTGAGACACATACAAGGATACAGATATTTCTTCTAAAGGAATTTATTTATTAAACATATTTGTGGTACCTTCTGAAATGTTCACTTAGGGGTAGGTGGTAGGCCCTTAGTTGCGTACTGCAACTGAGCCTCTCTTGTTACTAAGGGTGTGTTTGGTTGCCAAATGGGGCTTGCGTCGTATATCCGGATGAGTGGATGCACACTAAGTGGAACTGTATTTCAGAAAAAGATGGTGTTTGGTCAGGTTGCGTGAGCGGATGCAAAAAACTCTAGGAAGCTGTGTGGTTACCTATATGAGCAGACACAACTTGTGTGACCTGTGAGACTGACACGTAGACCCTGCACCCCATCCCTGCATCCACCGGGCTTGGCTGGCCAGTGAAGCTCGATTTGGGCTGCTCCCCAGAGCCAGGATCCCACCGTATACTGCATGAGTGGAGCAGAGTTGGAACAGGGGAAACAAGAATCCAAACAGCCTTCTCTTGAAGCTTATACGGCTGAGCACATGCAGGGATGGTGGGAGCTGGGTAACCAAACACACCCTAAATGTTTGTACTAGAAATTTGTTTGTAGCTATCCTCTTGTAAGTTAGGCAAATCCTGCACTAAATGAATTGTGCATCCAATGTTGTTGTTTTCTCATACATTCTTTGTTTATTTATAGCTGGTCTTGTTTTTGTGCTGCTAAAATAGTAAAATCGTTTTCATCATCTTATTTGCTAGTGAACAAAATCAATTTGTTCTTAATATTTGTGACCTCAATGATTCTATTCTATTATTAGTAGCTGCAAGTCTGCAATACACTTACTGTTCACATTTTAATTTATAATCTTTTTCGTGTTACCAAATTTGCAAAGTTAATTGGTTGAACAATTAGATACTTAGATATTAGATCAGTGGACTTAGAATGCTGAGATGGTCTGATTTCACATTTTTTTTAGGTACAAAGGCAGCTGCAGTTGCGAATTGAGGCTCAGGGAAAGTACCTCCAGAAGATCATCGAAGAGCAGCAGCGCTTAACAGGTGTGAAATCTGAAACTCCAGCTGGAGGTGCTTCTGTCACAGTATCAAGTGATCAATTCCCAGACTCCGAGCGGACTGAGCCCTCGACCCCTGCACCGACATCCGAGTCTCCAACTCAAGTAGGCGCTTCCAATAGGGACACTGGAGATCGAACTGAAGCAATCAAGAGCACCTGTCATGGTGATTCTCTTTCCCGCCATGAGCCACTAACCCCTGATTCCAACTGCCAGAATGGTTCTCCTGCCGCTAGTCCAAACCATGAAAGGGCAGCAAAGAGGCAGCGAGGCAGTGGCACTGAATTCTTAGATTCCGAGGCTGAGTTTTCCCTTCCGCGCCACATCTTTGAGTCGAGCTCGGGCTCAGAGTTCCAACAATACTCAATGTCCTACTCAGGACAGTAGCTTGTGATGCTCACATAATCGCTGCATCGGTGCTAGCTTGTTCAGCACGATGTGTAGGCTGATGTCTCAAAGAGTGGTGTTGGTAGACAAAGCTGTAGGTGTTCAGTGATTGTTTACATGGTATACGTGACAGCTATTTACGTTCCTAGGTTTGTAACATGTATTCAGTTGAGATGCTTGAAGGCTAAGGTTCTGTTGTGTGTGACCTGTAGACACGAGGCTGTCAGCTTGTATTCTCTTGATAATCTGTGTCAGCAGAGCGTTAGCATTAAGTCAGTTAATTGAACAGTGCTGTTATCTGTGACGTCTGAGTTTGATCAGAAACTGCAGTTAATTGAGGAAGACGCGAACAGTGCTGTGCTGATCCCAATTGGATGCCTGTGTTTAGATTCTCTTCATTTATGTGGAAGTGCTTCAACTGTACTGCAATTTGTATACGATCATTGTATTTCGGTTTGGGGGTTTGATCGCCTGTGTGTATTTTTGCTCACATGTTGGTTCTAAGTTTTGACAAATCAACTCAGGAGTAGAATGTAGCTACGACGTGTGGCATTTGCCTTTTATGAAATGAACAAATGAAACATGTCGTTTGCCTTTCAATATTAATTGCAAATATGTTAGCCACCCACCGGTGGAAGTGGAACCCAATCACTCCAAGCACGCCAAGAGGCATCGCGACGAGCTTGCCGCCAGGATGGTTTACCTGGTGGCGGCGCTCCGGGCTGAGCAGCAGCAGTAGCCGGAATACTTCGTCTTCAAGGTTGATGACGCGGCTACCGTTGGCAACGATCCAGTGCGCGCCTGCCCACTCGCGGCTTGCCCCGCGTTGCTTTGAGTGCAATTTCAAAACCTATTTTCAATTTTCCACATGTGACTATAGCTTTGTACTACGTTGACTGAAATCTAGTCACATTTGAAAAAGTTTATGTCCATCATATTGTCCCATACTATCTTATCATAGAAATCTGATCAGCTAATGAGTTGCGCATCTTCGGAAGTATTCCGGCTAAGCTACACCTTTTTGGATGGATTTTGTTACCTTTCTCACTTTTCTAAACCATACGAAACAAGAGTTGGACATTAATGATCTCATTGGTCTTTGGATATTGAAGAGAAGGCGAGAGCAAAAGACTTTATGACAAAATGTTTGAGTGAAGTTCTGACGCCCATGTGTCGCAAAAGAAAAAATCCTCAAAATATCTATAATGTAGACAAGAAGAAAAATAAGCAATAGCTCAAACAAAGAATATGACTACTTTAAGAAGGGCAACTGCATGCTACGTTTGTAGCAAGTCTAGTGATCATGTATATATAGGTGGAAGATTAAGATTATGTATACACGTTAAGTATGTTTATGCTAAGTTAGTTTCAACAACCTCATGTGCCAGTGGAACCGGGCATCAAATTTCCCTTTTGCTTTCCTAAAAGTAAAGTAAAAGACAATGGCGCACTCGCTAAAGTTTGTTGTGCTCATCAAGCTTCTCAGACTCTATCCGGCACGGTATTGATAGTGGTTTGTGCCATTGCTCATTTGCCCACATCACATCTCTCTATTAAGCAGTGGTTTTGAGCATCTCTCTCGCCAGCTTTAAGTTTGCATTGCCTTCATCGTTGGCTCGTTGCTGCTGCCTGTTGAGTTGAAGAACCTTCGCTTCATCTGGTTGGTAACCTGCGCATCCATCCTTTCTCTCCGACCTGGCCTGATGATGTCTTACAGTCTCGACTTTCAAAGTTGAAACTAATTAACAGAAAGATTTAATCTTTATTTCAGTGTTGGGCCTCGTGCGTGCCTACGCCGTTGCCTGGGCAGCCATGGAGCTGGGCGTGGAGGCAGCGCGATGGATGATCAGCAAGGCGTTGGGCCCTGTCTCGGGCGGGGGTGCTGGAGGCGTGGGCGGCCAGCACCGAGCTGGGCGGCAACATCGAGGCTCTCAGGATGGAGCTGCTGTATGCAGAGGGCATGCTCAACAACGCCCGTGGCCACCACGGCCATGGCCCAGGGATCAAGAATCCGGCGCTGTCCGAGCTGCTGCACAAGCTACGGGACTTGGCGTACAGGGCCGACGACACGCTGGATGAGGTCGACTACTTCCGCATCCAGGACGAGCTCGAAGGCACCTACCACGTAGCTGAGGAGCATGAGGGAGGTTGCCTTCGCAAACACGCCCTCAATGCTCGCCATGCCGCAAGAACCATTGCAAAAATGTTGGGCTTCTCCAAGTGCTCTGGCTGTTTTTCTAATGCTATCCACGCTAAGCCAGATAAAGATACAAGAGGCACAAGAGTCCCGTGTGGACATTGGCCATGTACTGGCGTCAAAGCTTCTAATGATGATGTGGAGGAAGAAGATCCAAAGCAAGGAGTTTGCTGGCCATGTCCATGTGGAACCGATCAATTGGTTAACAACCGCTGCGTGGGCAGGATTACCTCCGCTGCCAGTAGCACCATCCGCACTGTTGGTAAACACCTTCCACTCCCATGCTACTCATCGGTTTCATCTGCCCAAAATGCTGCAAACTCCAATGCTACAACCATTGGGCGTCAATTCCTCTGTTGTGCCTAGACCAATAAGGCGCCACAGAGAGAGCGCGTCCTAGGGCCCATTTGGTGTAGCTCTCGTAGCTCCGGCTTCCACTGCGTGTTTCACTGTAGCGACACTGTTCATCGGATCTGATTTCCTCTCTCCTCCCTTTCCCTCTCACAGTGATGAGGACATCGCCAAGATGGAGTCGAGGACGACTCCAATTCAAAAAGGGGAGGATGATGAGGACATCGCCACGCTGGACACGCCGAGCTATGGTCTTCTCCAAGTTGTAATTCATCCCCAACTCAGCTGCCACGTTACCCTCGGATTCAGCAGACACGTCATCACTGTTTCGGTCATAACTCTCTCATACGACATCGAAACGGGGCGTTCTTGGATGCGTTGGAAAGGGGACGACGACGCCGTCGTTTTGGATCTGGTCCCAGCTCCAGAAGGCCCGTGGATCATTCTGTGTGACCACGGCAAGGTGCTGCGTCACCTATTTGGGCCAACTTGGCCATGTATCGTGTCGGGCTTTAAGCCCAAGTTGTGGGCGCCCAACCTCTGGCCGTCCTCAACCCTAGGTCGAGTTTTAGACTATAAAAACAGCCGCCGCCGCTGCTAGACAATTGGGTTTTGTTTAGAGTTTAGTTTTCCATCGAGAAACTGAATCGTTCATTGTAACTGTGGTGATAAATTCTTTTACAGTGATCCAGGGCTCCTGTTCTTGATCTCCTCCACTGTGTCGATTAGTCCTTTGGAACCGAGTTCTTGAACCCTCAATTGATATTCGCATCATTCATATTTGCAAATTTCAGATTGCGTGTTTTACCTTCTTGCTTGTGTTCTTCGATTCGCTTGCAGGAAAAGCCTTCTTGGCGAGGTCAATCAAGTTGTGCTTGGTTGATAACCAACGGAGCAGTAGTGTAACGGTTGCAGGGTTCGAATCGTGTCTGATTTAAAGCCGGATCGCCAACGTCGAGATCTCCACAAGTCGAACTTACCAGTTACCTCTCAGAAGATCGGGCCTGTATCTCATCAATTGGTATCAGAGATTTTAGGTTTACCGCGAGGTATATTCTCGTTTACCTTAGACTCATATTTGTTCATTACGTAGAGTCCACAAAAAGCCCAAAAAGATTTCAATTTCCGCTGTCCTATCACCTTTTGTGCCTTTGCAATTTCGTTTCAGATTCGCGTTGTTGAGTTTGTGTGGTCGAGTCTTGTTGCTGGTTTAGGATTGTGTTCGTGGTCGTAGTTCAATCGCCCGTTGCTGTGATTTTTGTTTTCCACCGCTATCCCATCCACCGTTCCCCAAACAACAAGTCGAAGCCACCACGTTACTCGACTTGCCCCCGCTAGCCGCCTTGTGTAACTTCTCGCCGCCGCGCAAACCCTAGATAAGTTGCCAGCCGCTATCAACTAAAAGGAACCAAGTGGTGGTGGTGAAAGTGGAATGCAAAATCACAAGCGGCTTACCACCGTCTTGCCTGTATTCTTACCAACGCCCTCCACCTCATCGTGTTGATGATGACGATGCCGGTGATTTTGGTGATGACGATGCGGATGCTGACGGTTATGCCCGTCGCCGCCTCAACTTCAACCGTCGCGGTATGGGAGGTAATAATCATGGTAATAACGATCCTTTTGCTAAAATTAAATTTAGCCTTCCTCCTTTTGCTGGTAATGTTGATCCAGAGTCTTATTTAGATTGGGAGCTTGCTGTTCAACAAAAATTTGATTCTCATAATGTTCCTGCTGAGCATAGAGTTAGACTTGCTACTAGTGAGTTTACTAATTTTGCTTTGTTCTGGTGGAGTGATCTTTGTAATGCTAATAATGCTGCTGCTGTGCCTCAAACTTGGAATGCTTTAAAGCAATGTATGAAATCTCGTTTTGTTCCTCCTTATTACCAACGTGATTTACGTTTGAAATTACAAACTTTAAAACAAGGTGATAAAGGAGTAGAAGCTTACTATCAAGAATTGCTTATTGGTTTAGCCCGTTGTGGCATAAATGAAGATGATAATGATGCTAGTGCTAGATTTTTTGGTGGTCTAAACCATGATATCCAGAACATACTTGATTACAAAGAATGGCGCAATTTTTCCCAATTGTATCATCTTGCTATTAAGGCAGAACGTGAAGTATAGGGCCGCAAATAACACCAGCCTTTCAGGTCTAACAATGGAAGGAATTTTCAGCAGCGTTCTGAGCCGGAGACGCCCAAGCTTTCTGTTGCACCACATGGGGTAAGTAAATTGTCTGATGTGCAGAAGAAAGGTGCCACTCCAGGTGTTTCTACTAGCTCCTCCTCGTCCAGCGCTAAAATCATTTGCCACCGATGCAAAGGCATGGGACATGTCATGAATGATTGCCCCAGTCGTCGTGCTTTCATTGCTACCGAGGATGGATATGTAAGTACTAGTGATATTGAAGATGATTTAGCCCTTGCTGCTAACATTGATGCAGATTTCACCGAGGACGATCAAGATAAGGAGGCCATCATCATTGACTCTGTGGCTGCTGCCGCGGACTACCCTAGCCTTCTTGTGCAGCGTGTGTTGAGTACACGTGTGGGACATGAAGAAGAGATGAAGATCCAACGAAACAATTTGTTCCACATGTATTTCATTGTGCAGGGTTGTCGTGTTCTCACTATCATTGATAGCGGGAGTTGCAATAACTTGGTGAGTTCAGATTTGGTTGAGAAGCTTGGCTTGCCCACACGACAACATTCGTATCCGTATAAACTTTAATGGTTCAATAATAGTGGTAAGACTAAGGTAACTAAATCAGCACGCATTAGCTTTTTCACAGGTTCTTATCATGATACTGTTGATTTTGATGTTGTCCCTATACAAGCTTGTTCCAATTTGTTAGGTCGTCCATGGGAATTTGATAATGATGCTTTACACCATGGTAGAACTAATACATACACTATCATACATAAGGACAAGACAATTACATTGCTACCTTTGTCTCCTACGGATATTATTAAACATGCTAAAGAGATTAAAAATAAACCTCCAACTGACATTGCTAAAAATAATGGGAATAATGGGATTAGGTTAAAAGGAGGTACTTTTCTTGCTACAACTTCTGTTACTGCTGAGTTATGTGATAATCCTGATGCACCATGTTATACTATGTTTTGTTGTAACACCCTAAAAATTTGAAAAGAAGAAAAATAGGAAAAATATGATTTTTATATTTATTTTTGGTGAAGCATGCAAATTTAGAATAAGAATAATTTTTATAAATTTAAAATCAAATATAAGGGTAGAAACATGATTGAGCATTCATGCTGCTGCATTTGAAGTTTTGTATTGAGTGGTTTAAATTAAATTCAAATTTGATTTGAAAATCATTTAAAAAATGAATTTGAAAAATTAGAAAAAGAAAAAGGGAAGAGAAATACTATTCACTTGGTTTTCGGCCCGTTTCGGCTGCCTTGGTCGCGGCCCAGTCCCGCGCCCCCTTCGCCCGTGTGGGCCAAGCCCAGCCACCGCGGCCCGCCAAGCCAGCGCGCGGCCGTTCCCCCTCCGAGTCGCCGACATGTGGGACCCACCTGTCAGCGTCTCCTTCCACCTTCCTTTCTTCTTCCTCCAACTCTTTCCAACCGCGAGCTCGCCTTCCTCCTTCTCCGATTCGAATCCGCGGCTCAATCTTCTTCCCTTCCTTAAGTGCGACGCCTTCGGGCTATAAAAACGAGACCCCCGCATCGTACCGCCCTCATCCCACCCTTTTGGAGCAGCCAAAGCCGCCTAGCGCCGCCACCGCAAGCACCACCGCCTCCACCGTCCGCCACCGCAAGCACGCCGCCGTCTTCGTCCATCCCGTGCCCTAGTTCTTGTCCGGGGTGAGTTCGCCATGCTCCGAGCTACCTCCCGGTGTTTCCCCTTCGTTGAATGGTGCCCGGAGTCGTGTTTTCGCGTGTTCCGACGATGGCGCCGCCGCGGGAGCTCACCGACGGCCGAAGTCCGGTCGGAGCGCCGCCGGGTCTTCCCAGATCCAATCTGGACCGTCCGATTCGAATCCAACGGATGTAAATAGAAGATACCGATTCGGCCAACGTTTTTGCTAAAGAGACCCTGAGTTTTTATCTTTTCGAACCCACGGTCCAAAGCGTAATCTGGAAAATACGTTTTGATTAATTGAAAACGTAATTCGTTTCGGAAAAAGAAAAATACGCTTTCTGATATTTACAGTTTTGCCATTCAATTTGTTTTAGTCGTAGAATCTTCGTTTTAACTCTGATTTGATCCATTCAAATTTCGTTAGATTCATATTTGCGAACTCTATGTAACTATACAACTATACAGTAGGTTTGGATCAATTTATTTTTGAGTTTTTATTAAAGTATTTATTTTTCTATAGGAAATCTTTGGAAATTCATAACTTTGTCGTTTTAGCTCCGTTTTTCGTGATCTTCGCATCTGTGTGATCCTAGCGAGTTGTAGATTCATTTTAAAGACTTTTTATCTTATTTTCTTACTGTTGGTGTATTGTTCTAATTATAGTCTTGTTTGTCTATGCATGATTGTCTCTGGATGTGTGTTGTTGATATTGGTTGATCGAGTATAGACAGTGAGCAATTCGTTGGAGATCAAGAGCCTTATTACGAGCAAGATCTTCAGGACCAGTTTGAGCAAGGCAAGTATAGCATGGGATTATCCTTGTTGTCCTATTCACCTTATGCAATTAATATCATTATACATTTATTCCTTGTTAAGGATGACTTAGTGATTGATCCTATACCTTGGTACCTATTGTGATGCATTGAGTAGATTGGCTAGTGCTTAAACATGGACTATGATCATGTAAATTGATTAGAGGAATATGCAACAAACATTAAAAGATGGTTTTGATTAATGTTTAAAGGGGATTAGAGCATGGGGGTTACTTTTGATGTTCTAATTGCTCTCCATAAGGACTCATCTATAAGCGACAATCCGGGATTTACAGTACAACTGTGGGGGCTATATGGCTCTGGCTTTAGTCATATAGAAGGACCTTTTCTAGCTTGTTAGAGGTAACCTTTTTGGCGTAAGAACGGCTTGACGAATCGGGTATAGTGCGGCCTCTGTCCTTATGTGTATAGGCTGCGGGTTATTGTGCCATTTGGAAGGGGGCTCTACATCTGTTTGCCGAGTGAATCTAATGGCCCTAACTTGTTAGACGAACCTTCGAAAGACTTCATAGTGTTTACCCTGCCTGCTCACCTTGGTAGTGTTTTAGGAGTAATTAACCCGGGCATTTGGGTAACACGACTCACAGTGAAAGTGTACAACCTCTATAGAGTGTAAAACTGTTATAACAGCCGTGCTCACGGTCACGAGTGGCCATGGACCCTTATGGAATAGTTGAATAATTGTTTATGGTTATGTTTTTGCTATTCATTAATCATTTCACATGGATCATATGTTTATTGTTTACATTGAGACATTTTGATGCTATTGATATGCTAAAATCATGCTAACTAAAAGCTACATGCTGATAGACCAATGTTATGCCTTTTTGAGCCTCATGAACCCCATGTTACACTTGTTGAGTACGAGATGTACTTACGCTTGTTTATTTTTCTTACTTGGATAAAAATCCCGGATGGGTAACAAATGGAGGTAATAGTGACTACTACGCCTACTTACCTGAGGATTACTAGTCTTGCTGTCAACCAGTCAATGTACCTGTGACTGGAGCTACCACGAGAGTTATTTATTTTTACTTCCGCTATATTTGTGTTAAGACTATGTGTTTAAATATCGTGATGTAATAACATTTGTGATGATACTTCCGTTATAATTTGTGAACTTATGTGTGATTGATCTCTGGGCGCACATAAGGGTATGCATTCCATTTGGTCGATAAATGGGTGTGACATTTGTCAACCTATTATGTCTGGTGCATTGCCTGCTGTCACTAACCTTTTGCAGGAGTTCGCTGATGATGGGATGAAGTCGAGGACGACTCCAATTCTAGGAGGAGGGGATGATGAGGACATCGCCAAGATGGAGTCGAGGACGACTCCGATTCAAGAAGGGGAGGATGATGAGGACATCGCCACGCTGGACACACCGACGCTATGGTCTTCTCCAAGTTGCAATTCGTCCCCAACTCAGCTGCCACGTCACCCTCGGATTCAGCAGACACGTCGTCACTGTTTCGGTCATAACTCTCTCATACGACATCGAAACGGGACGTTCTTGGATGCGTTGAAAAGGGGACGACGACGCCGTCGTTTTGGATCTAGTCCTAGCTCCAGAAGGCCCGTGGATCATTCTGTGTGACCACAGCAAGGTGCTGCGTCACCTATTTGGGCCAACTTGGCCATGTATCGTGTCGGGCCTTAAGCCCAAGTTGTGGGCGCCCAACCCCTGGCCGTCCTCAACCCTAGGTCGAGTTTTAGACTATAAAAACAGCCGCCGCCGCTGCTAGACAATTGGGTTTTGTTTAGAGTTTAGTTTTCCATCGAGAAACTGAATCGTTCATTGTAACTGTGGTGATAAATCCTTTTACAGTGATCCAGGGCCCCTGTTCTTGATCTCCTCCACTGTGTCGATTAGTCCTTTGGAACCGAGTTCTTGAACCCTCAATTGATATTCGCATCATTCATATTTGCAAATTTCAGATTGCGTGTTTTACCTTCTTGCTTGTGTTCTTCGATTCGCTTGCAGGAAAAGCCTTCTTGGCGAGGTCAATCAAGTTGTGCTTGGTTGATAACCAATAGAGCAGTGGTGTAACAGTTGCAGGGTTCAAATTATGTCTGATTTGAAGCCGGATCGCCAACGTCGAGATCTCCACAAGTCGAACTTACCAGTTACCTCTCGGAAGATCGGGCCTGTATCTCATCACACAGTGCACATAGGAGCCGGTGAAGCTAGTTTTTTTAGCTCCACCGGCTCCCGGTGTCGTATTGAGAGGGAGAGGGAGGAGAGAGGAAATCAGCTCTAGTGAATATGTCATTATAGTAAAAATGCAGTGGGAGCCAGAGCTGCAAGAGCCGCACCAAATGGGCCCTTACAAACACTAGAGTTGAAGTTTGATAGGGTTGAGATGTCTCGAAAGATGAAGGATATTATAGAGCAGTTAAAGCCACTGTGTGCCAAGGTATCCACAATTCTTAATCTAGAATTGCTGGCAGCCAACCTAAACAATAATGGCAAGTACATGGCTATGGGTCGGCCCATAACTACCTCAGAGTCTATAGAGCCTGAATTTTATGGTAGGAAGGACGTCACAAGTATGCTTACCCATGAAATTACCAAGGGAGAATACCGTCATATGGACGACCTAGCGGTACTCCCAATTGTTGGTCCAGGAGGCATAGGGAAAACGACTTTCACACAACACATATATAAGAAACTACGGCCTTGTTTAGTTCTAAAGTTGGGAGGTGCCAGAAATACTGTAGCATTTCATTTGTATTTGTCAATTATTATCCAAACATTGACTAATTAGGCTTAAAAGATTTGTCTCGCAAAGTACAAGCAAACTGTGTAATTAGTTATTTTTTTACCTACATTTAATATTCTATGTATGTGTCTAAAGATTTGATGTGATGGTGATGTGATAGAGAATCTTTATACTTTTTGTATTTTGAAGGGGAACTAAACAAGGGCTACATGATTGTTTTGATGTAAAATTGTGGGTCTGTGTATCTGTGATCCGTCAATTTCAATGTGTCAAGATTGCTACAAAAGATTGCAGATAAAATAAAAAAGGAAGGAAATGCTAGTCTAGAAAACCGGATTGAAGAGGATTAAAATCTGGTCCAGCATATTGCCTTGCCGACCCCTCTCCTAGTCCATTGTCTAGCCCAACAGGATACATGACATCCTCCCATTCTAAAGTTTCGGCTTGTGCTCAAGCCGCTTTCACCACAGTCTGCAGAAATATCATCAAACCTCGATTTCCTACTCACAGAAAACAAAGCAGGGGGCGTCACTTTTTTTTTCCAAAGTAGTTTTGATATTTAGTTCTGTTTAATAAGAATTCAGCACCACATGGATACCCACAATATCACATGTTGATCCTTCATGATCTAGTCCATAGCATGGCACTGAACATTTGTTGCAGCCACGATAGAAGTTTCTGAAACTGAAACACAATTCGCTGACCTGATATATGAATTGCTTTATTAGTGCCAAGTAACACCATTATTTTGAACATAACAGTACAAAGTTTATAATGTGATAGATAAAACTATAGAATCTAGCAGTATAAAGTTTGTAATGTGATAGTTTAAAGTTTAAAAATTTTAAGTGTAAAGTTTTAAACCTAGCAGTACAAATTTTATAATGTGATAGTTCAAAGTTTTGAATATAGTAGTACAAAGTTTATAATATGATGGTTCAAAGTTTTGAACCTAGCAGTACAAAGTTTATAATGTGATGGTACTAAATTTTTAAATTCTGAGTGTAAAGTTTTGAATCTAGCAGTACAAAGTTTAAAACGTGATAGTTCAAAGTTTGAAACTAGCAGTACAAAGTTTATAATGTCATAGTTCAAAGTTTATAAATTCTGAGTGTAAAGTTTTGATCCTAACAGTACAAAATTTATAATGTGATAGATCAAAGTATTGAAGCTAGTAATATAAAGTTTGTAATATAATAGTTCAAAGTTTATAAATTCTGAGTATAAAGTTTTGAATCTAGCAGTACAAAATTTATAATGTGATAGATCAAAGTTTTGAATCTAGTAGTACGAAGTTTATAATGTGATATATCAAAGTATTAAATCTAACAGTACAAAGTTTGTAATGTGATAATGAAAAGTTTTAAAATTCTTAGCGTAAAGTTTTGAACCTAGCAGTACAGAGTTTATAATGTGATAGTTCAAAATTTAAACCTAGCAGTACGAAATTTATAATGTGATAGTTCAAAGTTTTGAACATAACAGTACAAATTTTGTAATGTCATAGTTCATAGTTTATAAATTCTGAGTATAAAGTTTTGAGCCTATCAGTACAAAGTTTTTAATGTGATAGATTAAAGTATTGAATTTAGCGGTACAAAGTTTGTGATATGATAGTTCAAAGTTTATAAATTCTGAGTGTAAAGCGTAGCAGTACAAAATTTATATATAATAATTTAAAGTTTGAACCTAGCAGTACAAAGTTTATAATGTTATAGTTCAAATTTTATAAGTTCTCTGAGTGTAAAGTTTTGAACCTAGTAGTAAAAAGTTTATAATGTGATAGTTCAAAGTTTTGAACTCAACAGTACAAAGTTTATAATGTAATCATTCAGAGTTTATAAATTCTGAGTATAAAGTTCTGAACCTAGCAGTACAAAGTTTATAATGTGATAGTTCAAATTTTTTAACCTAACAGTACAAATTTTATAATATAATATATAAGTTTGTAAGTTTTGAATTTATACACATGTCCTGTCATCTTTAATGATAGAAATGTTAGTCTGAATCAATTTTGCAGTTTCTTGGTATTCATATTTTTTTACATATATAATGTAAATTTCAATATAACTTCATGTATTTTTAATCTATTCCTTGTCTTATTTTTTTCAGGGTATTAATGACAACTATTTAGCACTAAAAACGGAAGCAGCACGTGCTTTATATTAGCTATTTGCGAAGACATATGTATCTCAATAAATAAGATATATTCCTTTTTTTTAGTTTTTTCTGATAATCTTGCTTCTTTTTTATGAACTATTTTTTTATTTTTCTATATCAGTTGAATCATTAATCCCAAACAAAGTATCATGAAACATAAAATAGTATAAATTTTGAAAATTAGTACTTCTACATCAATATAGATGTGAAACCATTTCCCGTCCTTTTCATCTTCCACGTACCCGCTATCCAAAAAAAATATAAAACTCATAAAATCTAGACAGGAGAAACGCTAATAGACCTATTTTAAGGTTGTAAGGCCTCATAAAAGCTAGACGTGAGAATGGAGAAGCAGACATGGACGCTGCTGAGGTTACACGCGCTAGCGTGCTAGTATTGTGTTCTGTGCGCGTGCGTCAGGACAGCTAGGAACACACGCGCGCCAAGTAGCAACTGACTGAAATATTGGCCCTGTTCGGCAGGCTGTTTTTTTTACTTATAAGCCGGTTGTGGCTGATTTGCTGTGAGAGAAAAATACTGTTCCACGGCTGATAAGCCGTGCTGATAAGCTCAGCCGAACAGGAGGATTAGAGATACCTAAGGGCCTGTTTGGATTGCCAAAAACATCTAAAAATTTTTGTACAGTACTCGTCACATCAAATCTTTAGACGCATGTATGGAGCATTAAATATAGGTAAAAAATAATTAATTGTATAATTTATCTGTAAATGTTGAGACGAATCTTTTGACTCTAGTTAGTCTATGGTTAGACAAATTTTGTCAAATAACAACGAAAAATGCTACAGAAATTTTTCTAAAACATTTTAGGATCTCGACAAGGCCTAAGACATCAACATGGGCCGGGGTTGGTTGACTGCGTCTGCGTGCCTCCTTGCGTTGTTGCTTTTTTTTCGCAAAAGTGCGTGAGCATGTATATTTTATTAAGAGGAGAAAGTAACATGGCACCAGCCCACCGCGGCACCACCCGCTTATACTTTGATAATTGTTTAATAATTTTACTTAATGAATGATGACCATGATTTCCTAGTCATCGTAGCAGGTAATTGGTAATTGAATTAGTAAATACTTTGATATTTATATTAAGGGAGTCCATTTCTATTGTTTGGATTTATATCGATTGCGATGGCCACTTCATGGCACTGCAGTTCCTAATAAAAACTGCTACCCAAATTAGTCCCAAAAATACACTATCTGGAATTTTGGGTACCCGATAATTCAGGTTCGAGTTTACCCGATATACTTGAATTCACGTAAAACCAACAACTGTACAAAACTTTAGCAACAATTTGCACATAGTTTTTAGAAACAATTTGCATAGAATTTGAGCAGCAATTTGCACACAATGATATACCACAGGTAGTTGTTCAAACAGAGAGAATCATATAATAATAATCAAGTGACAACAAAGTTAAAACAGAGGATATGCAATCTTCGGGTAGTTCGGGTTATTCGGGTACTGAGGAATATTACCCGAACTACCCAAACTAATTTCGTGTAATTAGAACCGCTATCCGAATTTAGGATCGGATACCTCGATTTTGGGTATTTTTGGTTCGGATTCGGGTAATTCACACTACTACAAAAACGGTTTGTAAGAGCCACAGCCATTTCACTGTAAGAGGGGTTGACGATCCAACCCCCCTTACAGTGGGCTGGCTATACAAAGAGTCTTGAACCGTCCTTATAAATGCCACAGTAAGGGGGTTGGTGATCCAACCGCCCTTACAAATGGCTGCTATTTGTAAGGGCGGTTGGATCACCAACCCCCCTTACTGTGGGCATTTGTAGGGGGGGTTCGTGATTGAACCGCCCCTACAGTGGTCTGTAGGAATAAGTGGCTGCCCCCATCTTCTTCCTCCTCGAGCCATTCACTCTTCCACTCAAAAAAAGGTTGGGAGGCCTTGGGCTCCTCCCAAAAAATTGCTCTACTAAGGGGGAGGTTTTGAGCTCAATTCCTTTGGTGGGGAGCTTGTAGAAGGTAAGAAAATACTATTCCAACCCTTTAATGCAAGTTTTAATGGTTGGTTAGTGAGGAAATTAGAGTTTTATTTTCTCTCTCTTCCATGGTGCTTGAGCTTTGTGTGGAGCAAATTAGAGCTTAGTATTGAAGGTATTAGTGTAGATTAGTTAGAGATTTGAGCTTGCACCCTCAATTAGTTGATCTTGCTTGATTTTAGTGGAGATTTGCACTCTAATTAGAGATTTGAGCTTGCACCCTTGTTCTAGATCTAGGGTTTCATTTTTTATTTTGTAATTTATATTTCATGAAGTTAGAATAGGGTTGGCATGAAAGGATGTTGGTAAAATAATAATCGTTGGTAATTGTTGTTTATAAAATGTTATATTTTAACCATTTTGTATATATTGTTGCTAATAATTATCAAAAAAGTTGCTAATAATGGTTGCTAATAATTATAAAATATCACAGATACTAAAATATGTTTGCTGAGCCAGAGACCGAACAGGCAGTATCACAGATACTAAAATATGTTGAAGACACGGAGAACGGCACATTCATTCCTTCTAGAGAGAGGGACGAGCTGAGCTTTGGCTTGGGCAACCCTGAGCACCCAGGCCGCACCAGGGGGCTAGGGAAGTTGACAACCTGGAAGAAAGGATTCAAAGAGGACAACATGTACAAGAAACATGATAGATGCCGAAAAGCCGACCTTGAGGTCCACGTGAAGGCTATAGTTGAGAAGGTGCTTTCAGAGCAAGGTCTGTCTTTGGAGCCGCGGACACAAATGGCACCACTGGGAGAGCTGGCTGTAATTGGCAGCCCTCCGGATGTTCCTAGCAGCCAAGGTTCCAATGCAACCACAACCGCCGTCGATCGCATACGGGAGCCAACTAGTTGCACCCTATTGGTTCCAATGGGCAGGGGGGACACGATGCTTGAGGTGGCAACGGGTGTGGCACATCCTCCATTCGGCCTTTGCCATCATCGTGAACTCCCGCAGGACTACACTAGGGTCGAGGTGCATACCGTGAAGCCCGAGTACATGAGGCATAAGATAGATCACCCAACTCAAGAGGGGCTTGTTCATCTTGGAGAAGTCATGAAACAGTTCATCCTCTGGCACAAAAAGGACATTATATTGAATGTTTCTTCGCCAACTCCGAGCGACGTGCATCTGGAGCGAGTTGTTGAGGACGGGGGGGTATATTCACCGGCTCGTGACGACCACATGCCTCATACGCCACATTCTTCCCCGACTCCTAACATGCCACATACTTCTCCAGCTCGTCATACCGAGCAAGAGCATGATAAGGTGCCACATTCTTCCCCGACTCCTAGCATGCCACATACTTCTCCAGCTCGTCATACCGAGCAAGAGCATGATGAGGTGCCACATTCTTCCCCAACTCCTAGCAAGCTCTTGACTGACAAGCCACATGCTTCTCCAGCTCGTCATACCGAGCAAGGGCATGATGAGGTGCCACAATGTTCTCCAACTACTCATACCGAGCAAGTGGCTCGTGACATGCCAGAGCCTCCTCAACAGGCGCAGCCGATACGTAAACGAGGACTGCCTTCCGAAAAAGAAGATGAGGGCGCGGCTGAATGGGAAGTCCGAGCGAAGCATCCCTACCATATAAGGCCAGCTTTTATTGGTATGCCAAACGTCCCGATGATTGACAAGTGGTATTCTCGTGACAAGTTCAAGCCTGAGAACCAAGTTAAAGATCTCTACGCACGTGCTAATGAGCCGCCTGACACTAGCAAACTCCACCAATCGTTTAAGAAGTATCCAAATGTCGAGGACATCAATTGGACAGAGGATTGCCCAAAGGAATATAAAAGAGGCAAGCCCTTCCTACCAAACCGAATGATGTCGCTCATGCCACTTGGAATGAGAAGGTTCCATGATTGGTACTTGCGTGCCCAGGCGACGAGACTAAACGAGATAAAAGCATGCTGGCCTAAAGGCACATTTGGAGGCCCACCTGGGGCACTATTATTTGACTTCGATGACATCCAGACATGCTTTCACCTCGGATCCATGGAACTTAATCTAGTTCGCGTGTGGTGCCTGTAAGTCCTTGCCCTCTCGATATGATATCAATGTAATGTTTGGATTTATTGATAACTAACCCACATCGTGATTTGTAGAATGCAAGCACATAATGTCAAGAAGACGCCAAGTCTAAGTGTCGGGTATATAGACCCTTATTATATATCATCAGCAAAATTTAATTACCCCGAGTACTGGCCTCAGAATCACGAGGAACTAAAAGATGGGAAGACCGTTAAGGAGAAAGAGGTCATTCGGAAGGATAAGATATATAGAGCGGCCATCAAGGTTGCGGCACGGATTGCCCGATTTTTTAAGAATCTCGAGCATAACAAAACCATATGGGCACCATACTACTTCCGGTAAGCTCGACTCTATACCTAAATACAATTTTGTTTGATATATATAGTTCGATGCAAGAGGGATTATCTGTTTCTTCTTTGATTAAATTCGTGCAGCAATCACTGGATTCTTTTTGGCGTCGATCTCGGGAACAACATGGCATATGTCTTTGATTCAGCGGATTTTGAGCCTCAGACATACATGGACTTCACAGCGATTCTCAAGATGTATAAATATCGACAATCCTCATTAACTTATATGTTTGCATATATACTTGTAAACTTCGCCTTTTGGATAGTAACAAGTTGCATTTGCTAAAATTCTTCGAACAGGGCATTCAGGCACTATGTCAACGAACATAAAGGAGTGCATGATCCACAATTTAAGGACAAATTGCGAATCAAAACTCTATTGGCGGTAAGTGTAACTTATATTGGTACACTCCATTACGTGGTTTGTCAATAACATTACTTAACATTTTAATATACGAAATATACAGGGTCCCAAGCAGAGGCCTAATAGTCTACATTGTGGATATTACGTGTGTTCTGTGATGAGTAACAGTCTTGCCTATAGGAGACACCCCGAGCTGGTAAATTTGAACCTCTTTGACCCTAGTATGGAATCTTAGCTTCTTGTTATGAAATACTAGACCTAAACTTGTTCTGTTGTAGTGGAAAGAAGAAAAAACAAGATAAGGAGTCCATACAAGGATGACCAACTCTTAGAGCTCGTCGGCGACCTTTGCGGCTTCATCATTGACCAGATTGTCGATTACAGAGGCGACTACCATGACCCAGATTCTGACTTAGGTAGTAATATTGTCTTCCAACACCTTCGTGAGACTCACAGACTTCAACTAGGCCATTGAATGGTTTGAGCTTCTCGAACTCTTTGAACTTTTGAATTATGGCTTTATAATGGACTTGTGATGGTACTTGTGGTTTGTATGGACTAAAAGACTTTGAATTATGGCATGTAATTGTGGTTTGTATGGACTAAAGGACTTTGAATTATGGCATGTAATTGTGGTTCATACGGATTATGGCTACTTGTGATGGTACTTGTGAATTATGACTATATAATGGCTCTTGTGGTTAGATTTGAAATTGAATTTGAATTATATATTATATCATGTGGTCAGATTTGAATTTAAATTATATTTTTTTCCTGAAAAACTCACTGTAGGGGCGGTTGAATCATCAACCCCCCTTACAAATGCCATTTGTAAGGGCGGTTGGATCACGAACCCCTCTTACAAATGTCATTTGTAAGGGCGGTTTGCCCAACCGCCCTTACAGTGGGCTGATTTTTAAAAGCCCCCTGGTAAGAGGGGTTGGGCTACCCGCCCTTAAAAACCCCTGAGACCCGCCCTTAAAAACCCTGGCTGTAGTAGTGTCAGGTATGTGTAATGGGTAGCGGGTATTTTGCCCTAGCTTAGTTTTTGAGGTAGCAACTGACTGGATTATTAGAGACGATAACCTTATGACATCATCATGGGGCCGGGATTGGTTGACTGCTTCTGCGTGCCTCCTTGCGTCGTTGCTTTTTTTTATCGCAGAAATGCCTGAGCATGTATATTTTATTACGAGGAGAAAGTAACCTGCCACCTTATTCGCAAAAAAAATAAAAAGTAACCTGCCACCAGCCCACCACGGCACCACCCGCTAATACTTTGATAATTGTTTAATAATTTTACTTGATGATGAATGGTGACCATGATTTCCTAGTCATAGTAGAAGGTCATTGGTAATTGAATTAGTACTATAGTTTGATATTTATATTAAGGGGGTCCATTTCTGTTGTTTGGATTTATGTCGTCGATTGCGACGGCCACTTAAAAGCGCTGCAGTTGGTACCTCACCTCACGGCGCACTGGCTACAATTTGTTTTCTTCAATCTTCTCCCATCCTAGTCGTCGTCATTGGTAATTGAATTAGTAATATACTTTGATATTTATATACTTGGCGTCCATTTCTATTGTTTGGATTTATATCGATTGCGACGGCCACTTCACGGCGCTGCAGTTGGTACCTCACCTCACGACGCACTGGCTACAATTTGTTTTATTCAATCTTCTTCAATCCTAATATAATACCCTGTATTGATATTGTCTTGTGCCATTGCCTGTTGCTGACTCTCTGTTAAGCAGTGCTTTTGAGCGTCTCTCTCGCCAGCTACTTTCCATTGCCTTCATTTTTGCTGCTGCTGCCTGTTGAGTTGAAGAACCTTTGCGTTGTTCATCTGGTTGGTAATAACCTACGCATCCATCCATGCATCCTCCCCGATCAGATCTCATACATACAGTCTGGTTGTCTTTCAAGGTTTAATAAACTAACACAAAGACTTTATCTTTCCATGCTGTTTCAGTGTTGGATCTCGTTCCTACGCCGTTGCCTTTGTCGGCCATGGAGCTTGGCGTGGAGGCAGCGCGATGGATGATCGGCAAGGCGTTGGGCCCTGTCTCGGGTGGGGTGCTGGAGGCGTGGGCGGCCAGCACCGAGTTGGGCGGCAACATCGAGGCTCTCAGGATGGAGCTGCTGTATGCAGAGGGCATGCTCAACAACGCCCGTGGCCACCACGGCCACGGCCCAGGGATCAAGAATCCGGCGCTGTCTGAGCTGCTGCACAAGCTACGGGACTTGGCGTACAGGGCTGACGACGCGCTGGATGAGGTCGACTACTTCCGCATCCAGGACGAGCTCGAAGGCACCTACCACGCGGCGGAGGAGCATGACGGGGGTTGCCTTCGCAACCACGCCCTTAATGCTCGCCACGCCGCCAGAGCCATTGCAAAGATGCTTGGCTTCTCCAAGTGCTCTGACTGCTTTGCTAATGCTACCCACGCTGAGCCAGATGAAGATACAACAAGCACAAGAGTACCCCCGTGTGGTGGACATTGGCCATGTAGTGGCGTCAAAACTTCTGAGGATGACGAGGAAGAAGAAGATCCAAGGCAAGGAGGAGTTTGCTGGCCATGTCCATGTCGAAGTGGAACCAATCAACTGGTTAACAATCGCTGCATGGGCAGGATCACCTCCGCTGCCCGTAGCACCATCCACACTGTTGGTAAACACCTTCCACTTCCATGCAGCTCATCAGTTTCATCCGCCCAAAATGCTGCAAACTCCAATGCTGCAACCACTGGGCGTCGATTCCTCTGTTGTGCCCGAGCCAACAATAAGGCACCAAAGACAAAGCGTGTCGTGCAAACACCAAAGTTAAAGTTTGATAGGGTTGAGATGTCTCGAAAGATGAAGGATATTATAGAGCAGTTAAAGCCTCTATGTGCCAAGGTATCAACAATTCTTAATCTAGAGTTGTTGACAGCCAACCTAAACAACAATAATGGCCAGTACACACCTACGGGTCGGCCAATAACTACCTCAGAGTCTATGGAACCTGAATTTTATGGTAGGAAGGACATCACAAGTACGCTTATCCATGAAATTACCGAGGGAGAATACCGTCATATGGACGACCTAGCGGTACTCCCAATTGTTGGTCCAGGAGGAATAGGGAAGACGACTTTCACACAACACATATATAAGAAACTACATGATCATTTTGAGGTAAAATTGTGGGTCTGTGTATCTGTCAATTTCAGTGTGTCAAGATTGCTACAAGATATTGCAGATAAAATAAAAAAGGAAGGAAATGCTAGTCCAGAAAACCGGATTGAAGAAGGATTAAAATCTAAAAGGTTTTTGCTTGTCTTGGATGATATGTGGAATTGTAGCAATGAGGATGAGTGGAATAGGTTCCTAGTACCCTTTAAGAAAGCACAAACAAAAGGCAATGTTATTCTAGTCACAACTCGGTTTCCTGCATTAGCACAAATGGTCAAAACAACCGATCATTGGATAGACCTGAAAGGTATAGACGAGAAAGCATTTAAGGAGTTATTCTTTGCATATGTGTTTGGAAACAAGCAACCACCAGAGGGTCATAGTGAACTACTTGGTATTGGAGATGAGATCATTAAAAAACTAAAGGGCTCACCTCTTGCTGCAAAAACTGTTGGAAGATTGCTGAGAAACCACCTTGATTTGGTTCATTGGACTAGAGTTTTAGAAAGTAGAGAATGGGAATCACAGAGTGGAGACCATGACATTATGCCAGCACTGAAGCTTAACTTTGACTATCTCCCTTTTCATCTGTAACAATGTTTTACCTATTGTTCATTGTTTCCAGAAGATTACAAATTCAGTGAAGAAGAGATAATTCACTTCTGGATCGGACTAGATGTTTTGCATTCTCGTGGTGAAAATAAAAAAATTGAAGATATAGGACTAAGCTATTTGGTAGAGCTGATTAATCATGGATTTTTTAAAAAGGAAGAAGATGATGATGATAATGGGCGCACTTATTATGTTATTCATGATCTAATGCACGAATTAGGGCTAAAGGTTTCAGCAGATGAATGCCTTAGCCTATACAGTTCAAATGTGAGATCCATACAAATCCTTCCATCGATCCGCCACTTGTCCATCAACATAGATGACTCAAGTGTCAATGATAGAGAGGCTTTTGATACTTGTAAAAATGATTTTAGTACACTCGGAGAAAGATTAAGAGTTGAGAACCTGCACTCATTGATGTTATTTGGAAAATGCCAAGGTAGCTTTGTAAAGACTCTGCATGGTTTGTTTAGTAAAGCAAAATCCCTTCGTGTTATTTTGATATCTGGAGGATTCTATAGCATGGAAGATTTATTGCACAGCTTTTCGGAACTTATCCATCTTCGGTATCTTCGGGTGGATGACAATTGGTTGCATGGAGAAATAAATAAACTGGTAGCCTCCAACATTGTTTCAAGATTTTATCACATGAGGGTCCTAGACCTGCAAGGATGCCAAGACAACCACAATTTAGAAAGATATATGACTAAGCTTCTAAAACTTCGTCATTTTCTTGGTGGAGTGCACTCAGAGATTTCGGAGGTGGGGAAACTGAAGTCATTACAAGAGCTAAATAGATTTGAGGTTGGAAAAGAAAGTCAGGGTTTTGAATTGAGCCAGATAGGACATCTGCTAGAGCTTTGCGGATCTTTGAGTATTGATAATCTTGAAAATGTTGAAGGAAGGGAAGGAGCAGATGAAGCAAAGTTAATGCACAAGAAAAACCTGAACAAGTTAATATTAAATTGGAATGCAAAACGGTCTAACAAGGATCCTGCACGTGAAGAACAAGTTCTTGAAGGTCTCAAGCCGCATAGC
This sequence comes from Saccharum spontaneum, assembly GCA_022457205.1. NCBI lineage: Eukaryota > Viridiplantae > Streptophyta > Magnoliopsida > Poales > Poaceae > Saccharum > Saccharum spontaneum. Next base: position 30,783,668 of record CM039584.1, read on the forward strand.
AATCTTCGGAAACTAAGCATTACAGGGCATGGAGGTGGTACTTGTCCTTCTTGGCTAGGTCTGAACCTATCAGTTCAAAATCTGGAATCTCTTGGTCTATATAGCGTGGACTGGGAAACATTTCCACCTATAGGTGGCGAGTTGCAGCTTGTTAATATGGGCGATGAAAAAAAACTGAGTAATAGCCCTGGCCAACACTTCATGAATTTGAAAAGAATAGAGCTTGCTGATTTAAAAAGGCTGGAAAGATGGGTTGCTATTGTTGGTAGCAGTGATCAAATGTTATCCCATTTGGAAGTACTTATCATTAAACATTGCCCTGAACTCGTTGAGTTGGCATTTTTAGACAGCCAACAAGATCGAAAAACATGGCCTCCAAATCTACGAGAGCTCGTGATCCAAGATTGCCCAAAGATGTTGTCCTTGCCTCCTGTTCCTTGGAGAAGCACTCCGTGCTCTGTTGAGATATCAAGAGTTGGTTTAGGCTTTGGGTTGAGATACGGAAAGCATATTTTTAGATCTACATCATTAGTCTTGGAAATTACTGGAAGGGTCACTCTGGATAGTAGTGCGTCGTTCTGGAGGTGCTTGGACTTTGATAACCTAAGGGAAGTAAAGGAATTCATGATGCACTTTGAATCTGGGAGGCACGCCGGCTACCAATTTGCAGATGAGAGTATGAAAATTAGTTCGCCTCGTGCTCCTAATGGGAAGGAATTAACACAAGTTCTATCTTACATGCCGAAGCTCTCAGTTTTGACAATTGATGGATGTGACAAGATAACAGGGTTAGGTGTGGTGGAGCAACAGCAGGAGGAAGCGACAGCATCTTCCACTAGTAGGAATAGAGAAGAGGAGGAAATAGAAGCAGCAGAGGAGGGGTTGCTGCTCTTGCCTCCCCAACTACATGAGTTGTCGATTGAATCCTGCCCAGAGCTACGAAGGCTCCGCCTCCAAACTTTGTGCTCTCTCCGTACCTTGTGGATTTCTAATTGCCTAGCTTGGTCCTCTTCTAGTTTCCCCTTCCCATCCTCCCTGCAATCCCTCAGCCTTGAAGGCGTGGAGACGCTGCCGCCCCTCTCAAACCTCGCATCCCTAGCTACTCTGGTGATATTCAACTGCGGCGGAGATGTAAGAGGCATGAGCTCGGAGCTGCAGGTCCCGACTCACGGCTGCCTCCAGGAATTAACCGTCCTACGAACCACCAATTTCTTCCCCGACTCAATCCTCTCCTCCCTATCGTCGCTGGAGACGGATGACGTCGCAGGAGCCCTTGCTGCACCCATCTGCAGACTCCTCTCTTCCTCCCTCACCAAGTTATCCCTTGGTTCCCATGAGATGGAGCGCTTCACGGACGAGCAGGATGAGGCCCTGCAGCTCCTAACCTCCCTACAATACCTCGGATTCTATAATTGCGAGAAGCTGCAGAGTCTCCCGGCGGGACTGCATAGATTGACAAGCCTCAAGACATTAGAGATCAGCTCCTGTCCATCCATCCGCTTGCGGTTGCTGCCCAAGGACGGCCTCCCTAATTCCCTTCAAAATTTAACTATCTTCAATTGCTCAGCAATCCGCTCACTACCCAAGGACGGCCTCCCTAATTCCCTGCAAGAATTACACATCAAGCGGTGTCCATCCATCCGGGCGCTACCCAAGGCCGGCCTCCCAACTTCACTGAAGCTAATAGATGTCAGTGATAGCAACAGCGAGGAGCTAAAAAGGCAGTGCCGCAAACTGATAGGAAGTATCCCAATAGTCAGAGCATGACTAATCAAGGTAACGTCAAATTTCCTGTATCTACTCCTCCCCATGTCCCCATATGTCATTCTCCTTCTGTTTGTTTCACCACAGTCACTGCTTCAACTAATCCACTTGTGCTTGCCTACTCTGCAGGTCTCTTGTTCCAAATGTACATTCTTGAGTCTTCTAACCTCATAGAATTCGCTCTCTATCGCTTCATACTCCTGTTGTTGTCAAGCTCCAACATCTTCTCTCTGCAAGTGCCTTCCATACCGTACATAAATTGGTTAGTATATGCACTGTTTAGGAGTTTAATCTTTTACCAGCTCTGCCCTTTGTTCTGGTTATTTGTGCTACTTTTCCCTTTTCTGATATTTAAAATTCAAGTTACAATTATGTTCTTCTAACTGTTTGTTATTGCTACTTACAGGTTTGGGTTTCCATTACAATGATCGTGCCATGACTGAATGTGCATACTTTACTTTATGTTATCAACAGCATTTCTCCTCCATCTTGTAACTGGTCCAAGTAGAGCATGCTGTATTCCTGATACAAGCTGGTATGAGCATCATAGTGTCAACCTTATCACGTTTTTGTAAGTGTGAAATTGCTTGTTGTCTTTATAATGTGTCTCATAGATTTATCACCTTTTGTTTTTGAGTATCTAGCTGTATGAGCTAGTGGTGTAGAACTTTCTTGATAATGTGTAACTAACTGACAATAAGGCAACCACCAATGCTTAACCAATATTTTTCACATCAGATATGGTATTAGTCAAATTGATGCTCATGTTTTTTCCCTCCACATTTGATGGTCTAAACCAACAATAGATATGATTTTAAATCAGATTCATGCTCTGCTTATTTCCCCAATGGACATTGTATCTGCATAATACATGATTTTGTGGAAAACAATTTTGACAAAATAAAAATAATTATATATCATGCCACTTTAGCCAATATTACTCATAACATCCCAGTTTCTCTTTCTTGTACATTCTTTGAATTGTACATTCTTGTGGCCTTGTAGGAATCTCTCTATATTATAGACGATTTTGTGTTGTCTGCCACAAGCATCTCAACATGTATCTCCGATGCTGTAAATAAAACTGGTTAGTAAATAGAAGCTCTACCATGCATTCTCCTGTCATTTAGAATATAAGTTCACATTCTGCCCTTTCTATTCAGTTACTGTGCGCTCTTCTATTGTTAATCTTCGAGTAGTTCAATCTAGTACTAGAGTTGATGCATTCTCCTTAGCATTTCTTAACTTGTAAAACCTGCAGAAACAAGCATTCTTAGTACTTTCTGCTTGGGTGCTTACATTTCTAATTTACTTGTTCTGCAGATACTCTACTGATCCCAAGGTGGCTGTATTGACTGGACGTAAATGTAATTGTCTTGATTTCAACAAAATATTCCCTTAAAAAATAAGTTTGGAATCTTCTGAACTCATAGAGCTTTCTTGAACTACTTGCTTGTTTCCTTGAGGTATTGCTGCAGATCATAATTTGCAGCCTTACATTTTCAATTCAGAAACTACTTTATAGTTCTGAACTCTGATGTTGCATTTTTTTTTGGCTCAACATAGGATGGATATATTCTGCTCATATGTCAACATGGTTGACTAATGGGGCATAATTTAGCATATATTGGTATGTATTCCACGGTACTTGAACTCATTCTTGATATGATTACAGAGATAGGGGTTAATGTTGAAAATTTTTGAACTGGAATTTGTTCTCTAGGTAAGCATACGATTCTCAGAATTAACATGACAAAACATTGCTAGTAATGCAAGGTGATTGCTCTTTTTCAGTTCCAAGTTTGCAATGTCAGATCAGAATTAGCCAAAATTATACCGCAAAACGTCATGCCTTCTGATGATTTATATGCTTTCAGCTGCTGAACTGTACATTTGCAAATATGTCTATTTGTTTTTGACTGTATAAGCTCTATGGAGACAACCACCCATGACGGTCTCTCATCCCCTGTCCCCCACTAGCTGCAGATGAACTTTCGTATTGTTCTGATTAATTTGAGAATATAATTCATGGAGTTAATATGATTTTTTTATGTTCCTTCAGTTTTGCGGGTCATCTCATCAGAAGACACGTGTTGGCACAGGACACAAAACCTACATAATTTTATTCCTCTGTTCCAAGTCTTCAACTGTTCCTGGGTGGCTGGATTCCTTCTTATCCTACATGAATTGGCAGCATGCTCTGTACATAAACTGGTTAGTGTATAGATTGTTTATTTAGGAGTTTAATCCTAGCTGTTCGTTTATCAGCTCTGCTCCTTGTTCTGTTTATTTTTGTGCTACTTTTACCTTTTCTGATATTTAAAATAGAAGTACCATTCTTTTCTTCGAACTGTCTGTCACTGCTACTTACAGATTTGGGTTTCCATTAAATGATCACGCCATGACTGAATGTGCATAGTTTACTTTATCTTCTCAATTGCATTTCTCCTCAACCTTGTAACTGGTCCAAGTAGGGCATGCTATATTCCTGGTACTGACTGGTAAAGGATCAGAGCTGATATGAGCATCATAGTGACAACCTTGTTTCTGTAAGTGGGAAATTACTTGTTGTCGTTATAATGTGTCTCATAGACTCGTCACTTTTCTTATGAGTATCTTAGCTGCATGAACTAGCAGAATAGCAGTTATTATGTATAACTAAGTATATGTCAACCACCAATCTTAAAAAAACATTTCTGACATTAGATATGGTATTAATCGAACTCATGAACAAGTTTTTTCTCTCAATGCTAGATGATCTAAACCAACAATATATGTGATTGTAAATAAGATTCATTCTATATTTATTTACCCAATGAATATCCTATATGCACTGTACATGATTTTGTGGAAAACACTGTTTACAAAGTAAAAATAATTATATATCGTGATACTTTAGCTGACAGTACTAATAATATTCCTGTTTCTCTTTATCGGCATAACTCTTCTTCGAATTGTACATTCTTGTAGCCTTGTAGGAATCTCTCTATATCGTGGATTTTGTGTTGTCTGGGACGAGCATCTCAAATCTCAATATGTGTCTCTGACGTTGTAAATAAGACTGGTTAGTACATTCTAACTCTACCATGCATTCACCTCTGTCATTGAGAATTTAAATTCACATTCTGCTCCTTGCTATTCGGTTACTGTGTGCTTTTCTCTTGTTAATCTTTGAGTAGTTCAATCTGTTTGGGGAATTATTTTTCCATTACTTGGCTAACCCTAGAAGGGTAGCTATATAGTTTCCATACATGGGCCACATGGGCCTTAGCCTCATGGGCCTAAACATATACTCCAACACCCCCCCGCAGTCTGAACTACCGTCGCAGCGGAGTTCGAGGCTGAACAAGAAAGAACACACACAACCCCCCCACAGACGCAACTAGCCACTGGTGATGTTGAGGCTGGAGCGAAACTCGGCGAAGGTCGAGGACGGGAGGCCTTTGGTGAAGATGTCCGCGAACTGGGAAGTCGTCGGAACGTGAAGAACCCGCACCTCGCCCATGGCCACCCGATCACGGACAAAGTGTAGGTCGATCTCCACATGCTTCGTCCTCTGGTGCTGGATGGGGTTGGTGGAGAGGTAGACCGCACTGACGTTGTCGCAGTAGATCAGTGTGCTCCGGGAGGGTGGAGTGTGCAACTCCGCAAGTAGCTGTCTGAGCCAGGCGGCCTCCGCCACGCCGTTAGCCACGGTGCGGTACTCCGCCTCGGCGCTGGACCGGGAGACCACCGGCTGGCGCTTGGACGACCAAGACACCAGGTTGCCGCCCAGGAAGACGGCGTAGCCGGAGGTGGAGCGGCGAGTATCCGGGCACCCGGCCCAGTCAGCGTCGGTGTAAACGGTGAGGTCGGTGGAGGAGGTCCGGTGGAGGAGGAGGCCGTGGTCGAGCGTGCCCTGGAGATATCGGAGGAGGCGCTTGAGAGCCATGAGGTGAGGCTCCCGGGGGTCATGCATATGGAGACAGACCTGCTGAACTGCATAGGTGATGTCCGGCCTGGTGAAGGTGAGGTACTGAAGGGCCCCGGCAAGGCTCCTGTACGCAGTGGGATCTGCCACCGGTGGTCCCTCAACCTCAGACAGCTTGCCCTGAGTGTCGACCGGAGTGGAGCAGGGGTTGCAGTCAGTCATCCCAGCCCGCTCCAGGATGTCCCGAGTGTACTGTCGCTGATGAAGTAGGAGCCCGGTAGGACGATGCTCAACAGTAACACCGAGGAAGTGGTGGAGCTCACCCATATCCTTCATCGCAAACTCCTGCCGGAGAGCGGCGATGATCCGGCGAAGAAGTGGCTCACTGGAGGCGGTGAGGACAATGTCATCAACATAGAGCAGCAAGTATGCAGTGTCGGCTCCATGGTGGTAGACGAACAGAGACGTATCTGACTTGGCCTCCATGAACCCCAGGGTCAGCAAGAATGCAGCGAACCGGTGGTTCCACGCCCGAGGTGCCTGCTTGAGGCCGTAGAGGGACCTGTTGAGCCGGCAAACCATGTCAGGACGGGTGGTGTCGACGAACCCCGCCGGCTGACTGCAGTACACCGTCTCGGTGAGAAGGCCGTGAGGAAGGCGTTCTTGACGTCCAGCTGATGGATGGGCCAAGACCGAGCAAGCGCCAGCGATAGCACGGTACGGACAGTGGCTGGCTTGACCACCGGGCTGAAGGTCTCATCGTAGTCGACACCAGGGCGCTGAGTGAAACCCCGGAGGACCCACCGAGCCTTGTAGCGCTCGAGAGATCCGTCGGCCCGGCGCTTGTGAGTCCAAATCCACTTGCCGGTGACGACATTGGCGCCCGGCGGCCGGGGCACCAACTCCCACGTCTGGTTGGCGAGTAGCGCGGCGTACTCCTCTTCCATCGCGCGGCGCCAGTGGGGGTCCAGTAAGGCGTCGCGAACGGAAGAGGGTACCGGAGAGACCACCGCGTCGCCAGTCGAAGCCTCGAGGACACGAGGCGGCAGTGTGCCAGCCGCGTGTCTGGTCACCATCGGGTGAACATGCCGCGGGTGTCGGTGAAGCAGCGGCGGGTGGTAGACCGGCGGGACACCACAAGCCGGCGGGGACAGCGGCGGTGGTGTCGGTGTCCCTGGTGGAGAAGGAGGCGCGAGCGGCGGTGGCCGCGGCCTGCGCTGGTACACCCGTATCGGCGCGGCGAACCTCGACGCCGGTGCAGGTGCCGGGACGGGATCCGGCGGCGTCGGCAACCGACACGACCCCCCGGGGCAGAAGCAGGGGACGAAGGCCCCGGGTCTGCACCAGCCGGAGAGGACGGGGCCGCGTCCGAGACCGACGGGCCCGGACCCGCTGGGGATCCGGGACCGGGAGGCGGCTCATCGCGCGGCGAAGAGGTACCTGCAGGAGACCACGAAACAGGTGGCTGAACCACCGGGTCAGTGGGAAACAGGGAGGGTGGATCCGGGACCGGAGGGGTGGTAGGGCTGGAAAAGGGAAAGACGGACTCATCGAAGACCACATGGCGAGAGATGAGAACCCGTCGGGAAGTAAGGTCAAAGCACCGGTACCCCTTGTGATCCGGAGAGTACCCGAGGAAGACACAGAGCGTGGAGCGAGGGTCCAGCTTGTGAGAAGAGGTGGCAGCGGTGTTAGGGTAACACGCACACCCAAACACGCGGAGGTGATCGTATCGAGGCGCGTTACCGAAGAGGGCGTGGTGAGGAGTAGGAGCGGGACAGGCCGCAGAAGGGAGGCGGTTAAGGAGGTAGGTGGCGGTGTGCAGGCCCTCAGCTCAGAAGCGAGCGGGGAGAGAGGCCTGAAACAGAAGGGTACGCACGGTGTCATTAGTGGTGCGAATCATCCGCTCAGCCTTGCCATTCTGCGAAGAGGTGTATGGACAAGACATGCGGAGCTGAACACCGTGAGAGAGGAAGAAGTCTCGGGAGGTGGAGTTATCAAACTCGCGACCATTGTCACACTGGACGGCCTTAATGGTGAGGCCGAACTGTGTAGACACCCAAGTGAAGAAGTGAAGAAGCGTGGTAAACGTATCTGACTTCGCACGGAGAGGAAAAGTCCACGAATAATGCGAAAAATCATCAACAACCACAAGATAGTACTTGTAACCGGAAATACTCAGAATAGGAGATGTCCATAGGTCGCAGTGTACAAGATCAAAAATACGGGCCGCATGGGAAGTTGAACTAGAAAAAGGAAGACGAACATGTCGGCCCAATTGGCACGCATGACACAGTTGCTCATCATGAGCTCGAGTACATGGAAGACCAGAGCTACGACTGAGCTGTATCAGGGCATCACGTCCAGGATGGCCGAGGCGCCGGTGCCAGGTAGTAGAGGAAGTAGAAGCGACGAAGGCAGCTGACAAAACGGACGGCGAAGAAGACGAAGGAGCCGCCGGGAAGCGAAGGGTGTAAAGGGGCCCGGTGCTGTCACATCGGAGCAGTGGACGCCGGGTAGCCAAATCCTTTACAGTAAGACCAGAGGAGTCAAATTCCACAGAACAAGAATTGTCAGCTGTAAAACGTCGAATGGAAAGAAGATTATGAACCATAGAAGGAGCAACAAGAACATCAGGAAGACGAAAGGAGCCGTGAGCACCGGCGGTACCCACAGAAGAGACAGGAATACAAGAACCATTTGCGACCATAATGGACGAAGGAAGAGAGGAGGAGGGAGAGTGAATCGACGAAAGTATACCGGGGTCAGGAGTGGTGTGGTAGGTGGCCCCCGAATCAGCGATCCACTCGGGTCCGACCGGAGGTGTCAGCCCCATGGTGCTGAACGAGCGAGCCAGGGCCGCCTGATCCCAGCTGGTGACCCCCGGTGGAGTCCCGGAGGGTGGAACCCACGGCGTAGGAGCAGGAGGAGCTCCGGTGAGCATGGCCACAGGTGGACGAGTGTCGGCTCCAGGAGCGTGGTAGGGCCACATGGCGATGCGACCAGACCACGGGTTCTGGAACGAAGGCCATGGTGTCCCCCCGTGTGGTCCAGCCGGGGCCGAAGCCTGGTGGTGACCGCCCCGGCCACCCCCGCGGCCCCCTCCACGGCGACGACGAGAGCCACGACCCCCCCCACCTCCGCTCGGCCCGGAGGGAGGAGGGCCCAGGAGAGACGACGGTGGCGGAGCGGACGGCCGCGGTGGAGTAGGAGGACGCGGCGGAGTAGCAGCCAGAGCCGCCGACGAAGCCCCTGGTGAAGTAGAAGACGCAAGCTGGGGGCCCTGAGTGAGCTCCTCCATGACAAGATCGTCACGGACCTCCAGGAAGGTGGGGAAAGGCCGCTGACGGGTGATCCACGTCCGGAGGTGGGCGAAGCGGTCACTGAGCCCCCTGAGGACGTTGAGGACCAAGATGCGATCCTCGACGGGCCACCCAAGGTCCCCCAGAGAGTCAGCCATGCCCTTCATCCGACGGCAGAACTCGCCGACGGAGAGGTCTCCCTGGACGAAGGTGCGGAAACTCGCATCGAGACGCAGAGCCCGGGCCTCGGCGTTGCCCAGGAACTGGCCCTCAAGAGCGAGCCACGCCCGGCGCGCGTCAGGGGAGGTGCGGACGAGGTCGTGGAGGTCCAGAGAAATCGTCCCCAGGATCCAGGAGAGGACGATGCTGTCGAGGCGGAACCACGAGGGCGTCTGGACGGAGACCGAGGCCTCGACGAGGACGTGGTCGTCGAGGGCGTAGCGGCGAAGGGTGAGAAGCACCAGATCCCGCCACCGGGCGTAGGAGGGCGACTCCGGCTCGAGGACGACCGGGACGAGAAGACGAATGTTCTGGACCCCCCCCCCCCCCGCCTGGTAGTGCAGCTGAGCCACGAGCGGGTCGGCCGGGTCGTGCCAGAGAACAGCAGTGTGTGATACACGGCGCCCCGGCGAGGCAGAGGTGGCTCCGGCGTCCGGGCCCGCGGGAGAGGTGAGGAGCATCTCGGCCTCGGCGATCTGACGGGCCAAGGCGTCGGCGGCGTCGCGCTCGCGCTCCCACACGAGGGCAGCCGCGCGCACCCGGGCCTGCCCTTCCGCCGCGGCGGCCCGGGCAGCGACGAGGGCCGCGGCGAGGGTGGAGTCCGGCCCCGGAGCGATGCCGAGAGCAGCAGCGGTGACGGTGGATGCCGGTGGAAGGGTCGGGCCCGAGGTTGCAGCAAGGGGTTGTGGCTGGACCCCACCGTCAGGGAGGGAAACGGAGGAGGAAGGGAGAGCCGACGACGAGGAAGGAAGAACCGCAATCACAGCACCCTCGGCAGTCTCGACCTCCGCACCCGGGGCAGAGGAGAGGGCTACTGCCCCCAGGGCGCCAGCCGCGCCAGGGCGTGCAGCAGCGGCCCCCAGGGCGGCAGCAGCAGCCAGGGCGGACGGATCGGTGAAGTTCAGGGCGGCAGCAGCAGCCTGGATGGTTGGATCGGTGAAGAAGAGGGCTGGGGGTGGTGGACGGGTGGGGAGGAGGGAGGGAGGGGCGCCAGGGAGGCCCCCCATCAGGGGCGCGGCCGGATCTGGAAGACCGCGGCCGGTCAGGCCCGCGGCGGGTGGAGCCCCGACGGGCGGCGCGCCGGCGGGAGGAGCCCCTCCAGAGAGCACCTGCGCCCAGGAAGGAGGAGATCGGGTGGGGAAGTAGGAGTAGAGGGTGGGAGGAGGTGGAGGACGGCCATCCATGGGGTCAAACGCCGGCGGCGGCGCCCCAGAGGCCGGCGGCGGCCTGACCAGGCAGGTGCAGCGGGCAGGGAAGAGAAGGAAAGACCTAGGCTGTAGATACCATGTTTGGGGAATTATTTTTCCATTACTTGGCTAACCCTAGAAGGGTAGCTATATAGTTTCCATACATGGGCCACATGGGCCTTAGCCTCATGGGCCTAAACATATACTCCAACACAATCTAGTACTAGAGTTGATGCAACTATTGATAGGCAGAAATTTTGAGACAGTGCCCTGTTGAGTGTAGCAGTTCTATAGCGCTTCTTCACTTGTAAACCTGCAGAAACAAGCTGCATTCTCAGTACTTTCTGCTTCGATACTTACATTCCTAATTTACTTGTTCTGCAGATACCGTAGTGATCCCAAGGTGGCTGCATCGACTGGATGTAAATGTCATTGTCCTGATTTCAAGAAAACATTCCCTAAAAGTAAGTTTAGAATATATTCTCAGCTCGTAGAGCTTTCTTTAATTACTTGCCTTTTGCCATGAGGTATTGCTGCAGAACATAATTTGCATCCTTACATTTTCAGTTCGGAAACTACTTATAGTTCTGATGTAGTGATGTCTGATGTTGCATTTTTTGGCTCAACATAGGATGGATATGTTCTTCGTTGATGGTAAAGTATATTCTGCTCTTCTGTCAACATGGTTGACTAATGGAGCATAATGTAGCATATATTGGTATGTATTCCACAGTACTTGAACTCATTCATGTTTTGATTAGACAGAGATAGGAGCTAATGTCGAATATTTTTGAACTGGGATTTGTTCTCTGGGTCATTGCTCGAATTAGACTGCTCTTTTCAGTATCAAGCTTCCTATGTCTGATCAGAATTAGACAAAAGGATACCAAAAAGTCATGTCTGCTGATGATTTATATGATTTCAACTGCCGAACTGTACATTTGCAAATATGTCTATTTGTTTTAGATTATATGTAGGGTTATGGAGACAACCACACATGACGGTTTCTCATCCCCTGTCCCCCAGTAGCTGCAGATGAACTTTCGTATTCATTCTAATTACTTTGAGTATATATTCAAGCAGCTAATATGATATACTTCTTTATGTTCCTTTAGTTTTGCGGGGCATCTCAGCAGAAGACGTGTGGGCTCACAGAGCCTATATAATTTTATTCCTCTGTTCCAAGTCTTCAACTGTTCCTGGGTGGCGATTCTTCCTTATCCTAGATGAATTGGCAGCATTCTCTGTATGCACCCTTGGTCCCTACTCACCCTACGATCTACCTGCTGATCAGAAGTTGTTATTCATCTGCACAAGCAACCATCTTGAGCAGCTCTGAACCAAATGCTCCTTCAAATTGCTATCATCTTGTTCATCAGAGTTGCCGCATGCATTTGCTCTGCTGTTGTGCACGGCTCGATTATAGACAGTCGTGACTTGGATATGAGGTGAGTGTCCTGCTCTCATGCCAGTATTCTGTTCCAAATATCGATCAAGTTTCTACAACTTTAATTTGTTAGTAATCTGGTTGGCAGAAAATTTTGTCAAGTCATCTTGACAAGATCACGATCATCTTCAGAAGAAATCTCCCTTGCTCGCCTGCCATGAACCAATGAAGTTGAGCAAGGTTCCCTGCAAGAAATCTCATTTACATAGATGCAAGGATGAAACCAGGTTGGAACATCCAGAAAACTTGCCCCCTGTAAGATCTTAACAGGGACGATACCAGTTCAATAAGCCATCCTCAAAGCTGAAAGCATGCTCAAATGCATATGACAGTTCCTCTGTATGAATGTCCCTTGCGCTCCAATCTCTGGACAATTTTGTCAGAGCAAGCTAAGAAACTGACAATTGTTGCTATACGAGGAGAGCAGATTAAGTTCCTTGTAATGTAGTTCTGGGAAATTATGCAACATTTTCAGAATGTATATTTTGGCAACCTTTTTTGTGTCTGGTATGCAAGATATTGTTTATGTTCTAGTATGACGAGTTGCTGGCCTCGGCTAAAGGAAAACTGAAAGAGGCAAAGGTTAAGAATTTGTCGTTCACAGTCTCAATTCATAAGTGGTGTTGGCATCAGCTTTAGTGATAACAATTAACAAAAGACATCTGGGCCAAATGGCATGCGCCACTTTGCAAGCACTGTGTATATTTCGGTGAATGTGGTGTTAGTACTACAGAGTTTCTGTTTTATTAGTGTATAGGTAGCGTGCCCGTGCGTTGCTACGGGATAGCTAACAATTTGTACTAAAAACACACAGATCTCACGGTAAGATAACAATACTGTAAAAATTAAATACCAACGATAAAGTGACAGTTAATCTAAACAGCATAGTTTGTGTCACAGGCTCACAAACTCTACTGTATAGACTTTTCTGTGATGTGGCTAAGATAATATTTTATATCGGCAGGAAGAAATCTCCGATATCCATTTCTTTCGTGCGCCAATAAATCCACGATTAGGTTCATTCCCGTGAGTTGCTACGGGATTTGCAACGGGATTAGAATTTCTTTTCAATGTATTTTGGAGCGCTCAAAGCATAATACATTATAGAAATACCATAATAATTTTTTTTGACAGGTAGAAGTACAAGATTGAGAAGCAAATTGTCAAGCTTGTTTGGCTAATCTATGAGCATCTTGTTTAAAATATTCATCAAATCGTGGAAAGACAATACCAATTAATCAAAATGTAAAAGTGGAAAGTATGTCAGATTTCACAAAAAAAGTGCCATCAGAATTAGCACAAGGAACACACATAAATGAAAATGCACAAACACATGAGTGATATACATCCATATGACTGTTGATCACAGTGTCCAACTTCAAGGCGATAAGGGCTTGCAACAGGCAAATAGGGCTCTTGAGGGATCCATATGTTAACATCATATACGACTCCTTTGCCCCACACCACTGCACAACCCGCACAAAACATCAACAACTGCTAGGCATAGAATTGGTACATGCATACAAATAAGGTAGCAAGGAGTTATGAAATAACGCAACATTACAATTTACAAATTGCATTGTTAGCAAAATGAACTGTTAACCTTTACCTCCGTATATCAATTAGAACCCTTCACGGCAATTTTCTAAAATACAGCAATAGTTGATGGTATGCAACAATGATTAGCATGTAGCTACTGTTAAAGAGCTGGTCTAACTATGTCAGAAGTAGAGCAACCAGGTGTGACACCTTTAATGCAGAAGTCTCATTTATATCATAAAGATTTGGCTGCTCATACAGTCATACCCCCTTTCTTTCTAAGTTGGCTTGAATGAAATTGTCAAATAATCTGCTTCAGAAGACCTCTTAGGCTCCATCAATATTCTCCTTCCAGCTTCAACCTGGACATATTGTTTGAAATAGTTGAAAATAACTTTCACCCAAAATATTTCTACTCACTCTAGAAAAAAAAATCATGTGCACAATATAAGATGCTTCAAGCCATGTGAAAACATTGCGAAATCGGATTGCAGTATAATATAATTAGAGAACAAAAAAATGATACCTCAAGGAAAGGAGCAATCGCATCAAGGAGCAAAATCTGAAATATACAATAAATAAATAACGTAACAAATTTAATGAATAAAATAGAGAAATTAATCATAGTTTTTCATCTGAATGTACTCTGTAGAAGTTAAACTGAACAGAAGAAACTAACCTTTAGAATCAATGGATGACCTACAGAATGATCACAATTCACACAAGCTCTGCAACAAACTTTGGCAGCTGTCAGGTTGTAAAAAAAGATTGATTGATTGCAGTGGTTCTTATCAATGCATTGATTTGTATTCGATGCATGCATGGGATGAGTGGATTTGATTGTTAGACACACGCCGCCGCCGAGGGCTTGGTGGTGGTGGAGGTTGCTACCCGACGGATTCACGGAGTCCGGCGGTGGGCTACCCAACCCGTTGCATCTTGGCGAGCGCGGAGAGCCGATCTGGAGCTCGATCTCACTGCCCCAGCTGTGCTTGAATGAGCTGGGCCGGTGCATCATGGATCCCCACCGGCCATGCGGAGGCTGTTACTATGAAGGCGCTGGTGGTGGTGGAAGGGAGAAGGAAGGAAGAGGGTTCGGCAGAAGCAGAACCGCAGAACTGCTGGGACGCACGCACGGCCATGACGGTGGCGTCTGGCAATGATTGTTGCGTAGAGGTGGGGTGGTTTGTTTTGGAAAGAAAATCAAAGAGATACGATGGGCAGGGGGCGTCCATTGCATGTGTGATATAAGCCGTGATCAACGTGACGATGTGGACGTCGATTGCGGAATGTCCCACCTGCCATGACCGGTTGTATCGGCAGAGCGAGACGATCGCACGGGGGAGGGCAGGAAGGTGAGGCGAAGTTTTCGTCGCACCAAAACGGTGTCTCCTCCTTAGTCTTTTTAGTTGGGAGAGATGAGAGATATAAATTCTACAAACTTGTGGTACATACACTAAGAATAGCAGGTAGCTAAGAATGCCATAATCCGATTAATCAAAGGCATCACTGCTCCTTGTTTTAGTGCTACGTCCATAAGCAAAGGGTTGTTTGAGAATTGAAAATACCATTCAGTCTATATTGTCAGATCGTGCACAGTTTATATAATTATATAAAACTTCTCTAAGAAAAAATAGTGTGCAGGTTATGCCGTTAAGGAACCAGATTTATTATGCCGTAATGTTTAAACCCAAAACATCATATAAAAATTTCAAGGATGACAAGGGCAGTCCTTTCAATCATGCATGACCATGGCAGAATGTAAATCTATATGGATTTTGAACTGTCAATAACCCAATTTTGCATCGTATTTCCATAGCAGAATTTCATGCCTCATCTTGTAATTGGATATCATCTATCATCTAGTGTCCAACCAGACAACATAGAGAGAATAATGCTTTATAACCTAGGAACAAAAAAAGTCAAAAGGAAAACTGTGCACGTGAACTTGCGCTGGTGAATTTGATGTTATCTGACCAGCTGTTTGAAAATAAGTTAATAGATATTTACTTAATCACCACAAATAATACAAGTGAAAGTGTCTATGGATATGTGAATAAACAATTACCTCCATTGATGGTGTTTGTCAAGTCTGCAAATGGTGTACGACCTTCATTATTTTACATAGGTTCCGTTATGATGAAACTGAACACAAAATTAATCCCAAGTTTCAATAAGAAATTAATATCGAGTGGTCGAAGTTAGCAGGCATAATACATGTACACAAATGTAATTAGATCAGATCCGAATACAAATATCCAATTAGGTTAACCAATTAGATCTGAATTGAGAGGAAGGGACCTGAAACATGGGAAGGAGATCTGGTGCAGTTGAACTACATCTGTCGACAGCGCAAATAGTTATTTCAAGCATAGGTGTGCAGTACATACATTAATACAATGTTTGATTTGATGTATTTTCTCAATAGTATCATGATCAGTCTGTGCTGATCTTTAGCTTCAATATATTTTCTGCAAACTTGAAATATCAAGATTCAAAGAGTATGCATAGATTCAGAAAATTCAAACATGAAGAAGCGCCAAATCAACAAGCTGAATGAAAGGAGGAAGATTGTGTCATCTAGGGAAATATTAAAACTTAAATGCCACTCATCTATCCACCAACCCTAATACTCCATCAAAAGTATTTGACAAAGAGTTGAAAATAGGAAGCGATGAAAGAAGAGAATGGAAATAGTGTATCCTTACTATTGCTTTAATTCTAACCAAACCTTGGATTTTTCTACAATAAAAGAACTTGCTTGATCCTAAGAATGTAGATAAAAGATCAAAGCATTCTCTATAACTAAACAGCTGATCAAAGCATTCCCTAACAATGTAAATAGATAAAACCACAATTATTTCTATCCTTAGTTACATATACATTGTTAGATAATGCTCACCTGTATTCAGGATCTCCTGAAACCCATGCAGATCAACAAAGGCAATCTGTCTCTCTCTATTTTAGTTTATAGTTCACCAACAAGTCTAAACCATCCAGAGGCAAAAAAGTACATGGTGGTAGCATTAGAATATATTTTGTCCCTTTTATTTCTCTTACAAATGAATGGAAGAAAGGTTGCTTCTTAAATAGACACATTCTCCAACTCATGACCTGAGCAGTCACAGCATGGCAATGACACAGAAAAGAGAAGCAACAAAGCAAAATGTGCCAACAACATACATTGAATATTCTATACTCCTCTGCATCTCAATAAACTGCATCAGAAAAACGAGCTACATACTTTATGGCCTGGCCTTTGGAGACAAATTTAAACTTAATTGCCCAGCACTCAACTTTTATCATCCCATTCCCCATCAGTCAGGATGAACCGGTCTATCAACTAATATCATAGACACTGAGTTAGCTTTTTTCTATCAAAATTTCCAAAAGTAACTTATCAAGGTACACAAACAATGTCCTACATACTGAACGCAATGGAGAATGTACAGAAAAACAAAAGCAATGTAAACTAACTATACCTTAGAGCTCAGGCAGTACCTGTTCCACTCATTACAGGGAGGCTATGTCCTACTGAACTCAATGGAGAATGTACAGAAAAATAAAAGCAATTTAATCTACCTGTTACAGGGAGGTTATCAGAAACAAGCAGCTTGCCCTCCCCCAATGTCTGCAGTTCCGCACACCTCCTTGAACCTATCAAACACAACAGGACATTTTTGTTTGTTCGGCCCAAATGAAGAAACTCAAAACAGCAGCAGAGTAAATTTCAAACCTGAACCGTTGTTGGTCCTCGTCTGCTCTGTTGGTCCTCCTATGCTGTTTTGGCAGGGCAAGGTTGAGGGTGGGGCGGCAGTCGGGCAGTGTGTCATGTGCGGCTTGGACAGTGGCCTGGCTGGGGGCGCGGTGTGCAGCCTCGCACTCACCTTGGCGACAAAACAATGCAGCATGCACCTCGCTACTTGCCCACAGGGCCGAGTTTTTGATTCCGATGATTGAACCTGGCGGGAGAGGGCAGCCGCAAGCTCGCCACGGCGAGGGCGACGGTACAAGTGGGTGCGGGTTGCTCCACGATCGTCGATCTGCTGCAGGCTCAGCGGACTGCAGAGCGAGGGCGAGGGCGGTGTTGGCGGTGCCGATGGTGGTGCGAGGACGCGGGTTAGTGGCGGCGGCGTGGCCTGACGGCAATGGTGTTGCAAGGGACGGGTGTTTCCTTCCTTTTCAATTTTGTTTCCATCCTTTTCAATTTTGTTTCCTTCCTTTATAATTGTTTCCATGCTTTATAATTGTTTCCGACCTTTTAGGTAGCTACGGGACAGGTGTAGGAGCAGCAAAGGGCACGAACTTTGCAAAAGGGTGTTTCCTTCCTTAATTTTGTCGCAAGGACGGGTTCAAGAGAGAAGGGTGCGGGATCGCAGCAGACAGAACCATGGACCCACGTTACAATGTCGCACCAAAATGGTCTCCACTCTTTAGTCTTTTTAGTTGTGAGAGATATATATTGTGGAGAACAGTTTCGTCTGATGTTGATGTCGTATTAACAAATTAGATTGGACTTGCACTGAACTAGCATAAGAGAGAAACACCTTTCATAAGATGAATCCAAAACATTTCCTGTACAAATTTTTCAGGGAAATCGTTTTTGTCATAAGTCATCACACCACAAGATCTTGTGGCTGCATATTATCACCAAATGTGTATATATGGAATATACACAGTGGGTTGTTGTCAGAGGAATTTCCCTTTTGTCTCATCCGGCGTTGGAGCGAACCAGCCAAGGGGGAAAATGGCGGGAAAGCAAGCGGCACTTTGGCGCCAATCTGCGAAACGTGAAAAAGGATCCATCCCCTTGTTTGCCTGCGTATCGTATCCAATTGCTCTCCTGACCTCTGCTCGGCCGGCGAAGGGAAGGGAAGCGAATCGAAGCGCAGCAGAGGGGCGGCGATGCAGATCCGCGTGCAGTGCGGGTGCGGCGAGTCGTCGTGCCCGGAGTGGGCCGTCGTGGAGCTGCAGGGCGTGGTGCAGCCGCAGGCCTCCTTCGCCGGCGACATCCGGGGACTCCACATCGGCCGCCTCTGCTCAGCCCCTTCCCCAGCCTCCGCCTCTTCCAAGGCAAGAGATCTTGTTTCATTCGCTGGCCCTCTCTTGTCATCTGGTTTCTTGGCTGATCTGGAGGTGCTCTCCATGTGCAGGCAGGGTACACCTTCACGGTGGGGTACCACGAGCTCGCCGGGACGAAGGTGACGCTCAAGAAGCCCCTGCTGGTGCTCAGGAAGAAGAAGCCAAACGCTGTCTGTGGGGAACAGGAGCCACCGCCGGCGGCGACGGAGGTGGAGCTGGAGGTGATCGGCATCATCCGGCACAAGATCCTCTTCAAGGACCGCCCCAAGGCCCTCATCTCAAGTAACCCACTAAATAATGCACTGCTTTTCTTTTCTTTCACTCCATTCGCCTGAGCAGTAATTCTGAATTTTGTTTATCAAATGGCTGATTGCGTCATCTTCTTCTCCAGAGCCGCCAACCAAGGAGAAGAAGACCGTGCAGCCAGCAGCAAAGTGACGCCACGCCAGCAACTCCATGGCCCTGAGAATCTGAAGCTCCCTTGGTTTGGCTGTGTGTTCCCTGAATATTGCGACTGTTCTAGTCATGACTGCTTTGGTTGATACGTTGTCCATTGTACAAGTTTAAGGATGTTTCCTCTCAAAAAAAAAGTTTAAGGATGTTCACTTGTATTGTCTGTTTCTTTCTTGGTGGTTAAAGTCTGTTTGATTGCAATATTCCAGCATTGAATCGCAGCTGGTAGAACATTTCGGTATTCGTCTCGAAGCAAATCAACAACACAAACAGAACAAGAAAATATCTAAGGAAACACTTAATCTGCCATCACATATTCTTAAATATAATCTGAAAATATGTCCTCTACACTTAATCACACCAATGATCATTCGACTCTTTCAAGTGCAGAATAATAACATGATGGAAATTATAATAACTTCTATGGAGCTATCCTACTTCCAGCTAATTCCAACCTAATGCAATTGGGGTAGGAGAACCCCTCCAAAATTTAACCGTGGAAATCTTGCATATTTCCTGTTCCAAATTCATAAGACAAGTATCATGATTTCTGCCTCTTGTTGCTCGAGAAGGTCCAAATATATTTCCTCAGTTTTCGGTGTCCTGCTTCCAAAACTGGTTGCAGACATCATGACATCCTTTTCAGAAATCTCTCTGATCTCCTTATGCTTCAACTACAGGTTCTTATTTCCTGGAAAACTAGTATAGTGAATAATGATCAAACACAATCAATGGAAAACTACAGGTTTTGCGAGCTGCCAAAGCTGTACTCCTGGAGGAAGCAAATAAATCATCTTTCAGGAAGTCTCATGATATCATAGAACGACAATGTCCAACCAATGTAGCAAATGGTGTTGTAATGATGAATACAGTGTACCTGAAACTAGACATCATCACGATCTACATATGATGCATCTAGTGGTTCAGGTATTCTGGCAATTCTAAGTGGCCTGAGATCATAGAAGGAATTCGGTTTGAACCAGGACATAGCCCCGTGACAGGTCTGATATAGTGGTTCGGGTATTCCGTCTCAAGCTTGAAGATTTCACTGCCACTAATGATTGATCCATTGGGATTCTCTTTGGTCCAAGAATTTAAGGTTGCTTGGTCCGTGTGGTTCAACCAAATCCAAGCGGTGTTTGTACGAGACATGGAAAATGTACAAAGAATTATCCTAATAAGCCATTTCGACCGGAAACATTATTTGATCCGGCTGGATATCCTTTTTTGATAGACGTGGAAAGTGTACAAAGAATTGTCCTATCTAGTAACCTTAATTAAGAGCTCATCGCGTTGAGGGCGTGATTGTTTTCTTTTTGTCATGATTGTTCTCCGCAGGTCAAGTTCGATGCTACGTTCTTCTCTGTGGTTGGATCAAGCGTTCCACGGCCATCCATCCATAGGAATTAAGATGGACACTTGTAGTGTTTGATCCTTTGTAGGTGGCCAAGCCTTAGGCCTTATCGTTATCATTGCGATCGAGCAATGTCACTGTGGCTACTACGGAATCATAGCAAGGACAAGTTTTCGATCTCTCTCTTGAAGCGTTTCAAAGAAAAATTGGCAAACAAGATGCAACAGCAAATTATTAATTTTATGTTCTTAATTTCACTGCCATGTTCTATTATGATGCTAAATTTTAGGGCTTTTTTTTAACTCGTTCGATTTTTTTTAGAGTCTCATGCCCATTTTTACAGTCACGGGATCCTTTATAAGATCGTGTTTATCATATACCCCATTCATTCCAAATAATAAGGCATCGTGACTTTTCTAGATACTTAGATTTTGCTATGCACTTATACAACCACAATGTTCCAGACAGCCCTTATATGGAATAATTTAGTCCCCATGGACTACTTTAAGAGCACGTCGTGATTGCTCTTAGATATAGAGAAATCAAAACGTCTTATTTATAATTTAGAATGGAGACACTTCTCTCCAAAATATATATATCATCATGAATCTTGAGTTCATGACAAGTAGTCCAGAGCCCTGCTGCTGCAACCGAACTAAGTTTTGTTTCAAGAGACATCAACAAAAATATCAAAGCAAGAATAGTATAAATCCAAAAATGAACAGGTCAGCCCCTACGGCTCGGATCAATCAGCACCACCGGACAAAGATTTTTTTTTTCATGACAACAGCCGATGTTGCCTTGCTATCATGAACCACGGAACGTTGTTGTCACATCATTAAAATTTGTGGTATCCAATGTAGACATGTAAACAAAAGGGGGCCGTCGATTCTGCCTCAGCAACCTGAACAATATGGACTGGGTCCGCACCTGAGCTCATTCCATGCTGGTCAACTGTGGCCACAAATATATATTCTTAAAAATGAACATAAATGATCCACATAATGGAACAGCCTAATCCGGTAATCCCCCAGCAGCCAACCATGTATATTCTCAAAAGAATCTGGATAGACCGTCCTGTACAATTGTTCATATTTACAACCGCCTCCTATTCACAGTAATGATCTTTCCACCATTTCTAGGGTAGAATCATATCTGGAGTGCAACTACAACTTCTATGGAAGACCTTCAACGGGTCCCGTCTTTCCCATTCCGTGTACGAGCATGCCTCCTGTTCCACCCTTGCTAATTTGGCATGTTTTCTAGTCCCAAAATTTTAACACTGCTCTACAATTGTTGTGCATCCTATGACACCCGTTAAGATTTCTTCCCCTTTTTCTTGTCCCTGGGTTCTGAAACCAAGTGATGGCTCTCCAGAAGATATGAAAGTGTAATCTTCCCACAGTTCCCTGTGTCCAGCCTCTGGAATTGATCGCAGATCATCATGATATCTTTTTCAGAAATCTTCCCCATCTCCTTGAGCTTGTAAACAACAAATTCTGATTTCCTGAGTAGAATAAGCAATGATTACATGTAAGTCAATTCAGCAATTATTACAATTTTAAAAATATGGAAGCTGCACTCTGGGCAGAAAGAAATAAATCATCATCCACAAAAGGGATAACAAAAATCCATGCTATTACAGAATGATAGTCATTATAGTAATTTTTCTTGCGATGAATATCTGGTGTGGCTTTGCATTCACAAGTGATCTGGGGGGGGGGTTGGGATCCTTTCGCACTTTGGACAAATTAAAGTACAGCGTATAAATTCTGAAAATAAATGCAAGCACGAACCAGAAAATTAATTCATTCAATTATCCCTGAATTGTTTAGAACCACTTCATGGCTTCTTTTCACTTTTCAGTATAAAAAAATGTCATTATTTTTTGGCTCATATTTTAATTATGCTACCACCCATTTAGTAATATTGATTTATGGCAATACAAATGGTAGCTCATCTCATTGATTTTGCCAGCCTCTATGGCAGTCTTCTACACAACCACTACCAAAATAGTTAAGTCTCATAAGAGCACAGAAAACACAAGAAAAACTCAAAGTATAAGGTATTCTATCTAACATAAATTTACTAGAGCTAAGCAGAAAGAATTTCATATTCAAGAAAAATAAAAAATGGCCGATAATACTTTTTCTATGTGTTGGTAAAAAAAATGAAGATATGTGCACAAAGCTATAAGTGCTTCACATGTTTCACAATAGTCAATTTTTAGCCCAACCATCTCCTAGACAAAGACCAATGATATATACAATAATGTCAATGATGACTAGATGTCAGACCTAGTCCACTTTTATTAAGTGAAATGCTTGTACTAGTTAGTTATCACATCTTGAAAGTAGGGTAGCAGCCTAGCAAGTGAAGATTGCACCAAGTACAGTACTGTGCCCTTGATCTCATCCTGAACTGGCATCATTGAATGATTCTTCAGGTGGCTATATATTGTGAATGGTAGGAGTATGAATCATCCATAAATTCCAAATTACAGTAAATATTTTTCAAAACAACTATCTAGGAAAAATTAGGCCCTGTTTGGCACGGCTCCACTTCACAAGTGAAGCCGTTTTTTTGAGCTTCGGCTCCACAAACAGCTCTATTAGTGGAGCTGGAGCTGTTCCAATGACCTGTTTGGCAAAATGGCTCCTCAGGGTTGGCAAAAGGAATGAAATGACTAGAACGCCCTTATCCTTTTCCTTTCTTTTCCCCAGTTGTTCACGCGAGACCGATCCTGATTCCCGACACGCTCTTCCTCCAACCCACGCGCCCCTCCCGGGTGGCAGCGTGCCCCTCCTGGCAGCCCGCGTGCCCTCCCCGGTGGCCGCATGCTCCTCCCTGGTGGACCTGCGCCCATCTCTGGTGACCCGCGCCCAACCCCGGCGGACCGCGTGCCCTCCCCGGTGGTCGCATGCCCCTCCTGGCAGCCCGCGTGCCCTCCCCGGTGGTCGCGTGCCCGCTCCCCGACGGATGCCCCATCCCCAGCGACCCGCGTGGCCTCCCAGCGACCCGTGTCTACTCCCCGGTGGCTGTGCACGCCTGCGCGCCCCTCGCCGACAGCCTGCGCGCCCCTTCCCCGCGGCCGCACCCTCTTCCCGGCGGGCGGAGCGCCCCTGCCCAGCGACCGCACCCCCTTCCCGGCTGGCGGCGTGCCCTTGCCCAGCTGTCGCGCCCTCTCCCCCGGCAGGCAGCTCCCGATGGCCGTACGCTCTGGCGCCTGCGTGCTCCGGCGGCGGCGCCCCCCAAGAAGCACGCCCCGCGCCGATGTGCCTGGGATGGGGGCAATCCTGGATTTCATCCTGTTGGCCTCCACGTAGGCAGGGTGAAGCCGGGTGAAGCCACTATTTTTGGCTTCACCTCTCATCTATTCTTTGTCTCAGCACGTTTTTAGGGGTTCCTTGCTGGAAGCCGTTTTATTTTACCCTGTTTGGCGAAAAACGGCTCCAAACGGCTCCTGAAGCCGCAAGAGAAGCCCTGCCAAACGGGGCCTTAGTATATGTACATTTGCCAAACTGAATAAACACCTAAATGACAGAAATTGTACAACACAAGTCATTCATTCAACTGATATTTACAGTTGCACTGTCATACCACCAGTTTTAAAGATTCAGCAGACACTTAATAGCACAGAAATATGATACAAGACATGATCTATGAGAGCATAAAAGGAAAGTCCGTGGGTCTTCCTAAAATGGCACAAAGGACACCCTCTCTTACATGGTCAATATCTACAATTCTACATAAGCATTAATCAATTTATTCTAAATTAAATTTACCTGCCATGCTCAAGAGTTGACAAACTGTCAAGCCCCATTCCATCAGTTTTTTCTATGTTATATTTAGTGCCATAATTGCATTCCATATTATTTTCAGTCGTGGACTATTATTTTACAGAGATTGCAAGACAAGAACAATTCATTTGACAAACACAACTATATGATAAGTTAGTTAATTTTTGCTTTTTCTGTCAACAAAATAGAGGTTTCTCTGTGAAAACACATAAGCATCATAAATTGTATATACTACTCTACATTCCTCCACTAGCTACGTATTCAAATTAACTTCTTTTTCAGGATTTCTATTTCAGTTTATTCTGGCAGTGTTGTATTGGAAAAAATATTTAATCACCTTCCAAACACCACACTCTTCATCTTTATCCTTTTTAATGTGGTGTGATAGAGATCATATGTCAACAAGCTGAGGTCTTGCTCTGTTTTGATTTATTCTTTTATGTTGAATTTCAAGTGCCCGAACATGACAAATAAGCCACAACATAAAAGGCCACTAACTTTTCCCAAGCTAAGGGCATGTACAATGGAGGTGCTTAGCCCTTTTTTTTACG
Source organism: Saccharum spontaneum (assembly GCA_022457205.1). Classification (NCBI taxonomy): domain Eukaryota; kingdom Viridiplantae; phylum Streptophyta; class Magnoliopsida; order Poales; family Poaceae; genus Saccharum; species Saccharum spontaneum. The sequence continues at coordinate 30,808,276 of CM039584.1, forward strand.
TGATGTCATTTGCAACAGGTGTTTATAAAGAGTTTCTGCTAGTGCTCAAGGTGTCCTAGAAAGGTAGTTAAGCTTATTTAAGCACCCATTTGTATCGAAGGAATTAACTTTTATGCTGCTCCTTAATGATGTACAACATTCTCTCTCTTTAGGTGGCCATGTTTACGTACCTTTTTATACATGCCCTAATAGGAGGTAGCATTCAATGTTTCGATATGTACACCTCAGGCACATCAAGGATTCATAGATGCAAATCAAAAGAAGCACAAGAGGTATAAATATTCGAAACATGAATATTGCAACCCAGCTAGCAAGGGAACATTAGGAGAAGCCAAAGATATAAAGGACAGGTAGGCAGTAGCATACTAGCAGCAGAAGGCATACATTGCTCATATTCCTTTGTGAAACTCCATTATGATTTAATCTTGTACATCAATAACTTGGTTTAGTAAGCAAAGGCCCCTTGTATTGTTGCCTCACATTAGGATTTATGGGAATCTCCACCAAATCCTAGGTCAGTTGCAACAAAATAGCATTACACTGAAGTAAATAACTGAATAATGAATCTTGAAACCAATAACAACAGAACAAAAACAGACAACCCAGTGAACCAATCTAGTGATATATGATTGCTGGCTAGTCCCTAGCAGGCTCTAAGTGCATCTGAAACTTGAGAGTTTTACTTTGCCCAATTTGTGATAGGTTGATAGTTTCATAATGTCTAAGCAGTGACCTCGAATTGTGGACCTATATTACCAATAAGCCTCTCTGGAGGAATAACCAACTTAAAAACCACCCATTTGCATGGTATATCGATGGATGATTGATGTGTCCTCAGCATAAAAATAAGAAATCATTTGGACATAATCTTGCTAAGTAGTAGTAAATGCAAGCAGGAAAATGTGAACCAAGGCCTCATCATGGACTTACGTGACATATCCATTGTTGTCGATGTCTGCAGCAAGAAATTCAGACACGGTCATGTCTCTGGACAGCACCCAGTTGGCCATGGCTCGGTGCCTCTTGTCAATCCTCATCTCTGCCAAGTAGAGGAATGCCCTCGCCACAGCCAGGGTGGACACGAGCAGCCACGCGGATGCAAAAAGCCGGCCAGCCAGCGTCTGGAACGCCTGGTCCCCATAACCGACTGTGGTCACCGACATGACCGCAAGATAGACGGCGTCGAGCCACCCTAGGCTCTCCACCTTCCTGAGAACTGCAGCTCCGACACCCACGCAGACAGCCACTACACCCAGCGCGAGCGCCACCTTCATGCGGATGCGCATCCTGCCCTTCTTGATGTCAAAGATGTAGTTGTGGCGGTGCTTGCGCGCGGAGGTTGGGTTCTTGAGCGCGGTGATGAGGAGGTGCTCCTGCAGGTCGAGCACATAGGAGACCATCCCGGAGAGGAGGATGTCAACGAAGCCGAAGCCGACGAGGACGAAGGAGATGGAGAAGAGCTTGGCGGCGGGTGTGGCGGGCGTGATGTCCCCGTAGCCGATGGTGCAGAGCGTGACGATGCAGAAGTAGAGCGCGTCGGCGACGGGGTGCGTGGGCCCCGCGGAGGAGGTGAAGTTGGCGGGCGCGGCGGCGTAGAAGGCGACGCCGAGGGCGAGGTAGGCGAGCAGGAAGAGGAAGGCGTGCAGCACGATGGCGGGGCGCTTGGGCGGCGCGGGGGGCTGGTCCCCGGCCGCTGCGGCGGCCGCGAGCGCCACGGCGCTGAGAGGCGCCATGGCCGGGGCCGTGCGGGAGCGGTGGAGGTTGGTGCGGGCGCCAGTGGCGTTGGCGATGAACTCGATGAGGGAGGAGGGTGCGCCGGCGGCGGCGGCGGAGGGGTCCTCCGGGTCCGACGGCGGCGAGGGCGGGGACGAGGAGCAGGAGGGCAGGTCGAGGTCGTGGAGGCCGTCGATGGAGCTGCTGCGGCGGTGGTGGGCGCGGTGTGAGCGCGGCGGCGGCGGGGGAGGCGGAGGGGGCGGCGGCTGCTGCGGGTTCTGCGGCGGGTGGGCGCCGAAGATGATGCGGTCCTTGTAGGAGGCGGCCGGGGATGGGCAGGAGGGGGAGGGCGGGGAGGAGAAGTGCGACACCTCCGAGTGCTCCGGCAGCGGGTGGAGGAGGTGCGTCGGCAGCAGCGGCTCCGTGTCCATGCCGCATGCACGGGCTCTCTCCTCGGGTTCAGGCTCCGGGAAGCAGAGAGAGACGGGACGGGGGGGTTGGATCCCACCGATTCGTTGGGTTCGTGGGGACGCTGCGTGCGCGGTGGACGGGTTGAGGAGGAGGAGGAAGGAGACGGCGGGTGCCGCTGCCGGCGCGGCGGGAGGAGAAGTTGGATGGAAGGCTGCGGCCGCTGATGTCTTCTTCTGGTCTGTGCTGTCCTTCTTGACGTCGGCGAATCCCTTTTCTCCTGTTTTCCTTGATTTTTATTATTTTGTTCTAAAAGAGGAAAATCATTAATTATTAGGAGGAGAGGAGATGAGATCAGACGAGCGAGCCCAGGGAAACCCTCTCCTCCTCTGGCTGTGGCCGCGTTCACTTGCTACAGTAACCCGAAATATTTCCTCTCTCACTCATCACATCAAATCTTTACCTATCACATCAAATCTTTAAACGCATGCATGAAACATTAAATGTAGGTAAAAAACTAATTGCATAGTTTGGCTGTAAAGTTCGAGACGAATCTTTTGAGTCTAATTAATATATGGTTGGACAAATTTTACCAAATAACAACGAAAAGTGCTACAGTAACTTTTCACCCCAACTTTTTCATCTAAACACACCCTGTGTTTACTTCCTCAAAAATAGTACTGTGTAGAAAAAAGATTCCCCGTCACATCAAACTTGTGATACATGCATGGAGTATTAAATGTAGATGAAATAAAAAACTAATTGTATAGCTTGGTTGTACTTTACGAGACGAACGTTTTGAACCTAATTAGTCAACAGTTAAACATTATTTACCAAATAAAACCAAAACGTACTACAGTACATTTTTTTACACGTTTTCGCGGAACTAAACACGCCCTCTGTAACGTTGCAGCAGACAAGACAAGAGGAGCCCAAGCAGTGTTTGTGGACTACGTGTATCCTCGTTTGGGTGACGCAAAACGTCACGAGCGCCGAACCTTTCAGCTCGGAGTTGATTTGAGCATGTGAGTTTATCCTAAAGAGAAATTCATGGAGGCCCTGTTTAGTTCAAAAACATCTAAATTTTTTTTTTGCACTGTACCTGTCACATCGAATTTTTAAACGCATACATGGAGTATTAAATGTAGGTAAAAAAATAACTAATTGCATAGTTTATCTGTAAATGTCGAGACAAATCTTTTGAGCCTAGTTAGTCCATGGTTGGACAAATTTTACCAAATAACAACAAAAGTGCTACAGGATTTTTTTCTAAAAAATTTTCGGATCTAAACCAGCCCAATTAAGAATTGTTATGTCTCTTGTCTCAGTCATGGAAAGGTTACGAGAATTTATTTGAGCGTACTTGTGCGGCTGCCATAAAGAGATATTCACAAATAAATTTTCAGACGGAGAATGCCGATTTCCTGCAAAGTTAGTTAACGTGTCCTGTGGTCTACAGAGTAGTAACGTGTTATCCTCTCACGGCCTTGTTCAGATGTTATTAGATTCATCTCAATCCACATGTATTGGTGTGAATTAAGATGAAATTTAGTTTAAATTCCACACTAATCCACCTAAACACATGTGGATTGAGGTGAATTCGACTACATCCGAATAAGACCTAAACATATATTTGTGTCCGCTATTTTTGATAAGATGATCTTCACAAATCCCTTATTATTCTTTGGTTTGAAATGTAGGGTGTTTCCTTAAACAGTAATGCTAGCAAGCGGGCGTCTGGCTGATCAGACGCTCACAGGCCCACCAACAGAGAAATATCAGGTGATGCGTTCTTACACTGTCTCCAACAAGGAATGCATATGAGAACCCAAACCCAAAATAGGTAGCAAGAGACCAAAAATCAGCTTCCAATAGAGTACCTATACGGGAGACCTATTTTGGATTGCTTGAGAGGCACAACCCAAATATGGGCATCCTCTCTCCTGAAAACCCATTTGCATCTCTTTGGGGTCCTGTTGTTGGAGAAGATTCCGAATAGATATTGAAACCTTTACCTGTAACGCTACCTAAAGGACGAATGAGTCTTGTTTTTTGCGTGTTGTTGGAGATAGCCTTATCCACTCCTAACTGCATATTCCATTCAGCATCTCTCTCTTCTCTCTCTGTTTCCCTGCCCCCGTCACCCCCTCCCTCCGTACACGGACTCCCCTAACCCCCTCCTCTCTCTCCCCCTGCGCGGGCGAGACCCAGCATCCGGGAGCCAGGATGAGCGGCTGAGGATGATGATGGCGCGTAGAGCCACGTTGCAAGAGGCCACGTCAGTGACGCCTGCCTCAAGTACTACATGCAGCGGGGAGCGCCTAACCCTGGCTCATCGAGCTCGATCATGGGGAGCTCCACCGTGTCGTCCATCTACCCGGACTTGTCGTGCGCCACGGGTGCCACCATCAATCTGCCGCGGTTTCCTCCACCATGCCAGTTCGCTGTGCCGCTCGCCCAGACTCGTCCCTCCTGCCTCGGGCGCTCCACCGCACCAGTTTGCCACGCCACCTTCCTAGATTGCCCCAGCAGCAACAAGATGTTGCGTTGGAAGCACATGTTGCAAACGTATGTTTTAGAGATATGTTGTAAATGTTTTATATCGGTGTTACAAAAATAGATCGGGATGTTGCACATGTTGCAATTGCTATACACGTATGTTGCAAGTGTCTGTTCAACATGTTTCATCTGTTTCAGACGCATGTTGTAAGTGTTTCATTTGAATGTTGCAACAGCAGATCTAGATGTTGTATATACATACATGTTGCAAGCGTATGTTTCAAGTGTTTTGGGTGTTCCATATATATGTTGCAAGTGTTTTATCTGGATGTTGCATATGTTTTTCAATGGCTACACTCATGTTTTCCCGGTGTTTCATACGTATGTTGCAAGTGTTCGTCTAGATGTTGCAAACATAGATCTAGTGTTGCTGCAGCTGCTGCCTAAGGGCGACAGATGCATCCACGGCGCGCATCTACAAGCGGGGCAGGTGACTAGGACTCACGTGGGCGTAGACTGTTCCGAAGTGGAGCGGGCGCGGGCAGGTCCCCAGGTGCATTCGGGGCGGGAAAGGAGTGGCGTGGGGCGGTCCCGTCTATGCGAGGGAATCCCGCATACACGTGGGCGTTCGGACGCGGGTGTCAATCCGGACGTCTGGGCGCTAGCATATCGGTTTCTTAAAAGAATATTCTAGGGTACCAGGGCACTATTCTTTTAATAACATCTTTAATGTCAAACGACTTAAATCCACCTTAAAAATATATCTTCAAATATGGCTGCTGCACATATGTATGCTTGATTCTTTTGTTTGTAACCATCTTTGCCATATGATTTTGTCTATGTTTAGTTTTGTCGTACTTTTGGTCCAAAGAAAATTCACGAACTAACCTCACTAACAGAATTGTAACATTAAACTTTCCATGGTTTACCTGCACGTGCACACATATGCATGTGTCCAAATGCAGCACTAGGTGGCATCACAAGCACACATATCTCTCACAAGTTTGTATCGAGCTCAGGTCATCATTATTCGGAAAAAACTCTCTTTTCCTTGAAAATTAAATAAGGGCACACTCCCCTAGTTGCCAAAACATATGCAAACTTTTCCATCCTAAAATAAATCAATTTTTAGAGTTTTGGTTCTAATAAAATCAAAATGTCTTAAGTTCAAATGAATTTATAGAAAATAGCACTAATATTTATGACACATGAAATATATTTTTATAGTATACTTATTTAGTGTTACATATGAATTGACCAATTTTAAAATAGTTTAACTCACAACAACTCTAGAAATTGATTTATTTTAGGATAGAGTTAGTAGTCTGCTGCTTGCTAGCATGTTCTTTTTTTGGAAACAATTTTTTCCTGACAAATCAAACCCGTATAGCCAAAAAAAAAAAGAAGAAAAAAAAAGAGGTGCGACTCTAACTACTGAACCGTACCACAGTAGTAAAATCTAATCTACCAGGAAGATATATGAGATGGATGAAGGAAGGACAACAGAGTGAATTATTAAGATTTTGGTCAGCTAAAAACTACAATATTGACATAACCAAGATTTGCAAATACTTGAAAAACGCATTTGGGCTAACCAAAATAAATATAAACCATCAACTAGTAGTTTGGTAGCAGGATCGGTGGGAGAAAATAGGAATCAAAAAGCAGCGGATGGGTCACATCCACGGTGGACGGTGTGGTGTCCAGGACAAGCCGGGCAGCCACAGGATCACCAGTGTTTCGACTAGAATTGTGAGAACAATGCGAGAAAGCAAAGTTTGACAAGAGAGAATAGTGTCCAAGCTCATTTTTATTGATCCTTTGATATGTATATATATATAATGGAGGTGATGTAAACCATAAAACCAGCCATAAGAGGACATTAATCCCTATTAAAATAGAGGTTACAAGAAGGAACACATAAAGGATGAGATTAATATGTATTTGTAACACTCCCCCTTGATCGAATCCTTTCTTGAGATCCATGAATGTCCTAAATTTTCCAGAAATCTGTGGGAAAAAAGAAGAAATCTGTATGGATATGCTACTAAAAACTCCTTTAAATCCGGTGGGAAAAATAAGGAGAAAGTATAGCATTTTATGATTATTGCCTCATTGTAAACTATTATGAGAAAACCTTTTGAGAAGAAAACTTAACATAGTTTGGAGGTCAATTTATGTCTTTGATATTCCTTCTAAAAACCCATATGGGGAAAAATGAGGAATATGACATATACTTATGTTATTATCGTCTCATTAAAAACTTTGATTGAGAAACCTTGAGAGGAAAAACTCATGAAAGAAAAGAGTGTGATATAATGTGTTAGACAAAGCAATATCTAGGAGATTTCTCTCCCTGAACCTTGCAAATCCCTAAGTCAACGCATACCAATTCCTTTGACACATTTTTCAGATGAAGAAGCTGATAGGGACTTAGTGAATAAATCAGCGAGGTTATCACATGATTTGGTCGGCAAGATATTGATTTCTCCCTCTTGTTGTAATTCATGAGGATAGAACAATTTAGAATAAATATGCTTGGTAATATTGCTTTTGATATATCCTTTATCCATCTGTGTAACACAAGCCGCATTATCTTCATAGATAATGGTTGGTAAATCGATGACACCAATACCACAAGACTATTGTATATGGTTGATCATTCTGCGAAGCCATATGTATTCACGTGAAGCCTCATATAGTGCAACTATCTCAGAATAATTTGTAGATGTAGTCACCAAAGTTTGTTTGGATGATTTCCATAAAATGGTTGTTCCATTGTGTAAAAACACAAAGCCTGTTTGTGATCTTCCATTATGGGGATCGGATAAATATCCAGCATTGGTGTATCCAATAATGTCAGAATTTGGACCTCTTTTGTAGAAGAGTCCAAAATCTCTCGTACCATTTAAATATCTGAGGATACATTTTACTTCTGTCCAATGATGTTTGGTAGGAGCAGCGCTATGTTGGGCTAGTAAATGCAATATCATGCCTGGTGTAATTTGCAAGATACATGAGAGCTCCGATGGCACTAAGATATGGAACTTGAGGTTCCAAAATATCTTCTCCTTCACCCCATGGTCTGAATTGGTCAGTCTCCATTTCTAAAGACCGAACAACCATAGGGGTTTTGTTGGGATATGATTTGTCCATATTGAACTTCTCTAATACCTTTTGGATATAGGCAGATTGATACACAAAAATTCCAGTTGGAAGGTGCTCAAGCTGTAAACCTAAGAAAAATTTGGTTTTACCCAAATCCTTCACTTCGAATTCCGTCTTTAGATGATTACGTGCTTCATCAATATCTTGTTGGTTGCCAATGATATTCAAATCATCAACATACACCGATATAATACAAAAACCTGTTTATGACATTTTGATGAAGACACAAGGACAATCATCATTGTTAGAGTATCCCTTCCGTAAAAGGTACTCACTGAGTCGGTTGTACCACATTCTTCCCGACTGCTTTAAGTCATAGAGTGACTTTTGAAGCTTTACACAATACATGTTGTGACTTAAGTTTTGATTCGGTATAGAGATTCTGTCTGGAACCTTCATATATATGTCCGAATCGAGTGACCCGTAAAGATATGTAGTCACTACGTCCATCAACTGCATAGATAGACGACTTTGTACGGCCAGAGATATAAGATATCAGAATGTTATTCCACTCATAACTGGAGATTATGTTTCATTGAAATCAATGCCGAGTCTCTGTGTGAACCCTTGTGCTACAAGTCTCGCTTTGTATCTCACCACCTCATTATTCTCATTCCATTTCTGGATGAAAACCCATTTGAATCCCACAGGAAAAACTTTTAGAGGTATAGGTATTACTTGAGAGAATACCTTCCTTTTTTAGAGCGAAGCAATTTCTGCTTGGATTGCCTCTTTCCATTAATTCCAGTCCAAGCGCGATCTACACTCTGCCATGGTCTTAGAATCTGGATCGTTTTGGATGAGTTCTGCAATCATTGCAGATAAATAAATGTCGACAATTGTAGTCTTTCGGTCATATGATTCTCCAGACTCGAGATAATTGATGAAAATTTCGTGTACTCTTTCAGATGCATCATCATTGGGCATTCTGATGTCCCAATATCAGTAATTGAGTGCACTATTGATGTGGGATGTGAAGGTTGAACCTCCACAAGGTGTTTCTCAACATGATTTTGAGTTGCATTTACTATTTTGGAAGATTTGGTCTTCCTTTTCTTTTGCTTGCTAGAAGCTGCATCCGTGGAAATTGCCGTTCATCTCCCCCTCTTACAAGAGAGCTGAGTAGTTTTATTTGGTACCTCTACTCTTGCAAGTGCATTTCTTGTAGGATTATAGGATTTTGTAACACCCTTGTAATCAGTAAATGCATCTAGCGTGTTATTTGCAATGTGTTGCAAATTGATTAATTTATGCACTTGAAGTTCAGATTCTGAAGTACATGGATCATTGTTGGAGATGTCTATGGCATCCCAATTAATTTTCTAGCATTGTTTATGTGGTATAATGTTTCCTCCCAATGCCGGAAAGTGATCTTCGTCGAATATACAATCAGCATATCGGGCCGTAAATAGATCCCCTGTAAGAGGCTCTAAATATTTTATGATAGACGGTGATTGATATCCCACATAGATCCCCAATTTTCTGTGGGGGCCTATAGTTGTACGCTCTGGTGGTGAAATCGGTATGTATGTAGCACAACCAAATTTTCGCAGATGGGAAATGCTTGGAGGATTTCCATATACTAGTTGCAACGGGAAGGTTGTATGATATGTAGTTGGACGCAATTGAATTAAGTCAGCAGCGTGTAAAACTGTGTAACCCCAACATGATGTTGGTAGATTGCAATTCTGTAATAATGGTTTTGCAATAAGTTTGATTCTCTTGATGAGAGATTCTGCTAACCCATTATGAGTGTGGACATATGGAACAAAGTGTTGAACTTGAATTTCTAAGGCTATACAATAGTCATTGAAGGCACAAGAGGAAAATTCAGCGGCATTATCCATTCGAATTTACTGGATTTGATGTTCAGGGTATTGCGCTTTTAATTTAATAACTTGAGCAATTATTTTTGCAAATGTATGGTTTCATGTGGAGAGAAGGCATACATGAGACCATCGTGTGGATGCATCTATCAAAACCATGAATTATCTGAATGGTCCCGACAACGGTTGGATAGGACCACATATGTCACCTTGAATGCGTTCAAGAAACTTGAGCGGTTCGGCTTGAATTTTAAGGTAAGAGGGTCCAAAATTAATTTCCTAATGGCACATGTGGTGCACACATAATCTGAGGATTGGGGAAATTTTGCATTACTTAAATTGTGACCAACTGAATTAGTTATAATTTTCCTCATCATCCCTATGCTAGGGTGACCAAGGCGATCATGCCAAGTTTGGAATGCATTGACATTCTGAAAAATTACTTTATACGTAACTTGTTGTACGAGTTTGAGATAAGTAAAGTACAATCCAGACGAGAGTGAAGGAACTTTTTCAAGTATCTCTTTGCCATATCCGCTGTTCTTTGTAATGAGAAGGAACAAAGAAGGAACTCCTCGTTATTGTCATCGTAAGTTTCGATATGAAACCTATTTTTCTGGATATCTCTATAACTTAGTAGGGTACGAGTTGAATCGGGATACAAGAGTGCATCCTCAATTACCAACGTTGTACCCATAGGGAGCGTAACAGTGGCTCGTCCAGATTCTACTATTACTACATCAGGTCCTGCGATTGTTAAAAATTTCCTCTATTTTTTGTGAGAGTTTAGAAATATTTCATCTCCCGGAGTATAGAGTTAGTGGTACCGCTATCCACTAGGCACATTTCCTCCTCCATCGGATTGACTCCCGTACAATCTATATTAAATGGGGAATAAATAAATAAATACACAAGGAAAAAATATATAATATAGAGATTTTATTTATATTGATATAAAATGTTTATGAGTACAATAAAAATATCAAAGTGATGACAGTGAATAGAAATTATTACATCATGTGGGCATATGGAAATAAAAGTCTAAAATGACAAGGAGCCTAAGCACAGTCTCCAAACATATCCTCAGAAGTGTATTCTAAGATCATGTCGTTGATGTCGTCAGCGGTGGCATCAAGTAGAGGAGGAGCCTTGGTGTTGCTTGGTTCCGCTGCGGCGGAGCATCCCAAGGCATCATCTTGATAATTGAAGTGAGCTTCAAATTGTTCACCTTGATTGGATCGACCTTGATTGGAGCGTCCATGTCCCACGGAATTCAAGTATAATTTCACTAAGTGCTTTGGGGTGCGACACTTCTTAGTCAGGTGATTGTAGCAACCACACCTCTCACAAGTTTTAGACTTGTCTTTGTTGGACTTAGAATTGTCTTTGCCCTTTGGCAGCACGAGGCCTACTTAGCATCGGAGGTTCTAGGATTACCATTGTTAATGGCTCCCTTTTGTTTTTTTGTTATGAGTGTTGGCATGCACTTCTGGCAAAGGCTTGGAACCCGTAGGGCCCTGATTGGAGTTCCATAGAAGGAGCTCATCGTGCCTTTCTGCTTGAAGCAATGTCTTGATCAAATCAGAATAAACAGTAATACCCCTCTGATGGTATTGTTGTTGAAGGATCATGTGAGCGGGAAGCATGGTAGACAGTGTCTTCTCAATTTTCTCCGCATCAGATGGTTCCTTCTCACAAAATCTTAGCTTAGAGCTAATTTTATGCACAACATGATTGAATTCTCCTACAATTTTGAAATCCTATATGCGAAGGTGATTCCATTTATGGGTAGTCTTAGGTAAAAGGACTGCTTTTGCTATTCATATCGCTGCTGAAGAGCCTCCCAGAGAGCACGGGGATCCTCTTCCATCAGATACTCAGCTTTGAGATCTGAATGGATGTGGTTCCTTATGATGAATAAGCCATTATACTTGAAATTATCGGCCAAAGGAGCTACACCCTCATGGGGAGCTGAAATGGCTGAATACAGCCCGCGCAACGATAGACTCACTTTTAGGTCCAGCGCCCATGTAGGGAAGTTAGAGCCATCGAGAGCGAGTTGGTCGAACTCTCGGTTTGTCATAATTCCTACAATTGTGTGTTGCCATAGATTAAATTAATGAGTTAATAAATCTTTGGCATGAATGTAATAATGAAATAATTTTTTTTCACGGATTGAAAATAGTCAAGTGAAACTTGAATTGAAAAGGAAATAAAATTGCAATGGAATAAAAGTAACCACCATGAGGGTGCTCTCTTTATTTATATTCTAAGGTTAAGCTGAAAGCTTAATCGTTACAATACTATGAAATAGTAAATTGATATGAGAAATTAAAAATATATAAAGGTAATCGCGTTTTGCGCGACGGCCAGCATCAGACCGCGAATATGGCCAGGGCGCTACTCGGCTGGTCCAGCTGTGGCCCGACCTCCCCCCTCCCCCTCTTCCCCACGTGATACTCAGGCGAGAGGAGCTCAGCCCTCACCCTCTATGGAGGGGAGGAAGCCCGCATTGTCTCCATTCACGAGCCGGCGAGCCGACGGTCCATGAGGAACACGAATCCACGTGCGGATGATGCAGGGAGGAGGTGCAGTGTAACAGAACCGCCCAATTATACGAGATTAAGTAAGAAAATCATCCAACGGACGGACAATTTTAACAAACTTAAGCCCGTATAACCCGGTAGTCCGTGAAATCTCGACGGCTTTCAAACCATTTCACATCACAGCCAAGATCGTACTAAGTTTAGCGATTACCGTCATAAGTTACCTAGAAGTTCGCGACACAAAATACATCGGAGTTTAAACATAGTTATTACAAATCAGTTTCGAATAAAAGTAGCGGAAGCATTAGTTCAAAGCATACACACACAACTTTCCAAAATAAAGTGCCAGCTCGCGATCATCTTCAACAAAAGCATCAGGCGAGGAGTAGTGAGTGACCATTGCCCATGGTCCTAAGCTTCGCCCATCGCAGGGTAGAGACAGTTGATACAATAACCATAGTACATCTGTCCATCTGCAACAAGTGGGAACAAAGCCCTGAGTACGAGAAGGTACTCAGCTAGACTTACCCGACAGAACCAAAGTAAAATGACACCAAGGATCATGATAGGCTTTTTGGTGGGGTAGCTGACTCATTTGCAAGAAAAGCATTTTTAGCTTAGCAGTTCTTTTACAAAAGCATGTAATAATTTAAATCTTTATTACCCTGTCAACTATGTTTGCACTTATGCTAAAGTAACCATATAATTCACAAGCAAGGGTTACCATTGATCATTAACAATAATTACCATGTCATTTTCCACATAACTATCCAAGTGTTTCATCAATGTTACTACGATGAAGTAATTCAAGTCAAGTGTTCACTATCCAGTGAACGATGGCGATTCGAATCGATTATTGACCAGCTGGTAATTTATTCCTCACACAAACCTCACTCACCCGCTAAAGTGAGGTATTGGTCACCGAGTCAACCATTCAGGTAAAGTCGCGAGCTTGCCAGGAACCACATGTACCCGGGGGCCGCCCGACTGCTCTTTGGCCTTATCATCGCGCCCCCGTTTCCTGCCACTACTGCTCCGGTACAGTGCGTTGCGGGCAATCCACTCGGCCTGAATAATCTCCCGGCTTCGCGGTCGAAAGGTACTTTATTCGGCCAGCTAAATGTGAGGCATGCGTTCAACATGACCCGAGGCCCGACATCGGACGGTCCTTAACCGACACAGACGGAAGACACTACAATCCAGAACCCTGCAAGCTTCCGCCCGGTCTCAGATTCATTTCGACACTTAGTTATTCTCACATGACATATTTCTCAAAAATCCAGGTAATCCCCTATAGCTCGCGGATGATAGGCAATCACCCGACTTCTACCGGTCTAAGCAAGCTAAGCAATTATTGACCGCAGACACCAGGGTAACAAGGATCGGGTAAAACAAGGTGAAACAAGGTAGAATGCAGCAACGTTTGCAAACAACTCCTAAACGTAATGCATCAAATTAAGTGAAGTTAATAAATAATTAATTGCAAACCTGGGGAGAAATGCTCCGGGGCTTGCCTCGCTCAAAGGAGCTGGGACGGTGATCGGGGCATTCCGGAAGCTCTTCACCGACCTCCTCTTCTGCTTCTGTTGGCTCCGGCTCCGGCACCTCAGGCTGCTCCTCTGCGTCCTCGGGAACTACTGTCGGGGTCACTTCCTGCGATCCTATATGATGCAGAAGTATGAGTGCCTCATGCATGGGTGCATTACATAGGTGACATGAGATGATGATGAGGATGAATGCATGCGATGTAATGAGCATGTTACGTTATTGGATTACGTGGAACTTATGACTCTTCTACAAGGTAGTCTACGTCATCCAAAAACATGTACTCGAAAACTACCACCACTATTCTCTACCATGCAAGAGTACTTGAACACTCAAGATGCTTCAAAGATACACCAAAGTATATTTTACTAACTATTTTTGCATTAAAGATTGAATGAAAACCCTAATTAGTCCTACGATTGAACAACAACACATATTTTAGTAGCTCAGAAAAATCTTAGAAAATTACAGTGGATTACTAATATCAAAACTAGCCTGACACAAGATTTTTACTACACTTGGATTCATAGAACTGATTATACAAAAATAAAAAACTAAGGCCTAAAATGAATATTTAAAATACTTTACATTATGAAAAGTATCAAACAACAGATTTAGAAATTTTCCTACCTTCTACACACTAAACAAACGTTATAGAAAAATTATCACTTGCATGTTCTATTCACATTTATTTAATTAACAAAAATAACAAATATTAGTAATAGAAAGCATTTGAACTACACCTAAAAATTTTTCTACAGAACAGACATGATATACAATTTTTCCTAGCAAGTAGATGGCACACAAAGATTAACAAACTTGGAACCACATTTTTCTGATTTTTCTACAATTTATTATCAATTTTTCAAGAAAACACCAATTTCAAGGATTAAATAAAACACTACAGAAAAGTAATGAAATATTGGCATGCAATATTTTTATATTGTAGATCTGGTTCCAATGAGTACATAGAAATTTATTTCACCATTTTTGGAGCTAAAATGACAAAAAAACATTTTCCAAAGTATTTTTCACCATGAATAATAAAAGAAAACAGAAAATGATTTTTCGTTAATGATATTGGGCCGGCCCGTGGAAATCAACCGGCCCGTGGCCATTCTTGGCCTGCTCGCGCGCGCGGGGAAAAAGGTGAGCCGGCCCGCTCGGAGGCGTGGCCCACAGGGCGGTGGCCCAGTGGAGGCTGCGGGGGGGGGAAGAACAGGGCGGCCTCGTCGGCGTTCGTGACCGCGACGGCGTGGCGGTGGCCGACGGCCAACGGCCATCTCCGGCCACGACCCGACCAGCGAGCCCGCGCACAGTGTTCGCGAGGAGGTAGCGAACCCGAGAGAGAGGCTCAGGGGGATGGAGAGGGAGCGAGGAAGACGGTGGGCGGAGCGCAAGCTCGGCGGCCCCGTCGTGGTGGCGCGGCGGGAAGAGCTCGATTGAGCCTTACCGTATGCGAACAAGGCAAACGGAGGTCCGTTCGGAGGAGAGGAGGAGGTTGCGGAGCTTCGTGAACGAGCAATCGATCGGTGGTGGTTCACCGGCGTCGAAACACGACGGTGGAAACGAGGACGGGCGGTGGCGAGCGGCGCTCCCGCTCGGTTTCTCCGGAGGAAAGGGAAAGGGAGCGAGCGAGGCAGTGAGTGGACTGGAGACCGGATGCGTGCGGAGATTTGAGACGGAGCGCGCGGGGTCCACGGGCGGCCACGCGGGGGCGTCGCCGGCATGCGGCCGCCACGCGGCGGGCGCGTTCTGCCGCGGCGGACAGTGAGGCGCGGGGCGAGCGGGAAGAGGAGGAGGAGGCCGAGCGGACGCGGGCCGGGCCGCCTGTGTCGCGCGGGCGCGCGCGTGGCTGGCTGGGCCGGGCGGCTTCGCGAGCGGGCTGAGAAGTGAGGCTACGGCCTGCTAAGGCGAAATTCGATTTTTTCAAATTTCCAAATTTCAATTCAAATGAATTTCAAGCTTCAAACTACATTTTGAACAAGAACAAGACATTTTCTGGAATTGACCCAAAAATAAAAGTTGCTCAGAATTAAATTCTCTACAACTTTGATTAAGGGGCCAACTGAAAATTCTTGATAGATTTTGAATGGCAGAATAAAAGCTAGAATAGGGGATATTTTTGAATATTTTCCATAAATATTTTTGAACAAGTTTTTGACAAAATTTGAGTCATCTAGTTGCTCCAAAAATTGAACTAGGGTTCCAAGTGATGTAAAATTTATAGTTGCAAGATTTTTGGTGTAATGTGATTATCACATTAATATATTTTACCACATATATCATTTTCAAGCTTTTATTTTAATCAAATTATACCATTATCACACATGATTATAATGATATGAATGCTATGCAATATGATTGCCATACAAAAATGCATTGCCTAACACCGGAGTGTTACAGCCCTCCCCCTTATAAAAATCCCGTCCCGAGATTTGGGTTACGAACCATTTATTATAAAAATCTTCGTATGCCTTTTGTGTATTCACCCGTTTCCCAAGAAGCATCCCCTTCATCATGATGACTCCATTGTATCTTATATGTTTTCACCACACTGTTTCGAGTAGCCCTCTCCTTGGAATCCAAGACTCGAACTGGCTGCTCACGATACACCAGATCTGACTTGAGTTTTATGCCTCGAGGTTCAATCCTTTCCTCTGGAACGCGCAAACACTTCTTGAGATGCGATACATGAAAAACCGGGAATATAGCACTCATTGACTCTGGTAATTCCAATTTGTAAGCCACGGGACCCTTCCTTTCCAAGATTTTGTAAGGTCCTACAAATCTGGCGGCAAGCTTTCTGTGTACACCAAACTGCTTCTTTTTCATTGGCGTGACTTTTAGATAAACATAGTCACCAACTTCGAACACCAGCGGTCTCCTTCTCTTATCCGCATAACTTTTCTGACGTGACTAAGCTGCCCTCATATTTTGCTGGATGATATGAACTTTCTTTTCGGCTTCCTCCACGAAGTCAATACCATAATACCTTCTTTCTCCTGGCTCAATCCAGTTTAAAGGTGTTCTACACTTTCGGCCATCACTACAAGAAACCTGGTGATCCATGACAGACTGAATCCGTCACCAAATCCCTAGAATTTGTCATAGATGGTTATCCGTGACGGAATTTTAAACCGTCATGTATTGAGCATCACAGATTGCCTGCGAGCCATCCGTGACGGTTTCAGTCCATCATAGATTGCCTGGATAGTCCATCCAGCCCAGTCTGGGCTGGGCTGAGCCCAGTACGTTGTGACAGTTAAATCCGTCACGGATTGCTTGGGATTTTCATAGCCTTAGGTAGGCCGTAGCCCAAGTATGAATAAGGCCCAATTTGTGTTTTTGAGCTTTCAGCCTTTTTAAGATAGCAGGCTTTTAAGTTTTGCACCCATTTGAATGTTTGGATGGACCTTCTCATTGGGCCTTTTCCAGGCTTTTGCTCAGTTGTTGGTATACATTCATTGGGCCTTTTTCGGCCTTTTAAAGTTTTCCAGCCATCTCAATTTAGGCCAACTAAATTTAAGCCCACAATAATTACAGGTAAGATAATTAACAATAATAATACAATTAGAGACAAATTAATTAGAACCATCATCAATAGACTCAATTTGTCATAATCATTGATCCATTAACATGAGTCAAATACTCCAGAATCATTGTCAATTACAGAGTTCACATGTCACACAACATAATTAAACCATGTCCAGCAGCACAGAAATGGCACATTGCCTACTCAGTAGCATCACCATCAGCGTTTACAAAACAAAAGGAGCTAATATATAGCTCAACAGCAGCACAGAAATGGCGCATTGCCTACTCAGTTCCCAGCAGCACACACAAATGGCACATTGCCCAGTCACAGATTCCCAGCAGCCACCAAGGCCAAGCACCAGCAGCATAGAAGTGATGCAACAAAAAGGCAAGAATGTTGCCAGATGACCCAGACCATCTTACCCAGTACTCTAGGTCTGACCAAATTGCCTTAACAGTTGGTCAAGCTTCTCATTAGTCTCAGCTTGGTTCCTTGCCATCTTGTCTCGGTCCGCCGCCATTGCTTTCTCATTTTCTTCTAGCTTCTTCGACAACGCATCAAGTTGCGCCTGGAGCTCAGCCTTTTCCAACCTCTCTGCAGCTAGTTGAACCTTCAGTGTGCCTTGTGCATTGTTTTTGCACTTGATTCCCACATTCTGCAGAAAAGTGGTCTTCTTAGTGTTTTCAGCAAGCACATCAGCCACTACCTCAGTCACAGACTGGGTCTCTTCATCTTCAGCATGTTGAGACAGCTTGTTTTCCATTTGTGCCTAATAGTGCAGGCAAAAAAACTTTGTTACTGAGATAGAACAACAGGAATAAAGAAATCTGGGTTCAACTTTAACTGAAAAGTATCTTACAATTGCATTCTGAACATCTGGTGTGTAGCCTTTGTTCTTGCTATAGTGGCACTCCTTGAACATATCCATTGCATCAGCTTCCTGTTCTTTATATTTGTCTCCCTAAAAAATGGGCAGTATTGATTAACATGTATCCTACATTGCCTCTGAAATCACCCAGCACCCATACAAAGCATGTATCATAATTCTCAGAACTTATGTGCAGGATGCAGTAACTTACCAAATTCTCCAGGTGAACCATGTAGCTGCGTGATCCAGTCGTTTGATGGTACTTGACCTTGCTTCGGTTGGTTTTGTTCAGTTCAGCGTTTTCCTACGCCATGAACAACATGCATTTTACATTGACATCTTAATTAGAATATACAAGGCAAACTTGCAGCACAAAGCATACCATATTTTTTTGAGCTGCCCAATATTCAACCAGTTGACACCATTGTATGTCAGTCGTACTTTTCAAAGGAGAAGTCTTGCTCACCAAATTGAGTGGGTAAGGAGTAAAGTATTTACGCTTCAGATGATAGCGATGTTGACGAACGGCTTTCTTCAACATTTCGTAACATGCAAGTTTGACACTGGCATCTTTTATGTCAATATCAAACTTTGCCTGTTGAAAAAAAATACAACAATATTAGCAAGGGAACAGGTTTAGCCTATTTGTTAATGTTAAGGTAGCAGCTTGAGCAATGATATGAATTGTAATTGCTCTTCGAAACCAAATTTGAATCTGCATAGACAACTATTCAAACCAAAGAACAGATTGCCAAGGGACCACAATTGTATTAGCAAGGTTGAAGCTATTGTAGTAGTATTAGATACATAGCAGTAAACAAACAGTATTATAGCATTGAATTTGAATATCTATAAGTTAACAGCTTCTTTGGCATTAAAGTGGCAAGGTATTGGATAGGGACTTACAGCAAGCTTCCCCCTAAACATGTTGTGGATCGCAGGTTGTTTCTTGTAATCATTCCATTTGGGAAACACAGGCACGAAGTTACGCACAATGATGTTGCATTCAGAAGCATACTTGGAAGCAACTATTGGCTGTACCGGCCTTATGTTCCCTTCATCGATGACCACCGGCAGCTTCCCACGCCGAGACCGGGAAATCCTCACCAGCCCTGCTCCTTTATTATTCCCCCTGACCCATGGCACCAGATCCTCTGGGTGTACATTTGCAAAGAATTATAAGTAGTGAGATGAACATGCCTTCACAGTCATCGTCCATTTGGACATATAATACAATACACTATAGAACTGTAACAGCAAGGTTAAGAGGATTAGGCTCAAAGAACATGCCTTCACAGTCATCATCCATTTGAGGTTCATCATTTTCAAATTGGCCACCACCATCCCTATCGCTGGCCACATGAGGTTGGGATGCACCATCACCTCCATTGGGCACATCTTCCTCCACATTAGCATTCTCAGTACCTTGTTGGTTCACGGTGCCCTCGGTGTTATGTTCCTCCAAGCCATGACCTAGCAATAGAATGGGTTAGCATGTGCTATCATTGAACCTAAGGGCACACAGAGATGGTAAACCAATGATTGAGTTTGTAGTGGAACTTGCCTTCATTGAGGGGATCAGTGTTCTGATCAAAGTTGGCAACATTTTCATCAGCTTGGACGACATGAGGGATAGATGCAGGTGTCACAGGTATCTCACTTGGTGGCACACCTTTAGTTGACCTTGTTACTCTACTGTTTGGCTGAACTGAAACCACTCTCTTTTTATGCGGCTTGACCCCACCCGGAGGCATGTTGGCTTCTCTTTTCTTCCTACTCAATGCTTGCTAAACACAAATGCAAACAGAGATCAATTAGCACTGAAGTAACATGATAAGCATGACACAAACTGGGGAATCAGCACCTTAGCATTGTTAGTGTCAGACAAATCTCCCTCATTGGGATCATCAAGTTCAAGATTGTAGTCAGGATCGCCATTTGTATGGTCAGGTGTAGTTTGCTGTTGCGAGAGCACTCTTTTGCCTCGAATCTGGCTAGCTAATAAAGGAATTCCTAGCTGCTGCATCCTTGCAGCGTTTTGCATGCAATGCTGTAGGCGCTGGAGCTCATACTGACACAGGCGGCGCACTAGAAAAGTAGTTGAATTAATAGGGGTGTGTAAATCTCAAATTAAATTAAATGCAAATTACAAGCCATCCTATGAAACACCAGTTTGGGGCAAAGCAAATTACAAGCACGGGGAATGGGCTAAACCACAAATCTGTACCACGGTGCTATTTACAAGGCGGAACAAAACCAGGGAATCTCTGCGAAGGTACCTGGTTTTCCCTTTCCTTTTCCTTGGTTTTTTCCACCGCCTGGCGCCATCAGGAACGGTCGTCGGCGGTGCTGCGAGGGGCTCGTCGTCGATGTGCTGCAGCGGCGGGCTCGTTGTCGGCGGAGGCAGTGATGGTTGCAGGGAGGTGGACGATGACGGCGAGCTAGGGTTTGCTGATGGATGGGGCACGACGGCGGCGGGGAATAGAGTTAGGGTTTCAATTTGGGGGAAATGGGGACTATAAGGCTGGCATACGACGGCGGAGGCACCGATATGTCTTACTTGTCCTGAACAAGGCCCACGCGCAGTGAGCATTCACTTCGGAATTACGAGTGTCCAGGAGGGTCAACTTGGTCATTTTCGTTGCCTGGGGAGCAAAATAGGGTGGGCTGAGCGCGGGAGAATTGGGCGCCAGGCAGAATTTGGCCCAGCGCGTTGAATTTGAAGCTCCTTTTAAATTTTAAACATTGGAGCATGAATTATTAAGAAAAAATGATAAAACTATTTGTTGGATGCACACATGACCAAAAATGATCCCCGAGCCTTGGAAAAATTTTAGCAGACAACTACATACATGTATGTTGTTGTCGAGTAGTTTCAAAATTTTTTGAGCTTAGTTGATATATACTAACATTTAAATTAATTTCTACATACTTATTGAAACTATTATCAAATTGAACTATGTGTGCTTCAAATAGTTTTCAAAAAAAAGAAAAATGGATTTATGCTCAATCATTTCCCTACATGCTATTTCCCATGGTGTTTGGGGTAAAAGCATTTGTTTTGTAGGGATAGTTCCTCCTTCCATTTCTGCATTTCCGTAGATTAATTGTAGTAATTTCAGATTTAGTCAAAAAAATCTAGAATTTTGTATGGTACAATGTTTTTGTTACATAATGTTAACATAAAATTTTCAAAGGATTTGGAGAATGTGGCCACATGCATTGTTCACAATGTCATACATCCCTCTACATAGTTCCATATCACATATGGGTGTTAAATCATATGTGAACAATGTGTACTACAAACTTCGTTGTATGGTTGAATGACTGAAATAGAAGTTCTAGGTCTCAATGAGTTATACATCTCTCATGTTCTCATGTTTTCTATTTGAAGTCATCTAGGTCGAAAAATTTGAGTTCCAAGTTGTCATTTTTTGAAACCCAAAATTTGAACATATAGCGCATTGGCCCACTGTCAGTTCCTCCGTCCATTATCCCGAGTCCATTATACTGTTGCTCCCCCATTATTGCCAGCAGAATGAGGAGAGAGAGATCCGCCCCGCCATTGGCGCCGCCCCGTTGATCCACGCGACGCCGGCGCCAAATCCGTCCGCGTCCGGCCGCCGCCAAATCCGTCCGCGTCCGGCCGCCGCCACCGCCAAATCCGTCCGCGTCAGGCCGCCGCCACCGCCCCGACCAGTCACCCTAGTCCGTGGCTGCCTCCATCCGCCCCGTCCGCCGCCCCGATGCATCCTCCACGCCAACCGATGGCCTCGAGCTCCAGGGGAAGTGCCAGTACTAAGTGCCCCTATTGCCATGTTCCATTGGTCCGGATTCAGAGCCAGCAGCAAGGGACTAGGGGCCAGTGGTTTAGGGTGTGCCCGTACAACGTCAAGGTAATGAATTGTGGCAGTACTGTGTTGCCATGTTCCATTGGCCTCTTGTTGCTGCTCCTGATTCATGTGATTCATGCGTTTGGACTGCAGGGTGATCCAAATACCTGTGGTTACATTCGTCCCGAGGTGCCGAATGTGAAGATGGAAACACAAGAACGTGGACAGGCAATTGTGCCTCAATGTTGTGACTGTTGCGTGGAATTGAAATCGAATTTGACAGAGTTGGAACAAACTCTTGATAGTGTTTTAGCTGAGTTGTGCAAAATGAAGGCGAAGCCCGCAGAGGCGATTCCTGAGGCGAAGCTTGAGCAGAAGCAAATTGTGATCGATTTTTATGTTTTTGTGGGCTTTGTAGGTCTCCTGGTTGGTGTTGTGCTTGCCTGTATGTGGAAGTGAACAGACAATGCATGTGAGTTAGCTCTTGTGATCGTGTGTTGTAACTGTATGGAAGTGAACACCAACTGATGCATGTGAGTTAGAATGCTTTTGTGTTTATGTGTTGTAACTGTTACTGCTATTCAGCCAATGTGCAAGTGAAGCATCTATTGTAATGACATCTAAGTCCTATGGAATGACAAATTGTGTGTTTTATTTTGACAGAGTTTTGCTTGTATTTTGACAAGATTTCCATTAAATTTAGACAGAATTTTTCAACAATAACACAAAATTGGAATGAATTTGGACAAGACCATATACCACAATAGCAGGTTAACACAGAATTGGAATGAATTTGGACAAGATCATATACCACAATAGCAGGTTCTGCAGCATACATTACAAGTTGTATGCTGCAGAACCATTTCAGTGTATCATCTTCACCTACATTACAAGTTGGAAGCAACCATTTCAGCCTTAGTAGGCATTACATTACAAGTTGTTCATTCAACTTACAATATCATACATCAACTTAGAACTACTCATCGTCACTGTCGACCTCCAACGCACCTCTGTCATCCTCGCTGCAGTACTCTTCAAGTGTATCATCTTCACCTCCATCTTCACTGTCACTGTCATCTACAAGGGTTGGCCTTTCATTCCTCAAACGATCAATCTCTCCAGCATCAAACATTTGTCCTGATTCTTCTCTATGTATTAAAGGAATCTCAATTGTAGGCTCATCAACCAATGTCCTCCCACCAAGATCATCTTCACATGGGTCGTCCTCTTGATATGCAGGACCATCAAATGGTACCGATGTTTCAGAGACATTGTACAAATGTCTATGTTCAAAGGTCTGGACAACTTTCCAATTGTCACCAAGTTTTGTATCTGGCAAATAGAACACCTTTCTAGCCTGAGTAGCTAGAATAAAACAATCAGCTTTGTACCATAGACTTCCAACATTGATGCTTTTGAAGAACCCATCATATTTCAGTTCAGCATTCTTCCCATCAAGTTTGTACCAATCACATTTGAACAAGACTACTGACCTGTCATCACCATTATAATCTAACTGGATGATCTCTTTTAGGTTTCCATAGAACTCAATAACTTCAGAGTTATGTGTGCCTAGCGACATTACTCCACTATTCTGAGTCTTCTTATTTGCATCACGGTCAATGGTGTTAAACCGCACCCCATTCACTATGCATGACTTGTATTTCATGACTCGAAAATCAGCACCAACTGCCAAGGAGAAGATGTCCTCATCTACCATTTCTACATTGGTATCCATTCTCAGCATCTGCCATATGACATAACAATAATCATTACAATGCTTAGTGCAATGTTGATAATAATCTGTAAAAGATGTTGCATGCAAACTAACCATATTCCTGAACCATGTCTGGAATCCTTGTTGCACTGTTTTCTCAATGTTAGACACCCCTTCACTCTGCAGTTCATCTCTGAACTTGCTACAATAACAATAAATGGGTCAATATATAGGGCCATATGGCCATAAGAAGGTAGCATATAACACAGTACAGCAGGGATAACATACTTGATGTATTCCTCAACTTGACTACAGTTATTCAGCACATACCAACTCATTTGATCTAAAAAAGGATCATTGTATACTACTTCTTCTGCTGAAGTAAATCTCACTCCATGCCCAAACACATCTACACCATAGGATTCTTCATCAGAAAAACCAGTATTTCTCGGTTCTCTATTGAACCTTGTCTCTACGTCATCCATGTACTTGGAGCAAAATGTTAGGCATTCATCTGCAATATATGCCTCTGCAATGGAACCTTCTGGTCTTGCCC
Organism: Saccharum spontaneum; assembly: GCA_022457205.1. NCBI lineage: Eukaryota > Viridiplantae > Streptophyta > Magnoliopsida > Poales > Poaceae > Saccharum > Saccharum spontaneum. The sequence goes on from CM039584.1 coordinate 30,832,493, forward strand.
TATTCCTCACATAGCGCTTCAAAGTGTACAACCGCCTTTCAACCGGGTACATCCACCCATACTGCACAGGACCTCGGAGCAACGCCTCCTCAGGCAAATGTATAGGAAGGTGCATCATCACATCAAATAAAGCTGGGGGGAAAATTTTCTCAAGCTTGCACAATAACACAGGGATTTCTTCCTTCATTTTAGCTAACACATCCTTGTTCAGAGTTTTCCTACACAATTCCATGAAAAATCTTCCCAACTCAGCCACTGCTTCATATATATCCTTGTCAACAAAACCTCTCAAAGCTGCAGGTAAGATTCTTTGCAAAAGAACATGGCAATCATGTGTTTTTAGGCCTTGTACCTTGCTTCCATCGGCAGTAAGACATCTTGATATGTTAGAAGCATAACCATCTGGAAACTTGACCTCTCGTAAAAAATTACAGAAGGCAACCTTTTGTTCTTTAAACAAGGTGTATCTAGCTCTAGGCATCTCAGAGGAATTTCCATTGTCTCTGAACTGCAACTCTTCTTTGATGCCTAAATCACTACAATCAAGCCTAGCATTCATTGTGTCCTTTGTCTTCCCAGGTATTTCGAGGATTGTGTTGACCAAGCTCTCAGAGATGTTCTTTTCAATGTGCATCACATCAAGATTATGTCTAACCTTCAACTTACTCCAATACTCCAAATCCCACAAACAAACTCTCCTGCTCCAAATTTTGACATTACCACTGTTGGCACCATCCCTCTTCCTTTTCCTGCTTTCCTTTCTCTTCACCCCAGGTTTAACAAGTCTAACCTTCTCTAATTCAGCAAGTAACTCCTCTTCAGTAAATTTACCAGGACGATCATTGGTTCCATGAAGCCCACTGTATTCATTGTTCCTCCTCAAACGATGTCCCCTTGGTAGGAAACGATAGTGACCAATATATGCAATTTTATTCCTCAGTGCATATGACAGAGGATTCTTGTCACAATGAATACAAGCAAAATACCCTTTCGTGACACGCCCAGACAAAGTACATAGAGCAGGGTAATCATGAATGCACCATAACACAGCTGCACGAAGTTTGAACTCTTTGTCTAAGATGGCATCATATGTATCCACACCCTTCCAAAGCTCCATCAATTCTTCAACAAGAGGCTGCAGAAATAATTCAAAGTCTTTCCCCGGGCAAGAAGGTCCTGGAATCAACAGAGCCATCATTAAATTGGACTGATCCATGCATGCCCAAGGTGGAAGGTTGTATGGCATAACAAATACAGGCCACATGCTGTACTTTGTGTTAAAATTGCCAAAGGGATTGAATCCATCTGTAGCTATCCCAAGTCTGAGGTTTCTAGCTTCTTTAGCGAAGTCTGGATACTCCGTGTCAAAATCTTGCCATGCCTCACCATCAGCTGGATGACTCATTTCCTTCTCACTCGACTTCCTCTTTAACTTGTGCCACTGTGCTTCTTCTGAACCCTCCTTGGTTACAAATAACCTCTGTAGCCTAGGCACCAATGGGAAATGGCGTAACACCTTCTGTGGAATCTTCTTCCTCTCTGGGTCTTTCCATCTTGACAAACCACAAACTGGGCAATTGTCATGATTAGCATACTCCTTTCTAAACAGAACACAATTATTGAAGCACACATGGATCGAGTCATACCCAAGACCTAATTCCTTCAGAATGTTCTTTGCTTCATGGTATGATTTTGGCAGTGTATTAAACTCTGGGAATGCATCAGCTAGTAGACTCAAGAATGCAGAAAATGCAGTGTTGGTAATCCTATAATAAGACTTCATATGAAGAAGCTTTACCACAAAGGAGAATTTTGAAAACTTGGTACATCCGGGATAAAGCTGACGCTTAGCCTCTTTCATCACTAGTTTCAAAAAAGACTTTCGACTGTTACCATCAGGATTTCCATTTCCACTGTCATGGTCATGGTCATGGCTACCATGTCCTTGTGCAGCTTGTAGGTCCCTTAGCAAATGTTCCAACCGATCAGCACCATTGTTGTCATCCTCAGGCACACCCATCCCATGATTGGAACCCTCAACAGTGTCAAAAATAGGAACAGGAACTTCATTAACATCTACACTAATGTCTTCTCCATGATGTACCCAATGAGTATATGTACAGTCCATACCATTCATCAATATGTGCTTCTTCACATTGGGCTGATGCAGAAACTTCTGATTAAGGCAACGACTACATGGGCACAGAATCTCTTCATCCTCACCATATTTTCCTTTGATGAATTCCATGAAATCTTTGACACCATTGATATATTGAGTTGAAAATAGTGTGCTGTGCACCCAGCTTCTATCCATCTGAACATGCATTATGGAAAACACAATTCAATAACTGAACACAAAATCCATATATATTGGCTAGAACAATATGACATACACAACTACAGCAATGCACCTTGTATTGAGCAGGGATTCACCGTCCTCAGAGCGGCACCAGGTCGACGTCGACGGCCTTCGGAGCGGCGTGGCGCGGCGGGACGGTGGAGCAGTGCCGCGCGACAAACCAGGCGTGGGGAAGAACGGTGCAGCGGTGCAGCGTGGCCTGGGGACGAATGGCGAAGCGGCGCAGCGTGGCTTGGGGATGACCGGCGGCACGTCGCGTCGTGGGGACACTCGGGGAGCGGCGCGGCGAGACGGCGAGACGACCGGCGGCACGACGCAGCGTGGGGGGGAGCGGCACGGCGGGACGCCGGATCCACGCCGGGCAGCAACCGAGGTGTGGGGAAAACGCCGAAGCAGCGCAGGGTGGCCTGGGGACGAACGGCGTAGCAGCGCAGGGTGGCTTGGGGACGACCGGCGGCGGCGGCGGCGTGGATGTGCCTGACGCCAGAGCTGGGGACCGGCTTGCATCTTCAAGTAGTCAATTGGGCCGCCAATCTACTAAATGGGCCTCCAAAATGGATCATGATGATTTTGAACTGTCACGGATGGGCATTGAATTACGTCAGCGCAGGCCTGATGGTTCGTGACGGAATTTAATTGTCACGGATTCGGTTAACTTGTCAAACAGTGACAGTTTACTCAGTTACGTCACAGATAACGGGCCCAATGCTGGGTTCCAAGCAAACCCATTCCTGTGCTCGCTGATCTGTGACAAAAAAAAATTCCGTCACCAGAAATCCGTCATGGATTAACACAATTCTTGTAGTGCATACAGAGCCTCAAAAGGTGCCATCTTGATACTTTCTTGATAGCTGTTATTGTATGTGAACTCTGCTAACAGTAACCATGACTCCCAAGAACCTCTGGAAGACAACACACAAGCTCTTAACATATCCTCTAAAACAGCATTAACTCTTTCAGTCTGACCATCTGTTTGAGGATGATAGGCAGTGCTACGAATTAGACTAGTCCCCAAACCCTTGTGCAAATGCTCCCAAAAGTGAGCAGTGAACTGTGACCCTCTGTCAGACACTATGGTCTTTGGTATGCCATGCAATCTCACAATCTCCACAATATACTTCTCGGCATATTGAGGTGGTCTATATTCCGTTTTGACAGGCAAAAAGTGGGCTGTCTTGGTAAGACGATCCACAATTACCCAAATAGAATCGTGACCTTTCTGAGTAGTGGGTAGACCCGTGATAAAATCTATACTTATATCATCCCACTTCCAACTAGGCACTGACAAAGGTTGTAGCAATCCGGCAGGTTTCATGTGAATTGCTTTCACTCTACAACATGTGTCACATCTGGCTACATAAGCTGCAATTTCTTTCTTCATCTTGGTCCACCAATAAAGAGGTCTTAGCTCTTGATACATTTTACTGCTGCCAGGATGAATGGACAACTTAGAGAGATGAGCTTCGTCCATAATGTTATTCTTAAGCTCTCTATCATTTGGAACAACAAAGACGGTTGTCGAACCACAACACATCTTGCTCATCCACTTTGAAGTGTTTCGAGGGTTCTTCTTTAATTTTCTTTTTGATGTGGAATATCCCTTTGTCTGCTTTCTGACCTTCTATTATCTTACTCTCTAAGGAACAACTGACCTGAATACTATGTAGCACGGCAGGGTGCATTAGATCGAAACCATCTTCAAGCAAGGGTTGCATATTCAGACAATGTGACTTTCTACTCAAAGCATCAGCTACCACATTGGCTTTCCTAGGGTGATACTGTACATTTAAGTTGTAGTCTTTGATTAGTTCTAACCATCTTCGCTGTCTCATGTTCAATTCTGGTTGGGTGAAAATGTACTTGAGACTCTTATGATCAGTGAAAATGTTGCACACATTACCAAGTAAATAGTGTCTCCAAATCTTTAAGGCATGCACCACAGCGGCAAGCTCAAGATCATGTGTCGGATAATTGATTTCATGTTTTCTCAACTGCCGGGAGGCATAAGCAATGACTCTTCCTTCTTGCATCAGAACACATCCTAATCCTGTTTTTGATGCGTCACAGAACACATCAAAAGGTTTCTCGATGTCGGGCTGTGCAAGAACTGGAGCAGTGGTCAACAGTTTCCGCAAGGTATGGAAAGTTGTCTCACACTCCTCTGTCCACACAAATTTGTGATATTTCTGTAACAGGCTTGTCATTGGCTTGGCAATCTTCGAGAAGTCTGGGATAAAGCGGCGATAGTAACCAGCTAACCCTAGGAAACTCCTGACTTCTGACACTGTGGTTGGAGTCTTCCAATCCATAACCTCTTGCACTTTACTCGGATCTACAGAAACTCCATTCTCAGATAGAATATGACCGAGGAAGGGAACTTTCTTCAACCAAAATTCACATTTGCTAAACTTAGCATATAACTTATGATCTCTTAGCCGGGTCAAGACAATTCTCAGATGCTCTTCATGATCTTTCTCATTCTCAGAGTATACTAGAATGTCATCAATAAAGACAACTACAAACTTGTCCAACTCTGGCATGAAAACCGTATTCATCAGATACATAAAATATGCAGGAGCATTTGTTAGGCCAAACGACATAACAAGATACTCGTACAACCCATATCTGGTAGAAAAGGCGGTTTTCAGAACATCTTGTGGTCTAATCTTTATCTGATGATACCCTGACCTTAGGTCTATCTTGGAGAACACCCTAGCCTTAGCCAACTGATCAAACAGAACGTCGATATGAGGCAAGGGATATTTATTCTTGATGGTTACTGCATTAAGAGGTCGATAATCTACACACATCCTGAGAGTACCCTCTTTCTTTTTCTTTACGAACAGTGCAGGACATCCCCATTCAGACTTACTTGGGCGAATAAACCCCTTCTTTAATAATTCTTCCAGTTGTTTCTTCAGCTCAGCTAACTCATCCGGAGGCATCCGATAGGGTCTCCTCGAAATAGGAGCTGTCTCGGGGATCAACTCGATTCTAAACTCAACATCCCTATCTGGAGGAAGGCCAGGTAACTCATCTGGAAACACATCTGGGAACTCACACACTACCGGGATCTGGTGGATGGGAACAACTTCCATGGCACAGGTCACACTCACAAGGTCTGTTCTTTTAGGCAATGGTACCCGGAAAGTACCCTTTGCTTGGGGATCCTTAAGGGTAAGCATCCGACTGCTTGTATCTATAACTGCTCCCCAGTCTTTCATCCAGTTCATTCCTATTATTACATCCAAAACTAGTCCAGGCATAACTACCAGGTTCACTCGGAACTTCTGACTACCTAACTCAAGGGTTGCCCCTCTAACCATCTTTCCTATTATTACATCCAAAACTAGTCCAGGCATAACTACCAGGTTCACTCGGAACTTCTGACTACCTAACTCAAGGGTTGCCCCTCTAACCATCTTATTGGTTAACACATCAGCTCCTGCTGAACTTATGCGATAACCATAACCCAATTCTGTGCATAGTTGTTCATGCTTCCGTGCAAATGCTTGACTCATAAAAGAATGCGAGGATCCAGAATCAAAAAGAACAACTGCAGGGTGATGGTTCACAAGAAACTTACCGGTAGTTACAGGCTCTCCCTCAGGAACTTCATCAATGGTGGTGTGGTGCACACGAGCATTGTAAGTCTGTTGCTTCTTTTTAGGCGGATAAGGGCAGAACTTTGAAAAGTGGCCTGGCTGACCACAATTGTAGCAGGGCCCTTTCACTGTACCAGCAGACCCTATAGCTCCCTTGGAGTTGCTCTGTTCTGCAGCTGTGTTGGTCTTTGTTGGCGGCACTGCCATCTTGTACGGCTTCTGTGGTCCCTTGTAGTTCTGAGTTTTATGCTGTGGCGGCCTGAACCTTGCACCAGGTGCGGACGGACGATAAGATGAACGATTTGCAGTGACAACTCTAGACTGGGATGGTCCTGACTCAAACACCCTCTTGCGATTCTTGGATGCGGTGTAGGCATTATTGTTCTTTTCTTGCTTCAAACAATCACTGATAAAGTCGTTGAATCTGGTGCGGGTATTGGTACCCACATGCTTCATCATCTTCGGACTTAACCCTCTCTTGAAACTAGCAATCCTCTTTGCATCTGTGTCAACCATGTCTGGAGCATAGCGGCACAAGTTATTAAAGGCATGCAGATACTGTGTCATAGTCTTGGTACCCTGATTCAAGGCTAAGAACTCTCCGAGCTTCATCTCAACCAACCCTGGGGGAATATAAACTCCCTTAAAAGCTTCAATGCAATCTCTCCAAGTAATCTGGGCATTGGGAGGAAAAGTGGTGCGGTGATGCTTCCACCACATTCCTGCTGGTCCCTGTAATTGATGTGCAGTATACTCTGTTTTCAGAACTTCTGTCAGCCTTAACACACGGAACTTATCTTCCATAGTGTTGATCCATTCTTCGGCATTGAGTGGCTCTGCTGCTTCCTTGAAAATAGGTGGCCTAGTATCCATGAAATCCTTGAAATTGTTGTACTGGTTCACCCCATGGCCACCACCTTGATTATTACCTCTCTGAACATTTTTAGCGATGGTACGCAGAAAATCTTCCATATTCCTCTGTGACTGTTCGGCATTGCGTTGACTTCCAAGGAACTGCGTGAAGAACACCTCTGCAGTGAGCGGTGGAGGAGGGGGGCAAATGTGGCTCTGGCTGTGGCTCCTGGTGGTTGACGTTGTTTGCACCACTTCCACCAGCTCCTGCACCGTTGCCACCAGTCTCAGCGGCTTCATACGTGGCACGGCGAGTGTTTGCCATCTGCATGTTTCAGCAACAAGCAATAATTGAGCGAAGTTGTAGAAATTGTATTCGAATGAACAATCATGCCATACTGAATTCATTGGAGAGAACAAGTCATACAAGAAAACAGAGGCACAATAATCACATTCCAATTAAAACAACAGCACCAATTAAGTTACTTCAAATGCAATATCGCGTTCCATACAACTACGTTGCCAGCATACATACACTGGACTTTTATGCGTTCGGGTATCGCATACACAACCCAGATCCAAAAGGTCGTCTGTCTCGAGATCGAACAGGATACAACATGATTACATGGAAACCAAAAGAAGGCCATCGCGACAAAGCCTAGCTACTAACGCAGGACACTATCCTACTCCTCGGGGCCGTCGTCGAGGTCGGAGGCATCGCCATTGCTACCTTCAGCAGCAGCGTCGTCGTCGATGTCCAACTGAGCGGCGTCCGGAGGAGCATACGGGCCCATCCCGTTGTAGAGGGCATGGAACTCTTCATGCAAGTTGGCATTGTACTCTTCTAGCTCCTCGACCCTCTGCCTCAGAAGGTCCGTCTCGTTCCAGGCTTCATTCCTTTCTTGTACTAGCTGTTCCATCATGCGGTCTGCATTTCTGTTGGCCTGAGTCAGCCTCTGTACCTGCTGCATGGAACTCTCGCCTCTCTCGAGAGCTCGGTCCCGCTGCAAGCTCATGTCAGCCAACTGCTCCTGCAAGCTAGCTATGGCATGTGCTTGCTTCTTCTTCTGCTTCCTTGCTTCAAGCCGATCATCACCACGTAGGCCAGTCAAGGTCCAATAGGTATTCTCTAGACCTTGGTATGCTCTGATGGCTGCATACATGGCATTCATGGTGTGGTTGTCGCTAGCCCGTCCTTCACTGGGGCCTCTAACCAGGGCACTTCCCTGCGGCTGTACCCAAATGGCATCGCGAGGATCATCTCTCAGAAAAGTACCGGCCAAAGCTGCTGCCAACTCATTGGGGAACCTGCTCATGATATCTCGGATGACGCGAAAGGCTGCGCCCTCTGCACCCTCGGATGGAGTGCGTCCTTCAAACTCCAGATGCCAACCATCCCATTCTGGCGCATCACCAAGAGCAGGGACGGTGATTTCCACGACAGCAAGTCCATCCTCAGCTAACTGGCTCTCTCTCCAAGAGTATACCGGCTCTTGACCCTCCGGGTACCCCACATCATGGAGCACTCTCCAAAGCAAGGTGGGCATGCCAAACTCGCTTAGAAAAGTGTCCGTGTTGCGGTGCTCCCGCGGGGCCAGCTGACGATGGGGTGCTCTTCCGCCAGTGGACTTACGGGCAGTCTGCTTCGTGCGGGCCATCTGTAGCACAAGTTTTAATTACCCGGTGAGAACATATTTTAGTTGAGGTCACTTTTATCAAAATGGGATAATCCTTTTATAAGGGGAGGAATGCATGTCATGAATGGAATGCACAGACAATATGATGCATGCACGAGTCTTACGTTCTCACAAACTTTAGAAAATAAAGCCATCTAACGGTGAATTCGGTGGCATACAAACGATCTCTCATAAACGTAACTAATTCGGTCTACACGATAACGCTGTTATGTACCTGCAGAAAATTCATTTCAGCCCATTCCCCATGAATGCATGAAAGCAGTAAATCTACCTACACGCTTTACACGAATCCCCAGATGCGTGTACAACGGTAGTAACTACCCAAACACATCGTCCTATTGACGGCATCGCCTCAACGGACGGAACACCCACACATGCGACACTTTCATAAAAACATGTGTAAAACATGCAATTATTCTAGTATCATATAAGCACTCTCCCTAGATCGGCGGTGTATCCGATCATGCTCTCACAACTCACACTTACCGAAGCGTAGAGGTAACTGATCCATACATTACCACTCAATTAAGTGGCACTCATACAATAGCACGCCGTATGAGCAACGAAAAAGAAATATGGTGCAAGAACCCCAAGTTAGTACTTAAATAGCCACCTAGAGTCCTTAACTGGGCATACAGGATATGACCACTGGCACACTTTTAGTTTGAAAATCACACTTTTTAAACAGGATTTTGTTTTAAATACACTTATAAACAATAATTACGCTAAACCATGCTCCGATACCAGCTATAACAGAACCGCCCAATTATACAAGATTAAGTAAGAAAATCATCCAACGGACGGACAATTTTAACAAACTTAAGCCCGTATAACCCGGTAGTCCGTGAAATCTCGACGGCTTTCAAACCATTTCACATCACAGCCAAGATCGTACTAAGTTTAGCGATTACCGTCATAAGTTACCTAGAAGTTCACGGCACAAAATACATCGGAGTTTAAACATAGTTATTACAAACCAGTTTCAAATAAAAGTAGCGGAAGCATTAGTTCAAAGCACACACACAACTTTCCAAAATAAAGTGCCAGCTCGCGATCATCTCCAACAAAAGCATCAAGCGAGGAGTAGTGAGTGACCATTGCCCATGGTCCTAAGCTTCGCCCATCGCAGGGTAGAGACAGTTGATACAATAACCATAGTACATCTGTCCATCTGCAACAAGTGGGAACAAAGCCCTAAGTACGAGAAGGTACTCAGCTAGACTTACCCGACAGAACCAAAGTAAAATGACACCAAGGATCATGATAGGCTTTTTGGTGGGGTAGCTGACTCATTTGCAAGAAAAGCATTTTTAGCTTAGCAGTTCTTTTACAAAAGCATGTAATAATTTAAATCTTTATTACCCTGTCAACTATGTTTGCACTTATGCTAAAGTAACCATATAATTCACAAGCAAGGGTTACCATTGATCATTAACAATAATTACCATATCATTTTCCACATAACTATCCAAGTGTTTCATCAATGTTACTACGATGAAGTAACTCAAGTCAAGTGTTCACTATCCAGTGAACGATGGCGATTCGAATCGATTATTGACCAGCTGGTAATTTATTCCTCACACAAACCTCACTCACCCGCTAAAGTGAGGTATTGGTCACCGAGTCAACCATTCAGGTAAAGTCGCGAGCTTGCCAGGAACCACATGTACCCGGGGGCCGCCCGACTGCTCTTTGGCCTTATCATCGCGCCCCCGTTTCCTGCCACTACTGCTCCGGTACAGTGCGTTGCGGGCAATCCACTCGGCCCGAATAATCTCCCGGCTTCGCGGTCGAAAGGTACTTTATTCGGCCAGCTAAATGTGAGGCATGCGTTCAACATGACCCGAGGCCCGACATCGGACGGTCCTTAACCGACACAGACGGAAGACACTACTGTCCAGAACCCTGCAAGCTTCCACCCGGTCTCAGATTCATTTCGACACTTAGTTATTCTCATATGACATATTTCTCAAAAATCCAGGTAATCCCCTATAGCTCGCGGATGACAGGCAATCACCCGACTTCTACCGGTCTAAGCAAGCTAAGCAATTATTGACCGCAGACACCAGGGTAACAAGGATCGGGTAAAACAAGGTGAAACAAGGTAGAATGCAGCAACGTTTGCAAACAACTCCTAAACGTAATGCATCAAATTAAGTGAAGTTAATAAATAATTAATTGTAAACCGGGGGAGAAATGCTCCGGGGCTTGCCTCGCTCAATGGAGCTGGGACGGTGATCGGGGCACTCCGGAAGCTCTTCACCGGCCTCCTCTTCTGCTTCTGTTGGCTCCGGCTCCGGCACCTCGGGCTGCTCCTCTGCGTCATCGGGAACTACTGTCGGAGTCACTTCCTGCGATCCTGTATGATGCAGAAGTATGAGTGCCTCATGCATGGGTGCATTGCATAGGTGACATGAGATGATGATGAGGATGAATGCATGCGATGTAATGAGCATGTTACGTTATTGGATTACGTGGAACTTATGACTCTTCTACAAGGTAGTCTACGTCATCCAAGAACATGTACTCAAAAACTACCACCACTATTCTCTACCATGCAAGAGTACTTGAACACTCAAGATGCTTCAAAGGTACACCAAAGTATATTTTACTAACTATTTTTGCATTAAAGATTGAATGAAAACCCTAATTAGTCCAACGATTGAACAGCAACACATATTTTAGTAGCTCAGAAAAATTTTAGAAAATTACAGTGGATTACTAATATCAAAACTAGCCTGACACAAGATTTTTACTACACTTGGATTCCTAGAACTGATTATACAAAAATAACAAACTAAGGCCTAAAATGAATATTTAAAATACTTTACATTATGAAAAGTATCAAACAACAGATTTAGAAATTTTCCTACCTTCTACACACTAAACAAACATTATAGAAAAATTATCACTTGCATGTTCTATTCACATTTATTTAATTAACAAAATTAACAAATATTAGTAATAGAAAGCATTTGAACTACACCTAAAAATTTTTCTACAGAACAGACATGATATACAATTTTTCCTAGCAAGTAGATGGCACACAAAGATTAACAAACTTGGAACCACATTTTTCTGATTTTTCTACAATTTATTATCAATTTTTCAAGAAAACACCAATTTCAAGGATTAAATAAAACACTACAGAAAAGTAATGAAATATTGGCATGCAATATTTTTATATTGTAGATCTGGTTCCAATGAGTACATAGAAATTTATTTCACCATTTTTGGAGCTAAAATGACAAAAAACCATTTTCCAAAGTATTTTTCACCATGAATAATAAAAGAAAATAGAAAATGATTTTTCGTTAATGATATTGGGCCGGCCCGTGGAAATCAACTGGCCCGTGGCCGTTCTTGGCCTGCTCGCGCGCGCGGGGAAAAAGGTGAGCCGGCCCGCTCGGAGGCGCGGCCATAGGGCGATGGCCCAGTGGAGGCTGCGGGGGGAAAGAACAGGGCGGCCTCGTCGGCGTTCATGACCGCGACGGCGTGGCGGTGGCCGACGGCCAACGGCCATCTCCGGCCACGACCCGACCAGCGAGCCCGCGCACAGTATTCGCGAGGAGGTAGCGAACCCGAGAGAGAGGCTCAGGGGGATGGAGAGGGAGCGAGGAAGACGGTGGGCGGAGCGCAAGCTCGGCGGCCCCGTCGTGGTGGCGCGGCGGGAAGAGCTCGATTGAGCCTTACCGTATGCGAACAAGGCAAACGGAGGTCCGTTCGGAGGAGAGGAGGAGGTGGCGGAGCTTCGTGAACGAGCAATCGATCGGTGGTGGTTCACCGGCGTCGAAACACGACGGTGGAAACGAGGACGGGCGGTGGCGAGCGGCGCTCCCGCTCGGTTTCTTCGGAGGAAAGGGAAAGGGAGCGAGCGAGGCAGTGAGTGGACTGGAGACCGGATGCGCACGGAGATTTGAGACGGAGCGCGCGCGGGGTCCACGGACGGCCACGCGGGGGCGTCGCCGGCATGCGGCCGCCACGCGGCGGGCGCGTTCTGCCGCGGCGGACAGCGAGGCGCGGGGCGAGCGGGAAGAGGAGGAGGAGGCCGAGCGGATGCGGGCCGGGCCGCCTGCGTCGCGCGGGCGCGCGCGCGGCCGGCTGGGCCGGGCGGCTTCGCGAGCGGGCTGAGAAGTGAGGCTGCGGCCTGCTAAGGCGAAATTCGATTTTTTCAAATTTCCAAATTTCAATTCAAATGAATTTCAAGCTTCAAACTACATTTTGAACAAGAAGAAGACATTTTCTGGAATTGACCCAAAAATAAATGTTGCTCAGAATTAAATTCTCTACAACTTTGATTAAGGGGCCAACTGAAAATTCTTGATAGATTTTGAATGGCAGAATAAAAGCTAGAATAGGGGATATTTTTGAATATTTTCCATAAATATTTTTGAACAAGTTTTTGACAAAATTTGAGTCATCTAGTTGCTCCAAAAATTGAACTAGGGTTCCAAGTGATGTAAAATTTATAGTTGCAAGATTTTTGGTGTAATGTGATTATCACATTAATATATTTTACCACATATATCATTTTCAAGCTTTTATTTTAATCAAATTATACCATTATCACACATGATTATAATGATATGAATGCTATGCAATATGATTGCCATGCAAAAATGCATTGCGTAACACCGGAGTGTTACATGCAGCGACGTTGTCGATGCGTTCCGGCGATGCCGATGATGGGGGTGGTGCAGCAGGCGTCAGATCAACGCCAGCGTATGCCATGAGACGCGATGGGGCAGACATGCGTGCTGCCATCGTTGTCGGTGGAGTCCACGGTGGTGAAGGAGGCGTAGGTGTCCTCGCCACGGCGTTGAAGTCCGCGTTCATGGGGCATGCCTTGTGTGGTGGACACGAGGTGTAGCCATGCATGGGACATGGCGCCGGTGTCGGCATTGGAGATGCCAGTCCTTGTGTTGGCGGCGTAGCCGCTTCTATTATCTCTTCTTGTTCAGCCATGTGGACGTCATCACGTTGATGCCCGATGAGGTAAGAGATCATCCGCAGGAGATCGCTTTGAACAAGAGGATGTGAAAGATCATACCCATATCGGAGGGCATGATGAAATTGCAGCACGACAGCTTGTAGGATGAGATAAGCCAAAGGCATGAGCGGTGGCGGCATCCTACCTCGATGAACGGTGCTTTCTTCCTCATGGAAGAAGAAGCGATGAACATCGTGCTGATAACGTGTTTCGAGTAGAATTGTGAGATAATGCGAGAAAGTAAAGTTTGACAAGAGAGAATAGTGTCCAAGCCCATTTTCATTGATCCTTTAATATGTATATATACACAATGTCACGCTAATGTAATGGAGGTTATGTAAACCATAAAACTAGCTATAAGAAGACATTAACCTTTATTAAAATAGAGGTTAACAGAAAGAATACATAAAAGATGAGATTAATATGTATTTGTAACAACCAGACGTGAAACGTCCACAAACAAGAAGACCGACCACGTGGGAGGCGGTGATTTAATTTGAGTCATGTTTCACGTAAATAAAGGTTTGCTACTGCTGGAAAAACGTGTGGCCCTGAAATTATCGCTTTTGTGTTCAAAACTTCCAAGCATGAATATGATTGTTGGACCGGCCGGCCGGATCAATTGGTTTGCCAAAGGAAAGATATGAGACATTTCGAATACAATTTTATTTATATAATTATTTAATAGATATATGCCCGTACAACGCACAGATGCTATAAATTTTGCCTACGCCTATAACGATGCGATACAATTTTATTTATATAATTTTTTGTTAATCTGAAACGGATACTAGTAGTTTTAGAGGAGTATGAAGACCGTCGTAGACTACCACAGTCCATGCGTACTTTTGAACCCGTTCTCCTGTACATACTCTCTTAGTTCAAAAATAAATGTATATATATTGTTTTTAGAGAAGTTAAATTCCTTTTAAATCTGATTGTACTTATAGAAATATTATTTTTTATCTTTAATATGCTTATTATGCTATTAATCTATTACTACTTATTAAATTTCATAAATACTAGTATATTTGTATACATACAGTTCTTTTAGAACAAGACTAGTTATTTTTAGGACGCAGGGAGTATATATAAATAAATACAGGTCTTGTTTAGTTTCTACGTCAAAACTTTACACCCTATCACATTGGATATTTGACACATGTATAGAGTATTAAATATAGACTAAAAAAATAACTAATTACACAGATTGCGAGTACTTTGCGAGACGAATCTCTTAAGCCCAATTAATCCATGATTTGACAATAAAGTGCTACAGTAACACATGCGGTAATGACGGATTAATTAGACTTTATAAATTCATCTCGTGGTTTACTGACGAATTCTATAATTTATTTTTTTATTAGTATTCAAAACACCCTATACAATATTCCTATGTGATACCCGATGTGACATTCCAAAACTTTACTGGAACTAAACGAATCCAGCATCCAACAACAATATTATAGGGGCATTGGTGTGGGTGATCCCAATCCAGCCCCAAATAAATACTGGTTGCCAGCTGCAACAACACGCGCGACAGCTCCTTGCGTTGCGAGCATTGACTAAAATTCTCTGTAAGCCAGTCTAATTATAAAATATTAGTGCTACTACTATTTACTAGTAATAATAATAATGAATGTGTAGGGAGAAAGGTAACGTACGTTGCGCTCACTGCGGCGCTGATGATGGTGACGGGGATGTCTGTTTTTGGTTCTTCGATCGGTCTTCGCTTGTGTAATCCCATCCCAATCCAGCCAGCGACAGACGCGGGCGGTACGGCGAATCACAAATTAACATGGCATAAGACACGCTGCTGCAGCATGTGGGAGCATGCAGCAATGCAGATACACCCATTTCTGGCCTTGTTTAGATGACAAAGTTTGGAGGCAAACTTTGCATAGTAAGTGTCCCGTCACACTGTAGCAATTTTGTTTTTATTTGGTAATAATTGTCCAAATATTGATTAATTAGACTTAAAATGTTCGTCTCGCAAAGTACAACAAAACTGTATAATTAGTTTTTGATTTCATCTATATTTAGTACTCCATATATGTGCCGATATTTTGATGTGACGGGGAATAGGAATTCTGCATAGTGAATTTGGAAGGCAAACTTTGGAATCTAAACAAGGGCTCTCTCTCTTTTCTTTTCTCTGACGGATTCTGATGAAAGCTAGCGGCCCAACTGCTAAACAATGCTCTTTCTCCATCCAATTCCCATACATGCATGTGACTCGCGCATATCACGATTTTTTTATTTTTAAAATAAACATTTTTGGCCGCACCTATACCCATGGCGTGGTCAAATAACGCTACCGCGCCATACAGCGCCAGTGACATGGCACGCCCCGGTACTGTGACTAGCTGATGTGGCGGGCCTGCCGCGCCACACTGCCGCGCCACGCCGCACGGCGCGGGAGTGCCGAGGGAGCGGGTGCAGGAGCTAAGGTGGCTGGGTGGTTACTGTCGAGCGCGGAGCCCAAGGTGACAGCATGTGGTCGTGTCGGGCTGCATGCGCATAGGTGCACAGGTGCTGGCCGCTGCTGAGGGCAGCTTCAGTGTGAGAGCGAACTACGCAGTCCACGCCAGCCGAACAGACTGTTTACTTCCCATCCAAACCCAAAATATTTCCTCTTCTACCCATCACATCGAATCTTTAAACACATGCATTGAACATTAAATGTAGGTAAAAAAATAACTAATTGTATAGTTTGTCTGTAAAGTTCGAGACGAATCTTTTAAATCTAATTAATCTATAGTTAAATAAATTTTATCAAATAACAACGAAAAATACTACAGTAACTTTTCACCCAATTTTTCTCGACTAAACACACCAAAGTTGGTTCTCATGCTTCTCCATTCGGTTAGTGGGGTCAAGCCGGACCGTACTACTTGCTTTTTCCATTCCTCTCCCCTCATTGACACCGTCATGTCACCGTTTCAGACAAGCTTTTTTTATTCTCAAGAGTCGAACCAAGTTTGAGCGTCACCTTTTGTTCTGACAGCATACGTTATGGGATGCATGTGACTAGGGGCTTGTTTAGATGCCATCCAAATTCCAAATTTTTTCACTCTCTCTCCATTACATCAATTTTTAACCGCTTGTATGGAGTATTAAATATAGGTAAAAAAATAATTAATTACACAGTTTAGTTGGAAATCACGAGATGAATCTTTTGAGTCTAGTTGGTCCACGATTGGATAATATTTGTCAAATAAGACGAAAGTGGTACTATTCATCGGGTTCACTTTTTTTTACAATCTAAACAAGCCCTAGGTTTGTAGAAAATATATGTAATATTTATATTTCTAAATAAGTTTATTATAAAAATATATTCAATGATCTACACTATGATACTAATTATGTATTATAAATATGAATATCTTTTTAGATATATTTGGTCAAAGTTAAAAGGTGTTTTGACTTCTCAGGAAATAAGAATGACATCTATTTTGGGACGCAGTGAGTACGTGTTACGTGCTAACAAAAATAGTTCAGATTTGATCAAATTTCTAGTAAGTACTATTTACATTTACAGCTCCAAAACAATTTATTATAAAAATACATGTCGTAATTAATCTAATGATATTTATTTAATATCATAAATATTGATACTTTTTTATCTATAATTGATCGAACTTAAGATACAAAACCATGACAGTGTGCTACAATTACATTCTTTCTCGGACGGAGGGAGTAATAGATCTATTAACGGATTATATTTTATTGAACCATATTTTACTAGGTACTCCCACCGTCCCCTTTTAACTGTCGCTGGGGAGGTGGGCACAGGAATTAAGGCCTGGTTAAGATATCTAAATTCACCCCAAATTTCACTATGCAAAAAGAAGATTCCTCGTCACATCAAAATATCGGCACATATATGGAGTATTAAATGTAGATGAAATCAAAAACTAATTGCACAGTTTTGTTGTACTTTGCGAGACGAATATTTTAAACCTAATTAATCAATATTTGGACAATTATTATTAAATAAAAACAAAATTGCTACAGTGTGACGGGACATTTACTATGCAAAGTTTGCATCCCAAATTTGGGGCCGGTTTAGATCCGAAATTTTTGGCAAAATAGCACTGTAGTGCTTTTCGTTGTTATTTGGCAAATATTGTCCAATCATGGTCTAATTAGGCTTAAAAGATTCGTCCCGTCCATTTCGTCTAAACTGTGTAATTAGTTTTATTTTTTATCTATATTTAATACTTCATGCATGTGTTTAAAAATTCGATGTGACGGAGAATATGAAAAATTTTGCAAAATTTTCTGAAAACTAAACAGGGCCTTAATCTAATCGAGGCCTAAGGCAAGTGGCCAAAGACGAACACCCCCAGATAACAATGATTGACGTTCTGCAGTTTTGGAATGGTATGCCATTAATGTCACTTTTTGCTCACCCACTCCACAGATTTCTTATAATAAATAAATCAGAATTCACATCACATGACGGCAAACACATTTTTTACACCAAACAACTCAGCATCCACTCGGCGGCAAATACAACTTACCGCCAATTTTTATACAGACGAAGCAAACTAAAATTTAAAAGTAGTGCTATTTCTCTAACAACAGTGGCAATAAAGCCTGGTTACCCTTTCTTTGCATTCATTTGAACCACTCAGTTCTCATCCATCTCCCCATGGCAATACTAAACTTAAACAAGCTACCGAAAGAGAGAGGAGAGGAGGTGCCAGATCTGAACCAGAATCCTGCTGAACATGGACACGAAGAGGATCGTGGTCCTTGGGAAGATGTAGTTGCTGCAGTTCAAGTCGGGGGAGCTGACCACTTTGGGGTCCATCCTGCTGAGAATGATGAAGAAGAACAAATTCATCAAGGTAAGCTCATCTATTTCTATCCAAACTGAGTGTACCAGCTCTAATTCTCTCTATCCTCTCTCCTTAAACTAGTTGTGCTTATTTATTTATATCTCCTAAAATCACAAGCAACAACACGTGTTCTCTCTAGCCTCTCTCTCTCAAATCATAAATTAGTACGTGCTGGTTTAGTTCATCTCTACTAAAATCACTAGCAACATCTAAGAATTTCTAGTGTTTATCTCTCACCTAAAACTCCTTTGCAGCATGGATCCTTATCCTCTCTCTGTCCTAAAATTAATATGAACTGCTTTAATCTATCTCAAATAAAATCGAAACCAATATTAGTGATTTTTCTGTGTAAGGCATGCAGCTCATATTTGTTTCAAGGTCAAAATTAAATTGTAGTGATAGGAATAACTCACATGTGTGGTTGGCAATGCATTCTCATAACCATCACCTTTCTGTACCAGGTGACAATGCTGGCCATCCATTTGTTGCAAATGATCCACATGAAGAAGACCCAGAAAACCTACATGTAGGTGGTTATTTCCCTCAGGTTGAAGTCATCTTTACAACAATAATTGTCTATGATGCCCAAAGAGAAAGGAGGCCTGGGGATTATCAACCTTCGCTTGCAGAATGATGCTTTACTCATGAAGCACTTGAGTAAATTCTATAATAAAGCTGATATCCCATGGGTTCGTTTAGTTTGGAGCAAATATTATACCAATCGTGTTCCACATGTCGCCAGAGAGATGGGATCCTTCTGGTGGAAGGATGTGCTTCGCCTCAACGTTCTTTTTAGAGGAATTGCTAAATGTGAATTGGGCAGTGGGGCCTCGGTATGCTTTTGGGATGACCTCTGGCTAGATGGAATTTTAGCGCATAAATACCCAAGGCTAGCCTCCTTTGCAAAGTATGATGGCATTTCAGTTCTTGAAGTCATGCAAGCTGAGGATCTAGACACTCTTTTTATGCTGCCTCTCTCTGAGGAAGCCCTTGGTGAACTTGAAACTCTACAGGAACATTTGCAAGAGATAGATTATGACCAAGATGCTACCGACAAATGGGTACCAAGGTGGGGTAATAATTACACTTCTCGACGGTTCTACTCCCATATCTTCAGTGCCATTGAGGCGCACCCAGTCTACAAGATGATCTGGAAGTCAAGATGCACCCCGAGAATTAAATTCTTTGCATGGCTCATTCTGGTGGATCGGCTAAATACAAAATCTATGCTGCAGAGGAGACACCTAAATGTACAAGGCAGCCCGGTGTGTGTCATGTGCAACTTGGGAGAATTGGAGACCATAGAGCACCTTTTCTTTGACTGTCCTTTTGCACAAGAGTGCTGGTCAACGATTGGCATCACCTGGGATGAATCTCTGCAGCTGTTCGATAGATTAACCCAAGCACGCTCATCACATGTCATCCCCTTCTTCGCTGAAGCAGCGCTTATAGCAGCTTGGGAGCTCTGGAAACTGCGCAATGATAAGGTCTTCCAAAGACGAGATCCAAGTCCAGGACTCTGGTTATCTAATTTTAAGAGTCAGTGTTTGCTTCAATCTGTTAGGCTCAAAGATGACCTGCGGTCATCCTTTTGTGTTTGGCTTGATGCTTTTAGTTAATTACTGTATGTATAAACTTCTGCCCTTTTTTAACTTAATGAAAATCCTTTAACACTGTGGGGATCTCCCCCACAGTTTTTTGCGTCAAAAAAAACAATAATTGTCTATGTGAAAAAGTTTGATAATCTATTATATAGCACATGTTCTTTCTATTCTATCTCTCTCTAAATTAGTGTTTCAAACTCTTTTGCAGTCCTCTCTCTGTCCTAAAATTAGTATCAACTGGTGTCCTAAAATTAGTATCAACTGGTGTCCTAAAATTAGTATCAACTGGTTTAGTCCCTCTCTCGTAAAATTGCAAACAAGATTAGTCAATTCTCTGTGTAAGGCATGCAGCTCATAGTTGCTTCAAGTTCAAAATTAAATTGGAATGAGAGGGGACAATAACTCACATGTGTGGGTCACAATGCAATTTTCTAATCATCAGCATGCTTCTGTACCAGGTGACAATGCTAGCCATCCATTTGATTTAAATGATCCATAGGAAGAAGAAGAAGAAGAAGAACAAAATCCGCATGCAGGTGATTATTTCTCTCATGTTCAAGTCATGTTTGCAACAATAATTGTCCATGTCAAAAAAGTTTCATAATCTTTTGTGAAGCAGTTCTCTCTAGCCTCACTCTATTTCCTCACTTTTTATGTTCTGGTTTACTTCCTCCCTACTAAAATGTCTAGCAGCATCTAGGAAATTTTAGTGTTTATTCTCTCTGTTCTAAACTAGTATGAACTGCTGTACTGAGAGGGGGAGAATAACTCACATGTCTGGGTGACAATGCATTCTTATAATGATCAGCTTGCTTCTGTACCAGGTGATAGTGCTGGCCATGCATTTGATTTAAATGGCCCACAGGAAGAACAAGATACCTTGGACGATGTCATACACGACTTTGGCGTGTACGCAGATGCTGTTAACATCCAATTTGATGAAGAGGAGTTGTCCGACTCAGATGACGAAGACTATCAGCAACCCCTACAAGAAGAAGCAACAAATATGTTCAAGAATTTGACACAGAGACAAAGGCAAGACATATATCAAGATTTGCTTCAGTTAAGCACTAATTGCATATTACAACGAAACAGCACAACACTAATTGCTACAAAGTACAATGTCCATGTGCGTACAATACAACGAATATGGCAGAGAGCAAAAAATTGTGTGGCACAAGGCATACCAGTAGATGTCAGTTCTTTGAGATCTAAGAATTGTGGTCGTAAAAAAATTCAAGTGGACCTCACTAAGGTTGCTGATATTCCCTTAAACAGAAGGGGAACCATAAGGTCATTAGCATATGCTCTTGAAATCAATAAAAGCTCTCTACATAGGTTGTTCAAAGAAGGCTTGCTACGACGACACTCCAATGCATTGAGGCCTTATTTGAAGGAAGAAAACAAATAGCCAAGGTTGCAGTGGGTTCTCTCTAAGCTAGATGTAAGCACTCTGCCAAACAATCCAAAGTTCGAGCATATAAACAATATTATTCACTCGGATGAGAAGTGGTTCAATGGTACACAGAAGATTAAGACCATGTACTTACATCTAGATGAAGAAGACCCACATAGGACAGTGCAAAACAAGAATGCCATTCACAAAATCATGTTTTATTCTGCTGTTGGAAGGCCTAGGTTTGATGATGAAGGGAGATGCTATTTTAATGGGCTTTTATGCATATGGCCTTTTGTGCGTGAGGTACTACTCATTCTTTACATAGTACTTGCAATCCATTTGAAGCTATTTGGCTGAACAATCTTTATAATTACAAGAACCAACAAAAAGAAGAAGTGGCAACAGACCGAGGGGCACACCTATCACAAAGAGCATGAAGGTTGATAGACAAACTATCAGATCTTATATGATCACAAAACTAATACCAGCTATACAGGCTTGTTGGCCTACATAATCAAGGCATGAGACAATATGGATACAATAGGACAATGCTCCTTCTCATGTACGAGCAGATGATGCAGATTTCAAGCTAGCATTAGCCCGAACATGCCTAGATATACGCCTAACTAACCAGCCTGCTAATTCGCCTGATATGAATTGTCTTGACCTTGGTTTTTTTGCTTCTCTTCAGTCAATAACGAATAGAACGACATCTAGAAACATGGATGAACTTATCCAGAATATGATCACGGAATATGAAAACTACAACCCCGTCATTTTGAATAGGCTATTCCTCACACTACAAGGATGCATGATCAAAGTTATGAAAGATGGTGGAGGCAAGAGGTACAGGATCTCTCACATGAATAAAGAAAGGCTAGAGGCACTAGGCATGCTCCCTGAAGCTCTAAGTTGTGATAGTCAGTTAGTTGAAAGGGCTTTGGAGTTGTTGAACAATTAATGGTTATGTTCATGTAAACATCGCTTATGATGCTTTTGCGTTATTCAGCAAATACTGCTGTTGTATATATAAACAAGGCTGAAGTTGGTTTTGTTAGTACCAGCACCCCATCAGTAGTTGTGTACAAATGTGTTCCTATTTTAAAAAATCAGGGAGACCTACTTTTGTAAGTGTATTGTAGTGCATAGTTGAACTTCTGCTCTCGCATATGTATATATATATTACTCCTCCTATGTGTTTAATTTGAACTTGTGAGCAAACACCAAAAAATTCCAGCACCGTAAGACCTTAAGACTAATTTCCAAAGGGAGCACACATGTTCAGAAGTCTTTTCACAACATCTTCACAGCAAAGGTTGTTGATGTTTTACCACCGATAGCCTATCACAAGGGTACCTGGGACAGTTGTTCGGGTTTCGGCTAGTGTATGAACGCAAGAGATAGTCGATTTATACTGGTTCGAGCTCTCGACCGTGATCGAATAATAGCCTTTACCTCCAGTCGACATTAGCCTTTCACGTTGGATTGATTGGTATGTTGTGTTGTTGTTACAGGGGTGTCCATAGTGTCTCTTTATATCAATAGAGAAGGCTATGGTGCGGTTACAATCCTAGTCGGATCCAAAGAAGGTGTTCTGATCTAAATACATAAGGTGCTTTCCTATAGGAGTCCAGCTAGCCTGGACTATTCTACTCGGATTCAGTGTAGCAGTTACTGCACCCCTTCCTGCTTTGGTCCGTGGGCCAGGACAGAGCCCACGACTTGTAGTCATATTGTTGGGGAACCCTGTCGGTCCCACATCGACAAGCCTCCGAGCGTTTCATGGTTGAACTCGAAAGCCTCCTTGTTTCTCTGGCCTCGCTTGGTGGAACAAGCCTAGTCCTGGTTCTTTCGAAGAGAAGCCTTGAAGTGGTCTTTTCTTGAAGAAGTCTCCTAAGTGATGTGCGCACTCACTGAGTGTAGCCCCCGAGCCTCTTGCTATTTGGAACAAAAAGTTAGAGGATCTTGGATCTTTATCATTGGAAAAACTGAAAATCTCTTCTAAGGATATGTACCTTGCAGCCCCCGAGCATATATCCAAGTTCTTTTGTTCAAGAAGAACTCGGATAGAGGGTCTTTTGTCATGTTCTTAGGTAGCCTGCTTTCTGTCAGAGGTAGGTGGTAGGTAGTGGTTGATTGGTTGAATGCTGCGTAGTCACAGGTTGCACAGTGTCGGCATATTCTTTCGGATATACTGTCCTCGAGTACTGTGTCTTCACGTGCGGTTTCTTTTCCTTTACTGCTTTCTGTCACTTCTCTGATTCTTTGGTTGTTGGTGCACTTGTTCCATGTACACTGCTCCTTGGCCTAGAAATACCCCCTGGCAAGCTGCTACAAATCCGCAAAGTCTTGGTGTAGAACTTGTAGTCTTGCGGCCATGAATATGATAGTTTGTGAGGTAGAGCAGCCCTCGGGCGTGAGTAGGAAGTCTTGTATTGCTTGTAGTGGATGAAAGAAGTCTTGTGGTAGGGATTAGAGGTAGACTAATCTCGCAGCGGCATTGTAGCGGGTAGTACGTGCTGGCAGGTGAAAGAAGTCTTGTGATGCAGGACGTGTTACCTCTCCAGTAGCTCCAGGTTGGTCCTTCCACTCTACCTCGCGACTGTCCAGTGCGGATTAGCACCTGATCCAGCATCACATCAGACTTGGGTAGACTGATGCCTGTGAGCCCCACCTGGTCCATGTTGCCTTGCTGTGCCACTGACACCAATCTTGGATGCACTGCACCCTTCCTTTGAAGAAAATAGTGTAGTTGAGTAGAGTGTGTTCTGCCGTGTAGCAACCAGGAGCGCGTAGTCATTTCCAGAGCCATGTTCTTTCCGGGCTCCTTATTGCTACCTTGTTCGTCGTTGTGCCGAGTTCATTGGGTCTTGTAAGATTTGTAATCTTGTATCTTTCGAAGATATTTGTAATGGAAAGGATCTTTTGCCTAAATATTGTCTTCTGAGTTTTCTCAAGTTCTTCTAAATATTTCCTAGGTTGTTTCTGGGTCTTCTTTGTTTATATTGTAAATGTCGACTTCTCACTGAGTGGTGTGTGCTGAAACTAGTCGGCAATAGTACCATATGGACGGATAAGTCTGAAATCTGCCCATTGTACTATTCCATTGTGAAAAGGCGTGCCACCTGTCGCTTCGGTCACGTCCTACATTCAATGCGCAAAAGGTGGAAATGATCCGTTAGCTTAACGGGCCGTTTGGGCAGCGTTGTTACTGTTATAAAAACGAATTCTTTCCCTTCTTCTCTTCACTTGCTCTTTGCCTTCCGCCATCGGTCTCCTAAACCCTAATCCCCTCTCAGAGCTCGGCCGCCGCTATCGCCGCCATTCATGTGCTACCACTGCTCACGCGCCATCGCCATCTTGTTTTCTGAGAGGAGAGCACCATCTAGTGTATGGGCAAGAAGAGAGGTTCATCCAGCAAGTTGAAGGCTGTCTTAGTGGACAAGGAGGAGGTGCTCCAGGTGATCGAGAACCAAGAATTCATTGCCAAGAGGGCCACAGAGAAGGTCTGGCCCACTCCGAGCACCACGGAGGACCAGCTGAGGGAGTTGGTCAGCGATGGCTTGATCCAGGATCAGGGTCTTGCTGAGTGGAAGACTCCTAGCGAGCACCAGGTTCCTTCCCTTGGTCGTGGTGAGATCATTCTCTTCGTATCTTTCATCCATGCTGGACTTTGCCTCCCAACGTCTCTTTTTCTCCACTGATTCCTTTGGTATTTTGATATTTCTTTAAACCATCTGACCTCGAATGCAGTTCTTCATTTTTGTAAAACCTTTCTTGGAATCCTCCCTTCTATCTCCTTATTTCGCTACCTCTTCCGTTTCAAACCACACCCCCGAAGTGATAGTACTTTTGTCCTGGGTGGTTGTGGTATCCAATTTCACCAAAGTAAGCACAAAGAGTTCTTCGAGTACAACTTGGTTAACTCGGTTAAGGACTGGTGATCCGAGTGGTTTTATGCTGGGAACATGGCCCCTCCCCTCGCAGTGCATTTGGATGCTGTTGACGGTCGTCAACCATCAATTTCAAACCATCAATAAAACATGAAAAAGGGCAAATAATAAATAAAAATATAGAATAGGGGTTTAACTGATAGAATTCTATAGGTTTTGGTGAATTTGTGTTTCTATAAGGAGTTATCAGGAAGAAAATGGAGAAATAAATAAATGTCAGGCTAAAAAGCATATTCCACGGCGGCATGAAGTGAAGAAGGATATAGAAGATACAAGAAGGCAGACCCCTAAAGGTGGGACCCATGTAGAAGTGACCCAGGTCGGCTGACCTAAAGGTCCACCTGTCTGCCTCGGCCTTCGCACACGATGCTCCACCGCCTTAGGGTTTCAACCTCCTCCGTTGTTTCAAGTCGGTTTGATCTAAGGGCTGCGGTTCATTCCACCGGCCTATATAAACAGATCCCACCCCTCCCTTCTGAAGGGAGAAGCCAAGAGGAAATCAGTTGAAGCCAAGGAGAAGCTCTCCACCAGAGATTAGATTAGCTACTCAAAGTTCTAGTATAGGCTAGCTAGCAAGGTTTAAGTGTAGAGTTCGGGTTCTCGCTCGAGGATTCCGGATCTGCAGTCATCTAGAGTCTGGTATAATCTTTTGTATCTCTCCTTTGTTATGAATTTGTTCTATTTCAATATTATATTCCTGTTTATTATGTTCCTAGTTTGCTCTAGTAGTATATTTGATACAGTCATGATTGATTATGAGTTTATGAGTGGGTTAAGTGGTGGCCAGTATATAAGCGTGGTGTTTAGATATTGTATGCCTGCGGATGCACTCTATATGCTGGGAAGTGTGGTAGATCGCGGGCATGACAATAATCCCATTGAGTCCTTTGTAACCCACACCTCGTATATAGAACTAGTAGAACCCGGTTACAGAGGAATAGTCTAGCTATGTTCTGGCTTTGCTCTAGCAGTGTTCCTTATGTGTAGATTAAGAGTCCTTCGTGCTATATATGATTGTATATTTGCTAGAGTACGCCAAAGACTTAATGGATTAGTAATTACTTAGGGATTCAACCTCTTAACTAATCTCCTATCGGGTCTTACTAAACTTGTGTAGTATCTATTTCTATCTCTGGGGTTATCAATATTTATGCTTACATTTATTCATTATCCTTATTTATCTACCATTGGCTTACCCCTGTTTGGGCATGTCCTATGTGATTGATTTTCATCATAAGTAATCCACAATGATTTGTTATTTCATGCTGCTCAATTTCAATAGCTTTTCCCTGTAGTAAAATATAAATAACGATACCTGGAATACTCCTGGTGAAGTGCTACAATGGTAGGATTAATCTGTGCACTTGTGGATTTATTGTATTTAATATATTTCATATATTCAATATTACTAGTCACATGAAATGATAGCCAATTTGATAATACATATCCAGCTTCATTTGCTAGGGATGACAACCTGGTTCCATTGTTAGATGTGTAGTGATTACTAAGTGACTACTACTAAAACAAGTGCTGCATTAATAAATACCAACATACATTTCTGGCGCCGTTGCCGGAGAAAAGCAACATAAAGCTAGAAACTAACAAATCAAGTAAATACTTATTGATGAAAATCATAACTAGGTACCTCTGTCTTTTCAGGTTTACCCTTGTTTTCTTTATTTTGTATCTTATACAGGGAATTTCAGGACTCACCACACTCCAATCAGAATCAACTTAATCAAGAAGGAAGCCCACATCAGTTTTTGAAGCTGTGGCTAACAAGACTATGTGAGAATTCTCTGCTCCAAGCACCAAGAACATCCGCACTGGACCAGAGCTCAAGCCAAGCCTGATCAACATGGTACAAGCTACATCATTCAGTGGGAAAGTGCATGAAGATGCAAGTGCACATCTGCAGGATTTCCTGGAGATTGGAAGTACAATCATCATCAAGGATGTCGCTCAAGACATCATACTACTCCGTTTGTTCCCATTCTCACTCTTAGGAAGAGCGAAGTAGTGGTTCTACACCAATAAAGAAGACATCAACACATGGGTGAAGTGTTCAATGGCTTTTCTAGAAAAGTTCTTCTCAGTAGGCAAAACCAATGCCTTAAGAGGAAAGATTACTAATTTTCAACAGCAGAAGGGAGAAACCATTTTAGAAGCCTGGGAGCGTTACCAAGAATACATCTCAGATTGCCCTCATCATGGAATGGAGTTATGGTTGCTCATGCAAAGCTTTTATAATGGATTAAGTCAAAAATCTCGTGAACAACTAGATGCAACTACTGGAGGATCATTTATGTCACTCACTGCTGGAAAAGCTGAAATTCTTATGGAAAAGATAGCAGAAAATCAAAACTGGCCATCTGGCAATATTCAATCATGCCACCAGAGTGAGGAGGCACCAGAGGAATTATGTGCACTATCAACCAAGCTGG
Organism: Saccharum spontaneum; assembly: GCA_022457205.1. NCBI lineage: Eukaryota > Viridiplantae > Streptophyta > Magnoliopsida > Poales > Poaceae > Saccharum > Saccharum spontaneum. The sequence goes on from CM039584.1 coordinate 30,860,243, forward strand.
ACGTATTGCTAAATTGGTTTGATGAGAGAGCTAAGTACATGGAAGATCAAAGAGCCATTGAAAATGCTTATAAGCAAGACACAAGCCTCGCCGTCAACAATTCAGTTCCACCACGACAAGGATGGAGTTAACAACGTGGTAAGTATCATGGTAATTACTATAATTCTTCCAATACTGAATTACCACCTTTAAGAGAATTAATTTCAGAACAAGCTAGAATTAATGATAATTTATCCAATAAGATTGTTTCTAATGATAAAATTTTGGAGAGTATAAATGCTAAAATGGATACTTTTCTTTTGCCATAAAAGAACAACTTAATTTTAATAAAAAGATAGAAATACAAATAGCATGGTTGTCTGCTACGCTGCTTATTTCCACTAACCCTGAGCAGGTAAATAAGATAACTACAAGAGGTGACAAGTCTACGCAGGATCCCCCATATCCAAAAGGGATGTCTAAAAGGACGAAAGCACTACCAGTGATACTAGAAGAAGATGAAGTTGAAGTTGTCACTCCACAAGAACCACAAGAAATGAGACAAGATTTCCTCGACACCAATGTCATACCATTCCCACGCATAAGACAGAGAGCTCAGACTTATATGGATGAGTAGTTTGGTAAGTCTATAGAGGTCATTCAGAAATTATATATCAACATACCTCTGTTGGATGCCATACAAGTCCCTACCTATGTGAAGTATATCAGAGATATTTTGAACAAGAAGAGGCCACTGCCCACCACTGAGGTGATCAAGCTGACAGGAGAATGTAGTGAGGCCATCCTTAATACATCACCAACCAAGAAGAAGGATCCAGGATGCCCCACTATTGATTGCTCAATTGGAAGTCAACATTTCGATAATGCACTATGTGACCTTGGAGCAAGTGTCAGTGTGATGCCCAAATCAGTCTTCAACAAGCTCACTTATTCAACATTAGAGCCAACATCAATGTGTTTATAGCTGGCCGACAAGTCGATCCGCTACCCGATAGGAATTGCTGAGAACATTTCACTAAAGATAAGAGAATTCTTTGTGCTAGTAGACTTTGTGGTACTGGACATGCAATCGGACTCAAAAGTGTCACTCATCCTAGGGAGACCCTTTTTGAGCACAACCAATGCTCACATTGATGTCGGAGAAGGAGAAATCAAGTTCAACATAAATGGAAAGGAAGAACGGTTTGCTTTTAAGCCAAGACCGGAGCTCACAGCAAATATGGTATTGCAAGAGAAAGATCAATCATCAGAACCACCATCTCCAGGACCAGAGAATGCATCCGAAGATTAAACAAATTGGAAGTTCGGTTCAGTGGATTCAAAATTCTAAATCCTCACCAGGAGGATGAGCTGGAAGAAGTTCCCATTTGGAAGATCATCATCCCGCCGCTCCACTCGCAGCAACTCGGCGACATCGATGGACATCTATACTCCACCGGCAAGTCCGCTATGTCCGATGTCAGAAGTCGTCAACACCATGATAGGCGAGAGGAACTTGAAGCTTCGTGGAGAGGAGGTGGACAAGTACAATTCAATCAAGGACAGAGGTGTTACCCTCACTCGCGTCATCGACCCAGCACTCCTACGTCGAACAGGTATGGATATCGAGCTTAATCATATTTTCCGTGAAGTAGGATGGGAGAATTTCTGCACCATTAATGAACCGGGTTGTGAATTACTTACTCTGGAATTTCTTTGCACCTTAAAATTCTTTCGGGATGGAATTAAGTTTAGGCTATTTAACAAAGAATTTAATCTCACCTAGAAACAACAAAGCCTACACTGGGGTTTTAAGGAAGAGTGTATTATAGATGTAGACACAATAATTCTTGAATTTGTTAGACCCAACTTTTGGAAAGAAATTTCAAATGAAGACAAATGTGACCATCCCCACACTAATTCCATACAACTACCTATTTTACGCTTCATGCATATGTGGCTAGGCATTACTCTTTTCCCACGTGATGACATTCCCTCTACTAAAATCGATGATTTAAAATTGATGCTTTGTATGATTAAACGCGTGAAAGTCTCACTGGTACAATTCATGTTAGATCATTGGGTGAAAATTTTTACTAAGCGGAAAAACGGTGAAATTGAATATTCATCCTTAGTGTAGAGGTTGGCAACTATGTTGGGTTTAATGGACATCGCATTGGTAGCATGTATCCCTAGGGAACGTCCAAAAATAACTGTGGAACACTTTTTCCAAGGACATATGACAAAAGAAATAAGAGAGGATAGGCCGTGCATAATGATTTATCGCAACAAGAATTATATTCCACACCTTCTCTGCTTGTGGTGCCATCTACTGTAGCTGCAGGGACAAGAACCTCCGAAAGGCAAGACCAAAACCTGCCAACTCACTACTTCGGAGCTGATCCATCTCCACAAGGTGCAGCATACACGGCGTACCAGACGTTCGACCACCCAGGGCCATCACGTCTTCCATAGTACAATACATGGGAACAGGTGACTCCGCAATGGTCCAATGGATCGTGGCATAGTGGCCAATGGCAACCAGGCCAACGAGGACCCTTCACACATCATAGACAAGATAGTGGTCGTCATTCTGTTGATGCGCAGGAGGTATCGTCATCCTCTGGGCGCTATCACTGATAGCCGGGACGAGCATCCTACTCCGGTCCTTCATACCACGAGATGCTAGTGGAGAGGCATGAGTTTAACACTCGCTTCCGTGGTATAGAAGAGAACCAAGCAGAACTCCAGCAATCAGCACAACAAACCCAAGAGTGGCAGCAGCATGCAGACTAGCGCTTTGATCAAATCCAAGAGAACCAGACACAACAGCTCTCGTACTAGGACAAACTATGGAATCTTCCACAGTTCCGTCTGCCACAGCAGTGACCTCAACGATAGCATCACCTCAAGGGAGCAATCCCCGATCATAGTTTTTTAGTACCAGCTTCGGGGGAAGCCCCCATCCGTCTAAAGACCAGGAGAAGTTTTAGCCGCAACACCAACTTGGGGGAGGTGCCCCAAGTGAGCAACACCCAGCTTGGGGGAGGAGCCCCCAAGCCAGTTATACCCAATTCGGGGGAGGAGCCCCCGAGTCAATCACACCTGCAGGGGAGGTAACCCCTTCATATTTTTCTATATCTCCAGCATAATTATATAGTAGTTAAATTTCTTGCTATTAAAACACAAATATCAAATAAAAATGTTTACTTTCTGTCTAATACTAGTATAAAGAAATGAGTCATCATGATAGTAAGAAAATGGAAAATCAAATAAAAAGTGTGTATAAGTTTGTTTTCTGTCTTAGAATAAATGAAGTGTTTAGGTAAGGAATAAATAAATAGCTGCTCTAAGTACCTTGTTTTCAATATAGAAGTTCTCCCCAGATTGGATAGATTGATTTGGCTTAAGAATTTGCTTTGAACTTGTGATCTGTGGGAACATGCCTAAACTAAGTCTGGGTAATTGATTGACATGATATGAGAAGGTCTGAGCTACTATTTATCTTGTTCCTAATGACACTGAATTCTGAAGATTTACTTTTTGCAAAAACTTAAAAACATGATGAGTTCCTTGTATGATAGAGCTTTAAATTCCTACCACAGCCATACATGCTAAAATAGGAAACCCACTTAAATATTTACTGCTTGTATATGCATTGAGTTTTGTCAAGCTCTGTTGACCCTTAGAGACTTGTCATGCTTTTAAAATCAACATCATGTACACACCACCCAAATATGCTGCTTCTATACTGGAAGTACGCAACAACATACATTCCATTTAGATCCACCCAAAAAATGTTCTATTCCTACACTAGGAGTGAACAACAAAAAATATGTTTGTTAGGTTTTTCATCCATTAAATAATTGCTTCAAATTCTTGTTATTGTCTCTCTATTTTTGTTGCTAAAAAGAAGCATGTGGCTATGCAAAAGAAAGAAATAAAAAGTATGGAAGAAAAATGGACAAGTGTCTAGCTGAAAAAAAGAGAAAAAGAAAGAGAATAAATGATAGCCCATGTTCTCTTACAAATATTTTCCAAGTTCAAAAGAGAGATAGTTTTCAAGGAGCAAAGTAGAATTAGTTTCCACCTTCATTTCATTATCCACCATATATCCACTTTACTAGGTCCACACACATGCACATCTTGATTTGATTGTATGACTTGTCTCTCTAGATCCACTTTTTGACTTTATAATAAATGCTTTGCAAGTATTTATGTGCTGTCTCCCATCTATGAACTCCACATAAGCCTTATTAGTTGTAGGTTGAGAGAGAAGGCATAACATATTGCTTTGGTAAGAGAGAGTGCTAAAAATACTATATATATTGAGAGACTAGAGAGGGTCATACAAAGGATACTCTGAGTTTTATTTCTGAAAATTCATAAAAACTCAGGAACAGAGGTGAAATAAAGAACATGAGACATAGTGTTTGACTAACTTATTCTGTCTTTCAATTGCTCAAGACCCAAGTGCAGGTAAAAGCTCCATGATTGCAGGTAATATAGGTGAATTTGAAGGTCAGATCAGTTATTCTAAGTCCGGAGAAAAATTTCTGTTTGAAAGCATGTGTGTTTATGAGCAATTAAATAAATAAATAATCTCTGGTTTAGTTGTTTGCTCAGGGACGAGCAAAGGCTAAGCTTGGGGTAGTTTGTTGACAGTCGTCAACCATCAATTTCAAACCATCAATAAAACATGAAAAGGGCAAATAATAAATAAAAATATAGAATTGGGGTCAACTGACAGAATTCCACAGGTTTTGGTGAATTTGTGTTTCTACAGGGAGTTATCAGGAAGAAAATAGAAAAATGAATAAACGTCAGGCTAAAAAGCATATTCCACGGTGGCATGAAGTGAAGAAGGATCTAGAGGATACAAGAAGGCAGACCCCCGAAGGTGGGACCCACCTAGAAGTGACCCAGGTCGGCCGACCTAGAGGTCCACCTGTCAGCCTCGGTCTTCACACATGATGCTCCAACGCCTTAGGGTTTCAATCTCCTCTGTTGTTTCAAGTCGGTTTGATCCAAGGGCTACGGTTTCATTCCACCAGCCTCTATAAATAGAGCCCACCCCTCTCTCCTAAAGGGAGAAGCCAAGAGAAAATCAGTTGAAGCCAAGAAGAAGCTCTCCACCAGAGATTAGATTAGCTACTCAAAGTTCCAGTATAGGCTAGCTTGCAAGGTTTGAGTAGAGTTCGGGTTCTCGCTCGAGGATTCCGGATCTGTAGTCATCTAGAGTCTGGTATAATCTTTTGTATCTCTCCTTTGTTATGACTGTATTTGATATAGTCATGATTGATTATGAGTTTATGCATATGTTCATAAAGCGCTTAATTCAGTACTCGAGTGGGTTAAGTGGTAGCCAGTATGTAAGCGTGGTGCTTAGATATTGTATGCCTGTGGATGCACTCTATATGCCGGGAAGTGTGGTAGATCGCGGGCGTGACAATAATCCTGTTGAGTCCTTTGTAACCCACACCTCGTATATAGAACTAGTAGAACCCGGTTGCAGAGGAATAGTCTAGCTATGTTCTGGCTCTCCTCTAGCAATGTTCCTTCTGTGTAGATGAAGAGTCCTTCGTGCTATATATGATTGTATATTTGCTAGAGTACATGAAAGGCTTAATAAATTAGTAATTATTTAGGGATTCAACCTCTTAACTAATCTCCTGTCTGGTCATACTAAACTTGTGTAGTATCTATTTCTATCTCTAGGGTTATCAATATTTATGCTTACATTTATTCATTATCCTTATTTATCTACCATTGACTTACCCCTGTTTGGGCATGTCCTATGTGATTGATTTTCATCATAAGTAATCCACAATGATTTGTTATTTCATGCTACTCAACTTCAATAGCTTTTTCTTGTAGTAAAATATAAATAACAATACCTAGAATACTCCTGATGAAGTGCTACAATGGTAGGATTAATCTATGCGCTTACGGATTTATTGTTATTTAATATATTTCATATATTCAATATTACTAGTCACATGAAATAATAGCCAATTTGATAATACATATCTAGCTTCATTTGCTGGGGATCACAACCTGGTTCCATAGTTAGATGTGTAGTGATTACTAAATGACTACTAATAAAACAAGTGCTGCATTAATAAATACCAACAGATGCCTGTCTAGTTGTGAATGACCGCTGAGAAAAGCTGCCTCTGTCACCAGAAGACCTCAAGAAGATCAACCTTTCCTTGAGCAGATCAAGGTCTTGAAGCAGCAGGGCTTGACTGGCTTTGGTATCATGGCCAGTTTCCTTCGTCGCCAAGTGCAGCCTCTGAAGACAAGGGAGAGGTATGGCTTTGAGTATGCCAGAGCAGCGGACCCATCCCGGATGGTTCCTACGCAGGAGCTAACGGAGGAGGTCTTGGGATGCCTCCGCAAAATCTTGAAGGATGCAAGTGTTGCTCCTCTCCAAGTCAAGGAGTACACCACTACGAATCCACCCCGTTCTATAAGTTGTTTTTGTTATTTCTTCGCGAGTTGTTTTCTTCTTTGTTTCTTCTGATCAATCTTGCTATTTGGTTATTTGTAGCACTTAGGGAGGAACTTCAATGATTTGCCCTCGCTTCCTACCAAGGACAATCCTGTTAGGGCGGTGGTCGGTGGGAGCCATGCTAGACCCTCAGGAGTCAGTAGGTCTTGAACCGTTACTGTTCTTCCTGGCGTTTCTCTGGGAGAACTTGATCCTTTTGTTGGGTATGTGTCTTGCCCAGTTCCTCGAGCTCCTCGTTCCACTAGCAAGAGGGTGCGGGTGGATGACACTTCCGCCAGTGCGTCTACTACTAAGATGCCTCGTCCTCTGAGTACTCGCTCAGGTAATCAAGCCATAGGTAGCATGCTCCTAGGTGAGCGTATCAATGTTCTTTATTTTCCTTTATTGTTTGTATGTTTCCTTACTCGAGTACTTTTTTCTCTTCAGATGGCAGTGCAGTGGAGATCCTCGAGGACGAGGATGAGGACGATAGCGCGACCCTCGTTACTCATTGGTGAGTAGTTAGAGTGCCTATCCATTACTATCTTGCATTTTCCTGAGTTCTTTTGCTGACTCATCTTTTTTTTGTCTTTGGCAGTAAGCGAGGGTCAAGTTAGAGTTTTGTAGGAACTCAAGTGCCAGTCTTGTCGGCCCTAGAGCAGGCTGGTACTAATATTTTTTTAGCCCCCATGCCCCTGCCCAAGTCTTCTGGTTGGCTTGAGAAAATTGGCATGAAGAGGAGGAGCACCAAGTAAGCTTTTCTGACTTGTTTGCCGTCCTTTTGCCTCTTGACCTTGATCCTTCTTTGATGACTTATTTTATGCTTTGAAGATCATCGACTTCCTCCCCCAATCCCCCATTGACTTCTTCTCAGTCGATTGGGCCCATTCCGCTTACTGTGTCACAAGACTCGGAGCAGACGGTTAGTGAGGCAAGGGCGGGAGAAACGGCGATCTCGGCTGACCAACCTGCCGTTGAGTCTGTGCATCCAACAGAGGTCATGACCGTGGTGGGGCGCCCGACCGAGGATATAGCTGGGGCTTCTGCAATGTCAGACACAGCTTTGGTCCTGGCATCGACTTCCTCACCCACCCAATGTTTAGCCAAGGATGTGGTGCTGGATTTTGATGCCACCCACCGCCTCTCGAAGCCGACCACGGCGTGGGATGGCCTTTCAGCTAGGGCGGCTTCTTTTGGTGAGCTGCTTCAGGTAGACATTTTTTCCTTGTACTTTTTGGTGGTCTGGCTCCTTTTTGTTTCTTTTTTTCTTATTTTTTCTCTCTTCTGTGTAAAGGCCTTTTCTCGAGACCAATCCAGCTTCTTTGGCTCGGGTGAAGTCGAGAGGAAATTGGTCTTTGAAGTGAATCAGCTAAAGACGGAATTGGCTTGCAAACAGAGCTAGAATCAGAGTGCCAAGGACGTCGAACATCTGAAGAGGACCTCCGTGCTCAAATCGGTGAGTCGGAGCAGAGGAAGGAGGATGTCCTTGCTGCCTTGAAGGATGCATCTGGGAAATCTAATGATTACAAGCAGGAGTGTGAAGGTATTCTGAGTACTTTTTGTGTGCGTCCTTCGTTTCTTTTCTTGTAGGTTTCTTGATCCATGTTCTTTGTGAATAGCCCTTCAGAAGAGCATAAAAAGCTCTCGGAGGATCTAGAGACGATGAAGATGACTCTCCAGATTGAGTTCAACTGGGCAGATGAGGTAACTACGCGTGCTGAGGAAGAGCTTGCTCTCGCCAAGCTGATTAGACGTGGAGCTGATAGGGATCTTATGCAGGCCAAGAAGACCATTGAAGACTTGTCTGGCAAGCTGGCGGTCTTTGATCAAAGATTTTCAACTTTATGGAAATCTTTCAAGTCCGCCGCCAAGCTTCTCTGGACTCCTAAATATGATGGAAGAACCTAGGGCGACTTCATCCTGCTGATCTCTGTGCGCCTCCAGAGTTTTCTCAAGAAGGGGGTCTAGACGTGCGTCAAAAATATCTTGGCACATTTCCGGATTCTTGCTCCGACGGTCGCCCTAGAAAAACTTAGGGAGGAAGCCGATGATGACAACTACTTGGAGTCCATCGAGAAGGTTGAGCTGGAAGTTGAAGATCTGGCCAACTTCATCACCGAGAAGCTTGATATTCAACTCCCTTCTTTTGATGACGAAGCTGGAAGCTAGGCTTTGTAGTGCCCAGACACCTCCTTCCTCCTTTGTAAAGATATACTTTATATGCTGTCTTGTAAAAAATTTTGGTTCTTTGGGTACATCTTTACTATCTTGCTTGGATTGTTTGAGTAGTCATCCTTTTGTGACTCTTTTTGAGTTGTTTCCCCAGATCATGGAACTTTCTTTAGCTATGTGCTGGATATATGCCTTAATCATTCTAGGCATATCCAGGTGCTTTAGAGTTATGTCCCTCCAACTGGCTGTATTCTTGTTTTTGCGTCTTCATGAATCTTGGCGAGCATCGGTGCTAGGTTAGTCGTGTTCTTTCATCCGGTGTGGAATAACTCCGTGACAGGGCGAGCACTATCTGGCTCTCATTTGCACTATGAGAACAACTCGGGATAGGTTGAGTGTTAGCTGGGCAGCCTTCTTACTCTCATCCAAGTCTTAAAATACTTGGGATAGGGCGAGCTCAAGCTTGGTTAGCTCTTTTGCTCTCATCCGGGTTGAATAACTCCAGGATAGGGCGAGCGCTATCTGGCTCTCATCCGCACTGTGAAAACAACTTAGGATAGGTTGAGTGTTGACTTGGCAGCCTTCTTACTCTCATCCAAGTCTAAAAAGACTTGGGATAGGGCGAGCTCAAGCTTACTTAGCTCTTTTGCTCTTATCCAGGTTGAATAACTCCAAGATAGGGCGAGCACTATCTGGCTCTCATCCGCGCTATGAAAATAACTCGAGATAGGTTGAGTGTTGGCTCGGTAGCCTTCTTACTCTCATCCAAGTCTAAAAAGACTTGGAATAGGCGAGCTCTAGTCTGGTTAGCTCTTTTGCTCTCATTCGGGTTGAATAACTTCGGGATAGGGTGAGCGCTATCTGACTCTCATCCGCGCTGTGAGAATAACTCAGGATAGGTCGAGTGTTGGCTTGGTAGCCTTCTTACTATCATCCAAGTCTGAAAAGACTTTGGGATAGGGTGAGCTCAAGCCTAGTTAGCTCTTTTGCTCTCATCCGGGTGGAACAACTCCAGGATAGGTTTTATAGATCTTAGTAAGACAAATATTGGTAAGGAACATTATCTTAAATACTTTGATCATGTATCTTGATTACATAGTGTTTTCTTGCTGCAGAAGAATTAGTCATGTGCTTTTTAGATGTAGAATCTTCGTAGCTGGCTGATGTGCCATGAATTTCTGACTTGTATCCTGTCTTCGGTTATCAGCTCATATGTTCCTGGTCTGGTGACTGTTGGTATAAATTAAATGCACACAAGAAATATAAGTATCCGCAAGCGCACAGATAGTATACCAATGTAGCACTTCACTCGGGAGTATTCCAGAGTATCATTATTTATATTTTACCATAGGAAAAACGTGTGATACTAACTAAGACTAAACTTAATCCCTGAGAAAGCGGCAAGGACTGAGACTATAGGGATTATAAAGGAGGTCACTATGGTCATCTAGTTCTAACCCTTATAAGCTATGTGATTACTATTCAGGCTAGGGACATTGCATAGGAGAAAGCACCATATAAGATGACTTTAACCTGGCAACCAGTTCCTACTTAGGTCCTACAAACGAGATGTGGAATATATATAAGAATCAACGAGTCTATAAGAGTCACCCTCGCGAACTACCATGGCTCTGGAATGTAGGGTGCATCTACGAGTAATCGAAGTCTAAGCACCACGCTTACACCACGAATACTACTCTAATCTAGTAGCGACCAAGTCTAGAGCACTCAAAATAGAGTCGTAAACTAGATGAATAATAATAACAAAGACTTAGTTGAATTAGAAGTTGAATACCAAAAGACTCTCAGAAGCAAGCCCCAATGTTAATGGAACTTGATCCCACAGGTACAAGCAAGAGAGGAGACACCGACAGGCCAAAGCTTCCCCTCAAACTCTGCCTCAACACTCTATCTCTCTATTTCTAAATAAGACTAGCCCTAATCTTTGGTGGACTACAAAACTAATCTTCTCTTGGAGTTTCTCTCTTGATCCTATCTAGGAATTCTAGATGTAGAGGAGAAATTAGGGTTTCAACCCAGATGAGGATGATCTGAACAGGGGTGCAGGGCTCTGTTTATATAGGCCGGTGGGATGAACGTGAGCTCTTGGATCAAACCGACTTGAACAATGGTTGAGATGCAATCTTCAAGGTGGTGGAGGATCGATGACACAAGCCAGCTGACAGGTGGGGCCACCCTTGGAGGGTCTGATTTCTTGAGTCTTCTAGAATCTTCTCTATTTGGTTTCGCGTTGGAATATGCTTTTTACACTGACATCCACCATTTCTTGCCTCGTTTTCCTATTTAATCCCTGAAAAACACATATATACCAAAACTCGTGGAATTCTGTCAGTTAAACCCCTATTCTACTTATATATTTCTTATTTATGCATTAATTCATGTTTGGTTGATGGTTTAAAATGACACTTAACAACTGTCAACAGTGACCTTAGCGACGATGATAGGGCCTTTTCATGGCTAAGTAGTTTGTGACGTCCATTTGCCTTTTGTATTCTTCAAAGCACCAGGTCCCCGACTTGGACGGAACGAGGTTGGGTACTTTTGTCGTAGTGGCATCTTAAACTTTAGAGGTAACGAGCTGACTGTAAGGTGGCGTTAACCCTGACTTTTTCTGTACTATCCAGTTTTAGTCTTCAGGTGTGTTCGGCTTCTCCTTCATCATATTGCTCAATCCTTGGTGATGTCCAGATCAGGTCGATAGGTAATACAGCTTCTGATCCATAGACTAGAAAAAAGGTGAGTATCTGGTAGCTCTGCTTACTTGAGTTCGTAGCCCCCATACTACTTTGGGCAACTCTTCAAACCACTTGGATCCATAGTCCTCTAGATCTTCATATAACCTGGGTTTTAATCCAGCTAGTATGAGTCCGTTAGCTCTCTCTACTTGTCCGTTGGCCTCTGGATGTGCGACTGATGCATAATCTATGCTAATGCCGCAATCCTGTGCCCAACTCTTGAATTCTATAGCCGTGAAGGGAGAACCCAAATCTGTGATGACTCGATTGGGTATGCCAAAGCGGTGCATGATGTCCTGGATGAACTCGACTGCTTTGGCTGTGCTGTATTTCACAAGTGGTTTGTACTCGATCCACTTGGTGAACTTGTCAATAGCCACAAAGATGTACTCGAAACCGCCCTTGGCTTTTTTGAGAGGTCCTACTTGATCTAGCCCCTAGCAGGAGAACGGCCAAGCGGGCGGGATGCAGATGAGATTGTGTGCTGGGACGTGAGCCTGTCTTGCAAATATTTGGCAACCTTTGCATGTTCTAACAAGTTCTTCTGCGTCTTTCAAAGCGGTTGGCCAGTAGAATCTAGTGCAAAATGCTTTACCAACCAACGTTCTTGAAGCGGTGTGATTTCCATAGCAACCTGAGTGGATTTCGTCTAAGATCTCTTTGCCTTTTTCTGATGAGACACATTTGAGGAGTACTCCTGATGAAGCGGCTCTTTTGTATGGGTTGTCTCCCACTAGGACATAGTTCTTGCTTCTTTGAATTATCCGAGTAGCTTCTTCTTTATTTGCCGGTAACTTGTTTTCTTTGATGTAGTCGATAAAATCCTGTGTCCATGATATTGTGATTACCAAAATCTAGGTTGTTGGTGCTGGGAGTTCAGGGGTTATCTCACCGGGTTATTTGATAGAGGGTGCTGACAACTCCTCTATGAACACACTAGGTGGGACCTTCGCCCTATCTAATCCTAGCTTTGCGAGGATGTCTGCTGCGACATTTGAGTCACGTAGGACATGTAGAATTTCTAATCCTTGAAAGTTTTTGACTAGTTTGCGTACTTCGGCACACTAGGCATCCATGTTGTCTTTGGTGTAGTCCCAATCCTTGTTGACTTGATTGACAACTACTGCTGAATCACCATAGACTAGTAGTCATTTTAATCCAGGGGATGTAGCAACCCGAAGCCCGTGGATGAGTGCTTTGCATTCTGCTTTATTATTTATGGCTTGCCATAGTATCTGGAGGACATATTTGAGTTGTTTCCCATTAGGGGAGATGAAGAAGACACATGTGCCAGCACCGCCTAATTTGAGTGATCCATCAAAGTACATCTTCTAATGATTGAGGATTGTATCTGGTGTTGGTTGTTGGATTTCTGTCCACTCGGCAACAAAATCAGCAAGCGCTTGGGACTTGATTGCTTTGTGTGGGGTGAAATCAATGTTGAGAGCTCCGAGTTCAACAGCCCACTTAGATATGCACCCGGTTGCATCTCTGTTGTGTAGGATATCTCCGAGTGAAAAGTCTGTTACCACAGTGATCTTGTGGCTTTCAAAGTAGTGACGTAGCTTGCAGGAGGTGATTAGGAGGGTGTAGAGTAGTTTTTGTAATCTGACAGTACCTTGTTGATGTAGTAAATGGGACGATGTACTTTGTACACATGCCCTTCTTCTCTCTCTATGACGATTGCTGTACTGACCACCGTAGAACTTGTCGCAATGTATAGCATCATGTCTTCGTGCTTCTTTGGAGGTGTGAGAATGAGCGAGGAGGTGAGGTACGCCTTAAGGCTTTTGAAAGCCTCCTTGGCTTCCTCGGTCCACACGAATTTGCTCGTCTTCTTTAGTAACTTGAAGAAAGGTACCCTTTTTCACTGAGTCATGATATGAATCGATTGAGGGCTGCCATGAAACCTATCAATTTTTGCACATCTTTGACACATCATGGAGGGCCCATCTCTGTTATAGCTCAAATTTGCTCAGCGCTGGCCTCGATTCCACGATGAGTGACCAAGAATACAAGTAGTTGTCCTGATAGTAATCCGAATACACATTTGTTTGGGTTCAATTTTCACTTCCACTTCTTTAGATTCTCGAAAGTTTGTTTCAAGTCTTCAATTAGTGTGTCTGGGTTTTTTTGACTTTACTACTACGTTATCCACATATGCTTTCGTGTTTTTGCCAATTTGCTCACCAAGGCATGTCTAGATAGCTGTCTACTAAGTAGCACCAGCGTTCTTTAGTCCAAATGACATGGTCTTGAAGCAGTAGGCGCCGAACGGAGTGATGAAAGATGTCTTGCTCTGGTCTTCTTTCTTTAATGCGATCTGATGATATCCTGAATAGCAATCAAGAAAAGACAATAGGGCAGATCCTGCTATTGAATCAACTATTTGATCAATGTGTGGTAGTCCAAACGGGTCTTTTAGGCAATGTTTATTGAGATTTATGTAGTCGACGCATATACGCCACTCGACTGTGTTTTTTCTGTATTAAAACTGGGCTGGCCTACCAATCTGGATGAAGAATTTCGCTTATGAACCCTGCTGCCATCAACTTTGCAATTGCAATCTCCTTTTTAATTGCCGCCTTTTTGTCGGGTGAGAATCAACGTAGCCGTTGCTTTACAGGCTTGGAGCCTTCATTAACATCAATTCTGTGCTCAGCCAATCAACGTAGCCGTTGTTTTATAGGCTTGGAGCCTTCATTAACATCAATTCTGTGCTCAGCCAACTCTCTTGGGACACCTGGCATGTCGGCAGGCTTCCAAGCAAAGATATCTTTATTGTCCCAAAGAAAGTTGGTGAGCGCGAGTTCCTATTTTGCCGATAGGTGGGCACTGATGGTCGCCGTTTTGGAGGGATCACCAGTACCCAGGTCGATTTGCTTCACGTCGGCTTGTTTTGGAGGAGCGAGAATGCTAGGCTTCTTGGCTGAGATCTCTAGTTCTTCCAGGTTTATTTCAGCTGCTACGGTTGCTATCTCTTCTCTTTCGCTGGCTATTGGCATTTCTTAGCACCACTACTAAAAATAGAATTAATTCTACTCTTAGCAATGGCACTAGAAATGGTATGGTAATTATTAACTTATCACTTTTACAGTAGCCACCTATGATTACCTACATTTCTAATATTAAAATAGGTTGTCATCCCTAGTGATCAAACTAGAAATGTTTATTGGTACTATCTAGCGTTACTACAAGAATAACACTAAACAGAAATCTATTATTTCATGTGACTATAAAGAATCTAAAGATATGAATGAAAAGAATTCTGGAAGCGAACAGATAATTATACTATTGTAGCATTTTACTTAGAGTATTACCAGGTTGTCGATTTATAATTTTACCACTGGGAAGGTATGACTATGCATGTAGTATTGATAATTTATGATTATGCATGAGAGAATGAATCAATATCACATGCTCTGCTCAAAATAGGGGTAAGTCACAAGATAAATATAGATATATATGATAAGTACTGATCAAGCATTATGGTAAATAAATAAATAAATTACTCAGAGCACTCTAACTATGGCAATAGCATTAGTCCAATCAGAATATTAGAGGAATAATTCATAAGTCATTCTATAACTACAAGTCAATGAATGCTTCAATTAGTGCAATTACATCTAGTAGTCATCATTAATGTTACTATCGCATCCACACATAAGGAACATCAACTAGGGAGGATCAGAAACATAGTCCTCCCCTCCTTCGAGATTGGGTTCTACAAGTCCTACACATGGGGGATGGACTACATAGTACTCAACAGGCCTGTCACACCCACAATCTACCACACGTCCCGGCATGTAGGGGGCATTCGCAGATAAATAATATCTAAGCACCACGCTTACATAATGCCTACCACCCACCCATGGATCTTGCATATTAGGATGGGCGCTATACAAACATATGCATGAACTTAATAATAAACTAACTATACTAGACATATAACTAAAGTAAACAATGAACATTGCAATCAAGAACATATAAAAGATGAAGATTAATGTTGACAAAAACATTGTAGCAAGCACACAAAAACGATGGAGAATATAATGAGAGAGGGGTACAAAGAATTATACCAAACCACGCTCCTGCCAATGTCGGGAATCTAAGTTTGTAATCTACTTGCCCCCCTTTAGACCTAATCTAACTAGCTAAAGCTCTAGAACTAGAGGAACTATGAGAAATTAGGGTTTCTGGCTCTAGATGGCTTAATCTCCAAATGACTTGATGACTTGATGCCTTTAGGGGGGCTGGGGTCTCCTTACATAGCCGAAAGGGTCTAACGTGAGCCCTTGGATCAAACCGACTTCAGGTACGGCTAAGAAGCATCCTAGGAGGCGATGAAAGAATACTCCAAAAGTTCATGGAGGAATCCCCCAGGGGGGCCGGGCGGCCTATAGGTGGGGCTGGCCAGCCCCACTTGGCAGCCCCTCGCCTCCCGCTTTATTTCGGTGTCTTATCATGTCTTCTAGAGTCTTCTTGCGTATATACTGTATTTTAATTCTGAATTTTCCTTTGATGAATAGGTCCCTCTTGGTGGTTTTCTGGAATAATCCTGCAGAGAACAGAGATTCACCAAAACTCGTGGAATTTGTCAGTTTAAACCCTAGACCTATGTATATTCTCTCATTTGTACCATTTCTCATGTTTATTCAACTATAAATTGTTGACGTTATCCACCGTCAATAAGCTCCCCCAAGCTTAGCCTTTGCTAGTCCCTTAGCAAAGCCAAATTTAGCAAACTTGGATTAAGAACTTGAACATATTGAGGCTTTGAAAATCATTGAAGCAACTCCTAGAAAGTACACATGCATCCAAACAAAAATTATCCTCCGGATTAAATTAAATCGATCTGACTTTCAAACCTCATATTACCTTTAACTATGGAGCTTCTTAGCCTTCACTTGGGTCTTGAGTGATTGAAAGACAGAAAAATCAAGTCAAGCACTATGTTTCAAGCTCTTAACCATTATTCCAAAGTTTTGCAAGTTTTCAAAATAAAACTCAAAACTTCCGTTGTATGACACTTTCAAATCTCTTAATGTATGTGGTATTTGTGGATCCTCACCAAGGCATTAATGATGTTATGCCTCTCTCTTCTACAACTAAGGCTTATGTGGAGCTCATAGGAGTGGAGAAAACATGAACAATTATGAATTGTAAGCATGCCTTTTCGTGTATTGTAAAGTCAAACAATGGATCCAAAGAGAGTTAAGTCATACAATCAAATTATGTTGTGCATGTGTATGGAATATGGTGGATACATGATAGGTGTATATGGTGGCTAATCCTAATTCTACTATGCTCCTTGAAGACATACCTCTCTTTTGGAACTTGAAAACACTTTGCAAGAAAACATGGGCTATCTTATTCATCGTCTCTTTTTTTTCAGGCGGGCATCAAAGTACCATTGTTTTATTCTCTTAGACACTTGTCCATTTTTTCCAATACTCTTTTCTTTTTTTCCTTTTTCCATGAATAACTTTTGCATAGCCACATGCATCTTTCTGCAACAAAACTTTGGAGAGATAACAATAAGAACTTTAGAGTATTTATTGGGGGCTGTCCTATAGGGTATATTTTTGGGTGTTTACTCTCAGTGTAAGAGTAAAACATTTTCAGGTGGATCTAGACAGAATATGATTGCGCCTACTCCCAATGTAGGAATAGTGCATATGTGGGTGGTGTGTATGTGATCTTGATTTTAAGAGCATGACAAACCTCTCATAAGGCATTGACAAAGCTTGACCAAACTCAATGCAAAGCAAGCAGCATAACAGTGGTAGTTTTTTATTCTAAACATCATATTTGGTTTTGGTAGGAATTCATGCTTTGTCATACAGGAGCTCATCATGTAAGATTTTAAGTTTTCAAAAGATAAATCTCCAGAACTTTAGTATCACTAGGAACAAGATAAACAATAGCTCAGACTTTTTTATATCATATCCCTCAATCACATAGACTTAGCTCAAGCATATGCTATCCGCAAGTTTCAGATTCAGAGCAAATTCTTCTATCAAATCAATCAAATCCAAAACTTGGGAGATTTCAAGGTTGAATACTAGGTACTTAAAAGGAATTATAGTAGAGCAACTATTTATCATTTCTATTGCCAAAATTAATTGTATGCTCCATCATTTTTATGACTCTTAAAAATAAAAATCTAAACACACTTTTTATTTTGTTTTCAATGTTTTAAGATCACACCTTAATATATAACTAGCTAGATAAATTTTTATTTGGTTTTGATTTATTATTCATCTTTTTATTTCTTTTAACTAATAGAAAGCAAACTCAAAAATAGTAAAACTGAGAAGGGAAAGGAATACTTAGCTAGATACACGGGGCATGCTCCTCCCCCAAGCTAAATGTTGTCGTGGTCAGAAATTGAGAAATCTTCAGAGCAAGCTCATTAGTGGCGGTCCTTCTTATTAGGCAGAGTGTAATGTCTACCGCTGAGTGAACTTACTCTCAATCAAAATGTTATCCTGCAAAATATACTCCAATAAGAACACCAAAAACTCAAAGCTTTAATATGATAAGGGGTTAGTGGTCAACAGTTGAGAATCGATTGTTCTTATTGCTTAAGATAGAATTCATAATTTGGCAACATTATAATAGGATGTTGGTTTTCATCTTTTTTAGGATTTTCTATTTTATAATGCAAAAAAATACATATGCATATATATTTTTTTAATGCCACCATAGTGAATATTCCTACAGGGTTACCATAAGTTACTCACATGGGGCTTAAGATTTTCATGATGCAATGATGAAAACATTTTTATTTTCTTTTCCACATGCAAAGACAGATGAATTATAGTGAAGTATATTTTTATTTTCTTTGCTAATGTAAGACATATGCAAAAAAATGCTAAAGTGAAATTAATCAAATGCAATGCTAGAAATGTAAACATAGATAACTACCATTATTACCTCATGGCAAGGGTACAGAATTTTGAAGTCCTCCGGACAGGACTAGGTAGGAGAGAGTACTTACTTTTCAGGTGCATCATCTGATCCCGATGAGGGAGACTCAGATGCTTGCTCTTCTTGTGGCAATGATGTTAATGTTGTCTTCTCTTTCCATACCTGAGTGGTCTGTGTACCTGACTTTGGCGGTGTAGCTTCTTCCTTAGTGGGCTCTTCAATCTTCTTATCTTCAGTGTCCCATTCATTCTAGCGGTCTTCATATCTCACTACTTCTCCCGGGTCATCTGTCCATTCATCCTTCAGAGGCTGGTTCGCTTGAAGGTGGGATCGATGTCTCCTCCTATGCGAGGCTTCTTGGACTGCTCATGAGTAGTATAATTACTAAAGTGACAGCGTACCTTTTCATCTAAAAATTGGAAGTGAACTTGTCTAGATCCAATGAAGATGATGGCATTGGTGGTGTTGAGGAATGGTCTTCCCAAGATGATGGGGGTCTCTTCGTCTTCTGCTCCCATGTCCAGGACCATGAAATCAGCCGAAATGTAGCGATCTTGAATTTATACTAGGACGTCCTTCACTATACCCTCCAGAAATTGAATTGATTGGTCTGCCATTTGCAACTGCATATATGTAGGATACAAGGGTTCATTACCAAATAAATATTCATATGTTACCTTTGACACTATATTGACACCTAATCCAATGTCGCAGAAGGTCTTATAGAAGATTCTCTGATTGATTGTGCATTCAATTGTTGGTACTCCAGGATCATCTTTCTTGACTAGGAATGGTGGAGTGAGTAGGTGGTCATACTCAGATCTGATTGTGTTGATCATCTTGACATTCTCTTTTTGTGCATGGCTAGCCTTATTCTTCCTCTAGTTTCTATTGTTGTTCTTCTTCTTGGTCAACACTGACTCTTCCTATTTATATGGTGCCTGAGGTTGTGTAGGAGAGTGCAACATGAGGTTCTTGAATGAGAACTTCTCTTTCTTATCTTTGATGGTGAAAAAAATCTTGGCGTGCTCTGCATAAATGATGGCCTTCGTGGTGCATAGGAATGGTTGGCCAAATATGATTGGCGCTCTCTCATGCCCTCCTATTTCTACAACCACAAAGTCTACCGGAACATATGATTGTACCACTCGAATGATAGGTATCTTCAAGAACTCACTCAGGGTAGCACAGTGTCTGATCTGTAAGCTACAAATGCATATTTGTGTACAACAATGGATCTTCTAAAATCTTATCATATATTACCGTGGGCATGATGCTGACACTTGCGCCGAAATCATAGATAGCTTCCTGGAAAATATGACATCCTATGGAGATAGGAATGATAGGTCTCCCTGGATCACCTTTCTTGTTGGGAAGTGAATAATCAATCCACTTCACTTTCGATGGTTGAGTGTAGTAATAAGCTGCATTGTGAATATTAATAAGATTTGCAGCTTCTAAATCTTCTGGCTGTCCTAGAATCTTACCTTTATCTGATGGAGGAACAACAGCTACCAGCTGGGCTATTTATGATTCTATCATTTTATTAAAGCTATGCTGGTTCTTAATAGCAAAAGCAAAGGTATCCATTTTAGTATTTATGCTCTCTAAAGTTTTGTTTTTAGAAGCTATCTTTTTAGACATCTGATCTAACAATCTTGATTGGCCAACAACTAAATCTCTCAAGGGTGGTTGATTGAAATTATTGTAATTATTACCTTGGAAGTTACCTTGGCAGTTTGGCCTCTGTTGCTGATTCCATCCTTGATTTTACTGATGACAATAGTTGTTGTTGTTGATGTAGTTCACATCCTCTTGAAGTTCAGGGCAGTTGCTCCCTGAATGCCCAGTGTTTCCACACTCTTCACAAGTCATATGAGAATCATTGATGTGCATGACTTCTCTTTTCTCACTGACTTGATCTTCAGGCTTCTTCATCAGTAGGTCTATTTTGGCAGACAACATGTCTACCTCCTTGAGTTGATGCATACCTCCTCTCTTACGAGGTTGAACGCGTTCTCCATTCCAGCTCTGATTGGAAGCCATCTTCTCCACAAGTGATGTTGCATATGCGAGGTTTAGTGTCAATAAAGCACCTCCAGCAGCAGCATCCATTCTCTCATGGGTGCTAGTGTTCAGCCCGTGATAGAAAGTTTGCATAAGTAGCCAATTCTCCATCCCATGATGAGAACATTCTACAATGTAATCTTGAAAGTGTTCCCATGCCTCGAGGACTGATTCATCATGTTATTGCTGAAAGCTTGAAATTTTCCCACGCAGAGCATTGGTCTTGCCTGTAGGAAAGAACTTGGCCAGGAAAGCAGTTGAGCAGCTATTCCTTGTAGTGTGTTTCTCTTTATTGGCGTAGAACCATTGCGTGGCTTTCCCCAATAGCGAAAATGGGAAAAGGATGAGTAGAATAGCATCTGTAGTTACTCCCTTGATAGTGAAGGTGCTGCAGATCTCTAGAAAGTGTTGTAAGTATGCACTTGCATCTTCATGAACCTTTCCACAAAACTGATTAGCTTGCACCATGGTAACAAGTGTAGGCTTGAGCTCGAATCTATTGTCTCTAACATTGACTTTAGGTCCAGTATGAATGTTTGCTATTGTCGGAGCAGCGAATTCATGGAGACTCTTATTCGCCATGGCCTCAAACTCTAGTGTTAAGCTTCTTCTTATCTGTCTGTCTTCCGAAACTACCACGAGAACCTTCTTGAGCTTGGCTCTAGTATTTCTGAGTAGTACTTCTGGATCATCAAGATAATTTTCTGGAAGATCAAAACCTTTCATACATCACCCTGTATAAGATATATAAGTAGACAAAGCAAGGGTAAGCCTGTTATGAGCAGAGACCATGTAACAGAACCGACCAATTATATGAAATTAAGTAAGGAAAATCACCCACCGAGACAGATAATTTAGCAAACTTAAGCCCGTATAACCCGTAAGTCCGTGAAACCACGAAGGATTTCAAACCAACCAACATACAAACCAAGATCGTTCAAGTTTAGCAGCCACAGTCACATATTACATAAAGTTCGTAACAACACTGAGATACATCGGAGTTTAAAACATAAAGTTATTACAAACCAAGTTCATAATAAAGTAGTGGAAGCAAATAGTTTTAAAGCTACACACACGTTTAGTTCAAATACAGTGCCAGGAGATAGTCATTTCCAACAAATGCATCAGATAAGACATACGGAGCGACCATGCCCTTGGTCCTAGTTGTTGCCCATCACAGGGTACAGGCAGTTGATGCAATAACTGTAGTACATCTGACCATCTGCAACAACAATGGAAACAATACCCTGAGTATGAGAAAGTACTCTGCTAGACTTACCCATCTTAAACCAAAATAAAGTGACACCAAGGAGTATGCAAGGCTTTCTTTTAGTGGACTAGCTGACTCATTTGCAAAAAAGCAATACGCTAACATAATAAACCATTTAAGTACTTTGCATCATTTTTATTATAGCCTATCGATCTAGGTAAGCACCTATACTATAGCAATCACTTGATTAACCAATAACATCCCATTACCAACTTAGATTTAGCATTTCCAATATCATCCATATAACCAACAGTGTTCCATCATCATTACTACGATGCCGTAACTCGAGTCAAGTGCTCACTATCTAGGAGCGATGGCGATTCGAATTGATTCCTAACCAGCTGATGATTTATTCCTCACACAAACCATACTCACCGATCAAGTGGGCTACAAATCACCAATGACACTTTCTAGGTAAACGTCGTGGGATAGCAATCATGGACCGCAATACCCAGGGACCGCCCGATAGCCAGGATGCACCTTAGGCTCACTCTTTGCGTCCCCGTCTTACCCCCTTCAGCACTAGTCTGCCAGCCCGAGTCTATCCTGGTCTGAATAGTGTCATGAGCTTTACGGTCGAAAGGTACTTTATTTGGCTAGCTAAATGTGAGGGATGCGTTCAACATGACAAGAGGGATGAGCAACGATCGGTCCTTAACCGACACAGACGAAAAACTAATAGCACCCTAGAACCCTGTCTGGTTGCCTCCAACTTTTCCACCCGGTCTCCAGTTATCCATCAACACATGGTTATTTCTAGGGTAGCATCCATTCCATAGCTAAAGTTTTCTAGTAACCACCTATAATTGCAGGTGACCGAAAATTACCGAGCGCTACTGGTCTAAGCAGGGCTAAGCAGTTATTCGATCCTAAACCTAATAGGGTAAGAATGTAATAAGGTAGGCAAGGATAGTAATAAATGGATCAACGGTTTTAGACAACTCTTATAACTTAATGCAACAATATATAAAACTCATATATATAAAGAATTGCTTTTATAAAGTAGGAGACTTAGAATGCTTCGGGGCTTGCCTCGCTCGAACGAACTAGGTTGATGATCCACGCACTCGGGCAGGTCCTCTCCTTGCTCCTCTTCCTCTGGCACCTCCTGTCCCTAGATTTTCAGTGGGTCAGCCCCAACCTGCTCCTCTGGTATCGTTGCTTGCACTTCCTCCTGCGATCCTGTATGATGCAATTGTATAAGTAAATATGCAAGTGGTGCATCGGATGTGATGGCATGTGATGATCGTGATTGCATGCAATGCAGATGAACACACTTAGACTTATAGGATAGTATAGAGGTAAAACCTTTCTACTAGGTAGTCAACATCATCCAAGGACAGTTACCACTAGTACATGTCAACTACTGTCACACCCATTTTTAAGGACAAAAATAGGATGCATAAAAGACTCATGTGCGCCCCAGGATATGATCGCACACACAAGTAGACAAATTACATAGTATCATCACAGTGCTTAGATATTTAACACATAGTCTTGAACAATAAGTAATAATAACTAATAGTAGATCTTCAGCGGAAACTCCAAACACAGGGACAAGGTCGACTGGTTGACACCAAGACTAGTACTCATTACGATAATCTTCCTCATAATCTTCATCTGTTATGGTGGAAATAGCAAGGGTGAGTCCATGTCGAACTCAACAAGTACAACATAGGGTTCATGAGGCACAAAAAGCTAGACACTGTTTGACTGCGTTTAGCTTTTATTCATCATGTAATTAGCAATTGAGTAGCATCAAAGTAAACCACTTCCCATTAATGAACCAATGATCAATTGTAATAAAGATAATGAATAGCATTAACATGAGCATAATAATAACAACAATAATTAAGCATGATATAACAGTGGTGATCATTTATCTGTAAATGTTCCAAGGCCGCTCGTATCTATGAGCACGGCTAGTATACCAGTTTTTAACTCTACGTAGAGGTGTACACTTTCACTGTGAGTCATGACTTCCAAATGCATGGGGAGGCCATTCCCAAAACACCGGAAATCAAATAAAGCCACTTAAAGGTTCGTCTAACAAGTTAGGGCCATTAGATTCACTCGACAGGCAGATGTAGGAACCCCCCTTTTCAAATGGCACACTTCCTTCTCGGCTATACTCATTGACTAGAGGCTGTCCTACACCCAACGTGGCAAGCCGTTCTTACGCCATTTAAGGTAACCACTAACAAGCTAGAAAAGGTCCTTTAAGCAACTAAAGCCAGAGCCATATAGCCCTCACAGCTATACTATATGTCCCGGATGATCACGTACAGATAAGTCCTTATGGAGAGAAACTAGAGCATCAAAATAACACACATGCTCTAGCCCCCTTTTTAACAGTAATAAAATCATCATTAAAGGTTGATTGCTTAATTAATTAATCAAATTACAAGATCATTGTTCATAATTAAGCACTAGCAATAGCTACCCAAATGCATTCCCAAGGTTGACAAGGAATCAAGATAACAAGCACTACGTTATAATCTCTAAGGTTGTCAAGGTAGACACATGCACATGCTATTGATTATAGTGAATAGGTAACAAGGATAGTCCCATGTTATACTTGCCTTGATCAAAGCTTTCCGGGTGATACTGCTGATCTGGCTCAAAGTAATACTCCTGATCGTCCAGAAACTGCTCACCGTCTAAACTCGACCACCAATCAACAACATACATGCAATCGAGCAAACATACACAAAGCAAACAAAAAGATATAATTAGAACAGTACACCAACAGTAAGAAAACAGTAATAAAAGTTTATAAAACTCTTCTACACATTCCTACGATCACACAGACGTAAAGATCACAAAATTCGGAGTTGAAACGTGAAAGTTATGAATTTTCTAAGATTTCCTATAGATAAATAATTACTTAAATATAAACTCGAAAATTAATTTTCCCAAACTTACTGTACAACTATACTAACATGTAGAGCTCGCAAATACGAACCTAACGTAACTTGAACGGATCAAATCGGAGTTAAAACGAAGATTTTATGTACAAAACAAGTTTAGTGGCAAAACTGTAAATATCCGAAAACGTATTTTTGATTTACCAAGAAGAAATACGCTTTCAAAACACGGAAACGTCTTTCAGGGTTTACGCCAAGGGACGGCGGTTTCTAATTCATAAAAATACAGGGACTCTTTATGAAGTTTACCACCGAAAGGGTATCTTCTATTCTAAGCCGTAGATCACAAGATGGACGGCTCCATTCGATCTAGAGAGAGCCCGGCGGCGCTGCCGCCGTGTTCTTCCTCCCCACGGCGGCGCCATGGCCGGTGGCTCGCCGGAGACACGATTCTTGACCTATACCTCACTACAAGACACGCGGATGGTCCCAAACGGAAGAGGAGCTTCATGCGATCTCACCTAACTCGGAAACAAAGACGAAGATGGCTTGGGTCGATCGGGCGGCTCCAAAGGGCGGGCGGCCGAGCTCCTACACACGGTGATGACGCAACAAGCTCTTAACGACGAAATTGGAAGCACCATTAGGTTCACAAAAGCATGCTAAGGCCGGTAGAGCAACTTACGGTGGTGAAAAACCAACTGTAGCACCCGGTTTTAAGAACAAAACCAGATACACACCATATGTGAGCCCAGGAAGTCAAATCTCACATATAGCTACAAATAAGGGTAATATCAAATGACAATGCTTAAGATATAACGTACTTATTATAAAAGATATAACCTTATATAACAAACAACGGAAAGACAGCTCCGGTCTTTAGGTGAAAACTCCACTCCACAGGGACAACTGACTGGTTGATCACAAGCCTAACTGCTCCAATCTCTGACAATCTGGTACCCATCCGGGATTTTTCCAAAGTATTGAAAAATAAACAAGCGTGAGTACATTTCATACTCCACAAGCATAACATGGGGATTCATGAGGCTCAAAAGGCAGACTCGGTTTACTGCATTTAGCATTTTAGTAAGTCAACATTTTGTTATCGATCAAAATCAAATTATGCTTAAGCTCCCAAATTAACCCACATGATCATATACTAGAATTAAATAAAGTTATTGATCAACATTAAATCATCATCATCATCAACATCATCATAATACCAACATAGTTCACCATGAACAACAACATCATAAGTAACCAGTTATTCTGTGAGTTTTCCGGGCCGCTCGTGACCGTGAGCACGGTTGTTATAACAGTTTTAACACTCTGCAGAGGTTGTGCATCTTTACCCGTGAGTCGTGTTACCCATATGCCCGGGTTAATTACTCCCATAACACTTCCAAGGTGAGCGGGCAGGGTACACTATGAAGCCTTCCATAGGTCTCGTCTAACAAGTTAGGGCCGCGAGGTTTCCTCGGCAGACAGATATAGAGAACCCCCTTTCGATGGCACAATTCCCGCAGGCTATACACATCTGAACAGAGGCAGTTCTATACCCAACATGGCAAGCCCCTCTTGCGCCCTTTCGGGTAACCTCTAACAAGCTAGAAAAGATCCTATTACTGAGCTAAAGTCAGAGCCATATAACTCTCACGGATGCACTGTATGTCCCAACTTTTGCCCTACAGATAAGTCCTTACGGAGGGTTTAGGGCAACATGATCAATGTTGGGCATTCTTAACGTCATTACCAAAAGTAGACTTAGTTTTCTAATTCTAATAACGGCGCCAAAAATGCTAAACCTATCCCTCATGCCACTTAAGCCAAGTTGTTATCCCCAGCATGACATGAGAGACGCGGTATTGAAATATGCAACTGCTCTTCTAAATAAATAATAAATAAGATCTGCAAGCGCACAGATTAATACCGATGTAGCATTTTAACCGGAAAGTATTCCAGGTATCATTATTTATATTTTTACCACTGGGAAGGGATTACTAACATCAATGTTGATTATGGAATGGAATATAGGAATGAGTATCAATCATTGCATGTATAAGTGAGAGCATTCATCTATCTCTTGCATACAGGGGTAAGTGTCACATAAAATATAGATAACGTATGAATGGTGACAAAGATAATTAATCTGATCAGCTAGCCACATATAATAATGATAAGCACCTCAACAGATATTATAGCAAGTCATTAGCATGGTATTAGGACGAACTACAAGGATATTTCCTAAGTTATTCTTAACTATAAAGTCTAGCATATCATAGTTAGTGCAAGTACACTTGGCAATCATTGCGAGAAAGGACTACGCCCATGCATAGTGATATTATCAAGGAAGATGAGAAACATAGCAATCACTCCCCCGTAATAATGTTGCTCTGCCTGCCTTACACACGGGAGGGGGACTATATAAGAACCAATGAAGCTGTCACCATCGCGGACCACCCCACGATCCGGCATATAAGGTGTAATTGCAGATAAATATGGTCTAAGCACCACGCCTACACAATATTTATCATTTACCCATGGATCCGATGGATAAACGCTATACGATCCTAAACATGTATATAATTCCAATCTAACTAAGCCAAGCGTATAACTACAATAAACTAAGAACAATATAATTGCAAACATAAACAAGTAGAGCATAGTCATAATCAATATATTGAAATAGAACAAAGTTGTATTCATAATATTGAAGAACAAAGATGAACAATGAAGAATAGTAGAGGAATTACCAAGAATCCTCTTGACAGATCCGGAAACCAATCGAAGATTGACTCCTTCTAGTTCTAATCCTATGTAGCTAAGCTATACTAGAGATCTAGTTGATGTGGTGGCTCTTGGGCTTGATCAGAGACTCTCCTCCTGAGATTAGGGTTTGAAGAATTGAGAATGAGGGAGTGCCTCCTCCAGGGGCCAGGGGTCCTGCTTATATAGCCCCCTCAAGTGAACGTGGGCCGTCGGATCAAACCGACATTAATCGCACGGTTTTCCTTGATCCCTTAGGTCGGTGGAGCATACTCCGCGAGACGGAGCCTGATTGGCTCTCAGGCCAGGGCGGGCGCCCTAGGGAGAAGGGCGGGCGCCCTGCCTCCGGGCCCATTCGGCCTCCCGTTCGATCTCGTGGCTTCTGGAGTCTTCTAGATGATAGAAAATCGGTGAACACGTTATTATCTCTATGTAAACCCGACGTGTGGGCCTTTCCTCCGTATTTTCTGATAACCCCCTACAGAAACAGACAAACACCAAAACTCGTGGAATTCTGTCAGATAAAACCATAAGTCTATGTGTTGGTTGCATTTGGATCCTTTTCTTTATTTATTTGATAACTATATTTGGTAGTTAAGGACCGTCAACAAACTCGCCCAAGCTTACCTCTTGCTCGTCCCTGAGCAAGGATAGACTCATTATGGATCAGAAGTTGCTGCAACGCCTTTGAACGTTGACGGTACATATGCTTTCAAATAAGGTCTCATCCCTGAGTTAGAGTAAACTGTCAAGACTTAAAACTTACTCATTTTACCTTTCACCATGGGGCTTGCAACCGTCACCTACATCTTGAGTGGTTAAAAGATAGAACGGTCTAGTCAAACGCCATGTCTCTTATTCTTGATCAGCTATAGCTCTGGAGTTTTTGCAAATTTTTCAAATAAAACTCAGAGATTCCTTGTATGACTTTCTCGGGTCTCTCTTTTGTGGTATTTCTGGATCCTTACCAAGGCAGTAATGGTATATGCCTTCTCTCTCAAAGTATGTGGTATTTATGGTATAAGGCGTAGTGACATTGCCTTCTCTCTCACCCTACTCTAATAAGGCTTTGATATCTGGAGCTCATAGGAGGAAGATACAGTATACATACTCATAGAACATTTATTGCATAGTCAAACCATGGATCCAGAGAAACAAGTCAATAAGTCAAATCAAGATGTGCATGTGTGGTGAATGAGTGGTGTATGGTGATAACAAAAGTCTAATGCTCTTTTTGAGGGAATACATACCTTTCTTGCTTTTTAAAACTTTTGAGGGGAATGAGATGCTCTATTTTTTTTCTCTCAGGTGGGTATCTTGTACCCCTAATTCTACTGTCGGACACTTGTCCATTTTTACCTCTCGTCTCACTTTTTCTTTCTTCGAGGTTCCGAGCACTTGCTCCTTTTTATTTCCTCGTATTTATATTTTTTTAGAGCAATCTCCCTCTTTTGAAAATATAGCAAGTGGTAGTAGAAATGACTTGAGCATTAACTTCACATGGAATAACAGGAATGAGATAATGTTTTTGGCTATTCTCTCCCGAGTCAGGAGTAGAATAATTTTGGGTGAATCTGGAGATGGAAATGAGTGGATATATGTGGATGCGTACTTCCGGAGTAGAAGCAGCATGTATGAGTGAACGTGCAAGTGAATCTTCATTTTAACCACATGACAAGTTCCTAAGGGTCTACACAGCTCGACCATACTCAATGCCCATAAGCAGTAAGTAGTAAAAGTGCGGCTCTTAATCTAACAAGCATGTATATATGGCTGTGGTAGGAATTTAAACTCTCATCATACAGGAACTCATCATGCAACATTTTAAAGATTTTCAAAGATAAAATTCTCCAGAATTCTAGCATCTCTAGGAACAGATAAATAGCAGCTCAATCTTCCCATATCATATCCGTTAACAACTTAGACTTCAGATCAAGTTCTCTTCCCACTAGTTCAGGTTTAGAGCCAGTTTTAAATTATAACAGTTATGTCTAAACTAGAGAGAAAACAAATTTGAAAATTAGGCAGAGCAACTATTCATCATATCCATGCTAGAGTTTTATTTTCAAGATTCAGTTTAGCATAGCTACTTTATTTATTTATTAAACTAAGCAAATATATATAAACATAAAATATTTATTTGGGTTTTCATGATTATGCATCTTTTTATTTTAATAAAGCATAGGTATAAATGTAGATAAAAATACTTATCGGGATAAATGGGGGTGCTCTCCCCCAAGCTGGATCTTGACGTAATTTCTTCTGATGTAGCTAGCAGGTGCAGAGGTGTATTTGAATGTCGGCAGCACCCTGACAACGATTAGGATATCCTCCGTCTGCTAGTCTTCCTGAATTCTGTGGAGCTCAAATAGACAACAAAGCTTCGTGGAACTTGATTAAGCGTTAGCATAAATATCTAGCCTTTATCATGTTTGAGCTTCCTTGATAAATGTCACTCTCTATTTTTATTTTCATTTTTATAGAACAGAAAAAATATATTATTATTATTTTTTATGCCACCACAGTGAATGTAATTATGGGTTTTATGCCACTCGCATACTCACATGGGGCTTACTGTTTTCCTGACCTGCTTTGGTTACAGTTACGTCGCCTTCTTCTTGTCCTGACCTGCTTAGAATCTTCAACTATATAGTTAGGGTCATTAAAGTAGCGGCGTACCTTCTTAGAGGGGAAATGCATATGGACTTCTCCGGTTCCAATGTAGATGATTGCTTTGACGGTGCTAAGGAACGGTCTTCCTAGGATGATGGGTGGATCGTACTCGTCGTCTCCCATGTCAATGACCTGAAAGTCTGTATGGACAAAATGATCGTTAATTTTAACAGGGACATCGGTTACTATACCTTTGACCTTTCGGGATGTCTGATCTGTCATCTGGAGCTGAGTGTATGTTGGTTTTAAGGGCATGGTCCCGTACAAGAGCTGATAGGTGACTGTGGCCATTATGTTGACGCCTGATCCAGTGTCGCAGAGCGCCTTCTGAAAGGAGTATCTATTGATTGAGCACTCAATGCTTGGCATACCTGGGTTGTCCTTCTTGTTCAGGAAGGGCGACTTGAGTCGACCATCTTGACCTCCTTGAACTGCAGTGACCATCTTAGCTGATTCGGTCCATCCTTGGTTGTTCTTGTTCTGCTTGTTCCTCATGTTGGTCCTCTTCCTTGGTTTATGTTGGGGTTGCTCTGGGATTTGTGTAATCTTGTTCTTGAAGGAAAACGTCTCCTTCCTCCCCTTGATGTTGAAGTTGATCTTCGCAGCGCTGGCGTAGATGACAGCTCCCGAGGTGTTCAGGAATGGCCTTCCCAGAATAACTGGTGACCTCTCATCGGACCCGGTCTCTATCACCAAGAAGTCAGCTGGAGCATACGAGGTACCAACTCGGACACACATGTTCTTTAATATTCCTTTAGGAAAGCTTAGTGTCCGATCTGCAAGCTGCAAACACATAGTTGTTTCTGATAAAGGATATGTAAAGAATTTTTCATAGAGTACCCTGGGCATAATGTTGACGCTGGAGCCAAAGTCGCAGAGTGCTTCTAGGTAGTCCACCATGCCGATGGAGATCGGGATGATGGGGCGTCCTGGATTGCCTCTCTTGACTGGCAGAAGGTCATTATGTACTCCGACAGCGGGATTACTCCAATAGTTACCTGCATCAAACATGTCTACAAGATTTGCAGATTCTAATCCTTCCAGTTGTGATGGTATACCGGGGTTAGTAGCAGGAACAGCTACAGCTATTTGATTTAACTGAGATTCAATCATTTTATTAAAGCTAATTTGGTTTTTGATGGCAGTAGAGAAATTATCCATTCTATTGTTTATGTTTTCTAGTATTTTATCATTGGATGCCAATTTCTTAGACAAGTTATCCATTAGCTTTCCTTGATTAGACACTAACTCTCTCAGGGGTGGAAAATTATTATTGTTGTTGTAAGAGTTATTACCTTGATAATTACCTGAGTAGTTACCTGAGTAGTTAGGCCTCTATTGATTCCAACCTTGATTTTGTTGAGGACGGTTGTAGTAGTTGTTGTTGTTGATGTACCTTGCATCCTCAAGCATCTCAGGGCAGTGATTGCCTGAGTGTCTAGTGTCTCCACATTCCTCACAAGTCATGTGAGAGTCGTAGACGTTCATGACTTCTCTTTTGTCTCCAGCTTTGTGTTGACGGTTCTTAAGTATCAATTTTAATTATCCAATAAATAAGGAAAAGGACCTATATGCAAGCAACACCTAGAATTAGGGTTTGATCTGACAGAATTCCATGAGTTTTGTTGTTTATCTGTTTCTGCAGGGGGTTATCAGGAAATACAAAGGAAGGCCCACACGTCGGAATTACATAGAGATATTAACGTGTTCACCGATTTTCTATCATCTAGAAGACTCTAGAAGCCACGGGATCGAACGGGAGGCCGAACGGGCCAGGGACCAGGGCGCCCGCCCTGGACCCTGGGGCGCCCACCCTAGGTCTGTAACCAATCAGGATGAGTCTCGTGGATTATGCCCCACCGACCTAAAGGATCAAGGAAAACCATGCGATTAATGTCGGTTTGATCCGACGGCCCAGGTTCACTTGAAGGGACTATATAAGCAGGACCCCTGGCCCCTGGAGAGGAGAATCCAAGTCCATTATTTTCATATTTTCCAGAGAGGATTCAGAGAGAGAGGTTCCCTTAGGGTTCCCACCTCATTAGGGCTTAGCATCCAATGTGAGATTAGACTTAGTTCTTCTAGATTGAGAGAGATAGAGTGGAGGTATAGATCGAAGGAAGGCCGGCCTGTCGGTGACTACTTCGAGGTTGTACCTGCAGGATCAAGTTCTCCTAACCCGAGGCTTGCTCCTAGGATTCTTCAGTATTTCGACTTCTAAATTCTAGTAAGTTCTTTGTTTTATTGTTCTTTGGTTTATGAGTTTACTTTAATCTCTTCGCGTAGAGTTTAGAGTAATCATCTCTAGCGTAAACGAGGTGTTTGGGCTAGGATACTCATAGATATCCCCTATCTAGCCGGACCGTGGTAGTAGCGAGGAACGTGACATTTCCGTAGCTACCTTTGTATTTCATATCCCGTTAGCAGGATCGATAGGGTTTATAGGTGCGGGTCGAACATCCTTTGAGGTGTCTAGATTCCGTGAGCCTCCCCAATAGAGCAGTAGATCATCCTTACCAAGGTTAGAACGAGAGTGCAGTTGCAGTCTTCTCTATACATCGCTCACATCAAAATCACAGTGGTTGTAGCCTAAAGGTTAGTAGTAATAGATTTGGTTAGTCAGATGCATGCTTTCTCCTAGTGGTAAAAAAATAAATACGATACTCTGGATAACATCCCGGGTGAAGTGCTCACCGATATCCGTGCGCTTGCAGATCATTTCCTAATTGCGTTACCAAATATCAACAAGCATTTCTGGCGCCGTTGCCGGGGAGAAAGACGGTTTGCTGAGATAACCTTGAATCTTACTACTAGCTTGTACCTATACTTTTATCTTTTTATTCCTTATCTTTTCTTTATTCTTACCTTATGGAGAACCAAGATTCTAAATCAATCTATCAATTTGCAACACCTTCGGAAACTGACCTTTTACCATGGGAGTCATCACAGCCTATCCAAACATCCCAGTATAGGTTAAGTTCAAGGTTAATTGCCATGATTGAGAACCTATCCTTTTCGGGAAAGGAAGACGAAAATCCTTACCTTCATATTAGAGATTTTGAGCAAACATGCGATTGTCTTCGCATTGAAGGCATTTCTGATAAGACTTTACGTTGGAAGCTTTTTCCTTTTTCCTTAAGAGGAGAAGCTAGACGATGGTATAGTCAGAAGGTAAGTCAACAACGAGGTGAATGGGGAGTCTTACGAGCCAACTTCTGTTTAGATTTTTATTCCCTCGATCGTATCGCCGACCTTAGACTTGAAGTTCTATCTTTTAAACAAAAAGAAAATGAAACTTTGGGAAAATCCTGGAAATATTTTTCTGATCTTTTAGAATCTGGTCCAAAACTCAATATTGAAGACCCTATTCTCCTTTTTCATTTCTTTCGAGGTCTTCAGAAAGATCATAAACAAATGCTACATACAATGTCTAGAGGTTCTTTCTTTCGTATCCCTACTGATGAAGCTAGAGCGATCCTAGATAGAATCCTAGAAGCTGAGATGGATAATACCCTCCATGATGAAACCTACGAAGCCGAAGTAGACACTCTGCCGAATTCTTCACCTACTTCAGCTATCCCAAGTTTTGAGCCACAAAAGGAAGAAATTCCACCACCTGATTTCATGCTGGATATAGAATCCGATCTTTTTGCTGATTTTAGAAACATTTCAAACTACCATTCTATAGACAAACCCGAAAGCGGCCATTATAGCATTTGTTTACCAAGTGAATATCAATTGAGAGAGCTTATCTCAGTCATGAGTAGCGAATGGTTGGAGGAGTCAGAGTTTTCCTCTGAAGTGATCCGTTTGGATACACCTCCTATCACTATACACTGTGCTTATGGTTCTGATCAATTTGATGCTCTCTATAATCCTGTTGTGGGGATCAATATCATGTCTGAAGCTTTTGCACTTAAATTATTTGGAAAATTAATTTTAACCCCCACAACAAAGTTCATGAAGGAATCTTTGGGACGATTGGTCCCCAGTCTTGGAATTGTGAATGTCCTACCCTTTATGGTAGAAGGCTTCATGATTCATTTGAACTTTTATATCTTTGATACATGGGACTTCGACCTATTGATAGGACAACCATTTAGAAGACTCCTTTATGAAGGTCAAACTGGAAAGCTAAACATTTCTTTTGGAAAGGATTTTAAATTCCCTATGACAATTTCTCACTCCTTGAATAATAAGATCGAGTCATCTCTTTTGCCTGATCCTATGGAAGAGGTAAAAGCTGCGTCTCTAGAGCTTTTAAATGAATCAGACTTAGAAGAAGAAGCCCCTTTCTTCATAGAAGAGGAAGCTGAACCTTCTGAACCTGAACCTTTAGATGAGTTTGCAGAAACACCCAGACCTCCTATAGAGCTTAAAACTTTACCACCCGGTCTTATCTATGCTTTCCTAAACAATAATCCAGAGTTTCCTGTGATCATTAGTAATAAACTCACTCAGGAACAAACTCTGCGATTAATGACCGTTTTAGAAAAACATCACTCAGTCTTTGGCTACTCACTCCAAGATCTTACAGGAATCAGTCCTATGATTTGCACCCATCGCATTTTGACAGATCCTTCTGTTTCACCTTCTCGGGAACCCCAACGTAGACTCAACAACGCGATGAGAGAAGTAGTTAAAAAGGAAGTTATAAAGTTGCTGCATGCAGGGATTATATATCCTGTGCCGCATAGTGAGTGGGTGAGCCCTGTTCAAGTTGTGTCTAAAAAGGGAGGCATGACTGTTGTTACAAATGAGAAGAACAAGCTAATTCCGCAACGCACCGTCATAGGGTGGCGGATGTGCATTGACTATAGAAAACTGAATAAAGCCATGAAAAAGGATCACTTTCCTTTACCTTTTATAGATGAGATGTTAGAGCGGTTAGCGAACCATTCGTTCTTCTGTTTCTTAGATGGATATTCAGGGTACCACCAGATCCCGATCCATCCTGATGATCAAAGCAAAACCACTTTTACCTGTCCATACGGAACTTATGCTTATCGTAGAATGTCTTTTGGGCTATGTAATGCACCAGCTTCTTTTCAAAGATGCATGATGTCTATATTTTCTGATATGATTGAAGAGATTATGGAAGTTTTCATGGATGATTTTTCTGTTTATGGAAAAACTTTTGATAATTGTCTTGAAAACTTAGACAAGGTTTTGCAAAGATGCAAAGAAAAGCACTTAGTCCTTAACTGGGAAAAATGCCATTTTATGGTTAGGGAAGGAATAGTGCTAGGACACCTAGTGTCTGAAAGAGGTATTGAGGTAGATAAAGCTAAAATTGAAGTAATAGAACAACTACCTCCACCTATGAATATAAAAGGAATTCGAAGCTTTCTTGGCCATGCTAGTTTTTATCGCAGATTCATAAAAGATTTTTCATTTATTGCTAGACCACTCACTCTTTTGCTAGCCAAGGATGCTCCTTTCGAATTTGATGATGCATGTTTAAAAGCTTTTGAATTATTAAAGAATGCGCTCATCTCTGCACCAATCATTCAACCCCCTGATTGGTCGTTGCCTTTTGAAATTATGTGTGATGCTAGTGATTATGCTGTGGGGGCAGTTTTGGGGCAAACAAAAGACAAGAAGCATCATGCAATTGCTTACGCCAGTAAAACTTTGACAGGAGCTCAACTTAATTATGTAACCACTGAAAAAGAGCTTCTGGCTGTTGTCTTTGCCATTGATAAATTTAGATCTTACTTAGTAGGAGCTAAAATAATTGTTTACACTGATCATGCTGCACTAAAATATTTGCTCACTAAAAAAGATGCTAAACCTCGCCTAATTAGATGGATCTTGTTACTCCAAGAATTTGACTTAGAAATGAGTAGAAAATTCTGTTGCTGATCACTTGTCTAGAATGCACTTTAAGGATCCACAGGAAACACCCATTAATGATTCACTCCGGGACGACATGCTCTATGGAATCAACAGGTCTAACCCCTGGTATGCAGATATTGTTAATTTTATGGTTTCAGGGTATGTACCACCAGGAGCGAACAAGAAGAAGCTTATTCAAGAAAGTCGTTCACACATATGGGATGAGCCATACCTCTTCCGAGTATGTGCTGATGGCTTACTCAGAAGGTGTGTGACCACTGAGGAAGGGTGGAAGATCATCGACAGATGCCATTCATCACCATACAGAGGTCATTATGGAGCATTCCGTACACATTCAAAGATCTGGCAATGTGGATTCTATTGGCCTACAATGTATGAAGACACAAGGCAATATATCAGAAGATGTGGGCCATGTCAAAGGCACGGAAACATAAATACAAGAGATGCTATGCCACTCACCAACAACCTTCAGATTGAGCTCTTTGATGTTTGGGGAATAGACTACATGGGTCCATTTCCTCCATCAAAGAAGTGTGAATTCATCTTGGTGGCAGTTGACTACGTCTCCAAGTGGGTAGAAGCACTACCTTGCAAGCGTGCCGACAATATTAATTCAAAGAGGATGTTTGAAGAGATTATATTTCCAAGATTTGGAGTCCCTAGGGTGGTGATAAGTGATGGGGGATCACACTTCATTGACAAACGCTTTGAGCATTATCTAGCAAAACATGGAATCCGTCACAACGTTGCTACCCCATATCATCCTCAGACAAGTGGCCAAGCAGAGACTTCCAACAAGCAAATCAAGAACATTCTTCAGAAAACAGTAAATGAGATGGGAACAGCATGGAAGGAAAAGTTACCCGATGCACTCTGGGCATACCGGACAGCATACAAGACCCCAATTGGAATGACCCCATACCAATTGGTGTACGGAAAGACTTGCCACTTGCCTGTTGAACTAGAGTTCAAAGCACACTGGGCCATAAGAAGATGGAATATGGACCTAGATGTTGCTGGAGATCATAGAAGAATGCAACTATCAGAATTGGAAGAATGGCGAGAGAAAGCATATCACAATTCGAAGATCTACAAAGAAAGAGTCAAAAGATGGCATGACAAGAGGATCAAGAAGAAGGAGTTCTCACCCGGAGATAAGGTATTACTTTTTAATTCCAGGGTGAAGCTTTTCGGGCATGGAAAACTCCGGAGTAAATGGGAAGGACCATACAAGGTAGTCAATTCATCATCCCACGGAGCTATTACACTTCAAAACGATGAAGGTACGTTATTCAAGGTAAATGGTCAACGTCTTAAATTATTTTTAGAACCCAATAAAGAATTAGAAGAAATAGACGTGATCCATTTTTACCTTCCGATGGAGAATTAAAGCCTGACCTTTTTAATCTGACGTTTTTGGGCCACGTATATATTTTTCGGGATAAAAATACTTCTAGAAACACGCCCTGAGGATGAGGGCGGGCACCCTGCCCTGGTGTCCCCTCGGCCCCGGCCTCTTCCGACGTGCTTTCCTCATCTATGGTTATCCAGAAAATTCCGCGAATGGGTTGTTACGCACGCCCGGCGGCGGGATGGATCTATAGAAACCCTAGAGGCACTTTTTGACCCCTATATAAACAGACCCCTGACGTCAGCTTTCAACACCAATTCATTCAATCCTTCTCTCCTCCTCAATTAGAGCTTGTCTAGTTCCTTGCTTCTCCAATGGCCGACAAGACCCACCGCAACTGGGAGATCGTCCCTTACGACCTCAACCGCAAGCCCAAGGATGACCCCAACGCCTACGTCCCGGCCAACACAGAGCGACAGCTAGCAGCCCCACCATCAAACCAGCGCAGCTCAATCTCATCCAACTACGCCCAACCAGTTCTTACTGCACCACCGCAGCCCCTTCTTCTCAAGGGACCGTCGTCCAAGCAAGAAGCCATCGTCAAGGTACCAGTCGGCACGAAAATCCTGCCACCTAAACCCACTGAGCAGGTTGTAGGCGTCAAGACCAACCGGAGCGGCGAGATCAGCAGCGTCCACTACACTACGGAGAAGGAGAGGCCCCGCTTCGAAGGAGTTAGGACAGCAAAAGTTTGCTTCATCCCACCAAAGGAAGCTCCTAAGCACGCTCTCAATTCGTTTGAGACACCACCGAAGCGCCGCAGGACCATAGCAGATGTGGATGAGGACATCAGGACAGCAAATAGACATATTATGGAACTTCAGTCCACAGTTAGCTCCCTTAGTAGGCAGGTCTCCAACCTGAACACTACTGTGCTCACGCTTAAACGTGACCTTTCTGATGCCCTTGCTAGGATCAGGGATTTAGAGCAACACTGAGCTATCTAGATTAGACCTTGAGGCAGTGTGTCTTAGTCTTCATCATTAGATTCAATTGGATTCGATTAAATTTAGTTTAGATTAGTTCGCTTCATTAGTCAGTATAATAAATGCCTCAAGACAAATAAAGATTATTATTATTATGCCTCGTGTATCTCCACTTTATTTTTATGCAAGGAAGCAGGAAACAAGTATGGGGGAATCCCCTCGACATGATAAATGCACTTCGATTGCACCACTCCACGATTCAGGTACATACTCTGCACGCTTTATTTACATATATACAAATACATATTGGGCTGTGTAGAATATTGTTCTTAACATGATAATTTAAAAAGACAAAAATATTTTTAATCATGATCAATCTCACTCTGTGATATTTCTGAAAACCTGCATTTATTGAAAATCATTTTAAAAACCATGTGTTACTCAAGTCATTGTGGAATGTGAGATGGTAGAATATGAGTATCTTATTCTTAAAATCTTTGTCGCTTGGAGATTTTCTTTTCAAAAACTTCAAAAATATAGCTACCATCCTCAATATTTTATATGCCTGATAAACCTAAAAATATTAATTTGCTTTATATTGAGTTTGTGCAAAACGAGTTAGACCCTTGTTGAGAGATTTATCATGCTCCCAAGATCAAGATATTTTTATTCAGAAAGATTCACTCTTCCGAAGTATTATTGCATTAGAGGCATGGGCTATGCAAAAATATATTTCGAGGAAATAAAAAGGAGCAAGTGCTCGACAACCTCGTAGAAAAATGGACAAGTGTCCGGAAGTAGAATTAGGGGTACCTCAGTATCCACCTGAAAAAAAATGAGATGATAAAAATATATATGGTAAAAAGAAAATGATAGCCCATGGTCCCTCTAATAAGCAATATGCCAGTAAGAGTTGACAAGTTTTAATTTTCAAAGTCTTTGATCTAAGAGTATGGCATTCCTCTCCTCGGATCCCGTTTTGACCCAGGCAATATATGCAAAGTAAGTATGCTTGAGAATTTCTACAAATTAAAACAGCCTCAGTGAGATATACAAAAGATAAATGAGTGATCTGAGAGCCCCTATGAGGATAAAGGTATGCTAAGTTTTCTATTCAAAAATATATAAAAAACTCCAAGTGACAGGGTTGAGAAGAAGAAAGGATCTCTACTTCAACCATATATTTCCCTGACTACAGTGCACAGTGGACATTCACAACACCCTGCAGGTATAAAAAGAATGCTTTACAATATTTCAACCCCAGTTATTTTTCTGAACCATCCTTTTCTCGAGGACGAGTAAAAGCCTAAGTATGGGGGTGTTTGTTGACGGTTCTTAAGTATCAATTTTAATTATCCAATAAATAAGGAAAAGGACCTATATGCAAGCAACACCTAGAATTAGGGTTTGATCTGACAGAATTCCACGAGTTTTGTTGTTTATCTGTTTCTGCAGGGGGTTATCAGGAAATACAAAGGAAAGGCCCACACGTCAGAATTACATAGAGATATTAACGTGTTCACCGATTTTCTATCATCTAGAAGACTCCAGAAGCCACGGGATCGAACGGGAGGCCGAACGGGCCCGGGACCAGGGCGCCCGCCCTGGACCCTGGGGCGCCCGCCCTAGGTCTGCAACCAATCAGGATGAGTCTCGCGGATTATGCCCCACCGACCTAAAGGATCAAGAAAAACCGTGCGATTAATGTCGGTTTGATCCGACGGCCCAGGTTCACTTGAAGGGAATATATAAGCAGGACCCCTGGCCCCTGGAGAGGAGAATCCAAGTCCATTATTTTCATATTTTCTAGAGATGATTCAGAGAGAGAGGTTCCCTTAGGGTTCCCACCTCATTAGGGCTTAGCATCCAATGTGAGATTAGACTTAGTTCTTCTAGATTGAGAGAGATAGAGTGGAGGTATAGATCGAAGGAAGCCTGACCTGTCGGTGACTACTTCGAGGTTGTACCTGCAGGATCAAGTTCTCCTAACCCGAGGCTTGCTCCTAGGATTCTTCAGTATTTCGACTTCTAAATTCTAGTAAGTTCTTTGTTTTATTGTTCTTTGGTTTATGAGTTTACTTTAATCTCTTCGCGTAGAGTTTAGAGTAATCATCTCTAGCGTAAACGAGGTGTTTGGGCTAGGATACTCATAGATATCCCCTGTCTAGCCAGATCGTGGTAGTAGCGAGGAACGTGACATTTCCGTAGCTACCTTTGTATTCCATATCCCGTTAGCAGGATCGATAGGGTTTATAGGTGCGGGTCGAACATCCTTTGAGGTGTCTAGATTCCGTGAGCCTCCCCAATAGAGTAGTAGATCATCCTTACCAAGGTTAGAACGAGAGTGCAGTTGCAGTCTTCTCTATACATCGCTCACATCAAATCACAGTGGTTGTAGCCTAAAGGTTAGTAGTAATAGATTTGGTTAGTCAGATGCACACTTTCTCCTAGTGGTAAAAAAATAAATACGATACTCTGGATAACATCCCGGGTGAAGTGCTCACCGATATCCGTGCGCTTGCGGATCATTTCCTAATTGCGTTACCAAATATCAACACTTTGTCATCGAGCTTTTTCATGAGTAGGTCTAACTTTGCAGACAACATGTCTACCTCCTTGAGCTGGTGCATACCTCCACCCTTCTTGCGTGTTTGGATCCTCTCTTCGTTCCAACCTTGGTTGGACGCCATCTTCTCCACAAGGGCTGTAGCTTGTGGTATGGTGAGTGATAGAAATGCGCCTCCAGCTGCAGCATCCATGGTCTCACGAGCACTAGTGATGAGCCCATGATAGAAAGTCTGCATAAGTAGCCAGCTCTCCATTCCATGATGGGGACATTCTAGGATGTAATCTTGAAAGCGCTCCCATGCTTCTGGAACGGATTCATCATGTTGTTGCTGAAAACTTGTAATCTTCCCATGGAGAGCATTGGTCTTGCCCATGGGAAAGAACTTAGCCAGAAAGTTCGTAGAGCAGAGTGCCCACGTAGTGTTCTTATCCTTCGTCGCGTAGAACCACTGCTTCGCTCTCCCCAATAGTGAGAATGGGAAAAGGCGAAGTAGTATGGCGTCTCTAGGAACATCTAATATAGTGAATGTGCTGCAAATCTCTAGGAAGTGTTGGAGATGAGCACTTGCATCTTCGTGCGGCTTCCCACAAAACTGGTTGGCTTGTACCATGTTGATGAGCCCTGGCTTGAGCTCAAAGTTCTTGTCGATGGCCGCGGCAGGTCCAGTGCGGATGTTGTCCGTAGTGGGAGCTGAGAACTCGCGGATCGTTTTGTTCGCCATGGCTGCGAACTCTGTTGACAAATTCCGGATGAAACTTCGGCGGTCTTCTGAATTGGATGAAGTGTTGCGTCGAAGTGTTGACTTCTTGAGCTTGGCTCTTGCCTCTCTGATTAATGCTTCGGGGTTGTCAACAAAATTTTCTGGAAGATGTCCTCTATTCATACATCACCCTGCAAAACAATAAGAATGGAAAAATACAGGGGTAAATCTGTATGGGAGAATTGATGATCTCAATCATTTAATGATGCGAATGATGACTCAAATTCCGTATTCATTCCTTGTTAGTAAATCAACCATCCCCGGCAACGGCGCCAAAAATGCTTGTTGGGCATTCTTAACGTCATTACCAAAAGTAGACTTAGTTTTCTAATTCTGATAATGGCGCCAAAAATGCCGAACCTATCCCTCATGCCACTTAAGCCAAGTTGTCATCCCCAGCATGACATGAGAGACGCGAGATTGAAATATGCAACTGCTCTTCTAAATAAATAATAAATAAGATCTGCAAGCGCACAGATTAATACCGATGTAGCATTTTAACCGGGAAGTATTCCAGGTATCGTTATTTATATTTTTACCACTGGGAAGGGATTACTAACATCAATGTTGATTATGGAATGGAATATAGGAATGAGTATCAATCATTGCATGTATAAGTGAGAGCACTCATCTATCTCTTGCATACAGGGGTAAGTGTCACATAAAATATAGATAACGTATGAATGGTGACAAAGATAATTAATCTGATCAGCTAGCCACATATAATAATGATAAGCACCTCAACAGATATTCTAGCAAGTCATTAGCATGATATTAGGACGAACTACAAGGATATTTCCTAAGTTATTCTTAACTATAAAGTTTAGCATATCATAGTTAGTGCAAGTACACTTGGCAATCATTGCGAGAAAGGACTACGCCCATACATAGTGATATTATCAAGGAAGATGAGAAACATAGCAATCACTCCCCCGTAATAATGTTGCTCTGCCTGCCTTACACACGGGAGGGGGACTATATAAGAACCAACGAAGCTGTCACCATCGCGGACCACCCCACGATCCGGCATATAAGGTGGAATCGCAGATAAATATGGTCTAAGCACCACGCCTACACAATATTTATCATTTACCCATGGATCCGATGGATAAACGCTATACGATCCTAAACATGTATATAATTCCAATCTAACTAAGCCAAGCGTATAACTACGATAAACTAAGAACAATATAATTGCAAACATAAACAAGTAGAGCATAGTCATAATCAATATATTGAAATAGAACAAAGTTGTATTCATAATATTGAAGAACAAAGATGAACAATGAAGAACAGTAGAGGAATTACCAAGAATCCTCTTGACAGATCCGGAAACCAATCGAAGATTGACTCCTTCTAGTTCTAATCCTATGTAGCTATGGTATACTAGAGATCTAGTTGATGTGGTGGCTCTAGGGCTTGATCAGAGACTCTCCTCCTGAGATTAGGGTTTGAAGAATTGAGAATGAGGGAGTGCCTCCTCCAGGGGCCAGGGGTCCTGCTTATATAGCCCCCTCAAGTGAACGTGGGCCGTCGGATCAAATCGACATTAATCGCACGGTTTTCCTTGATCCCTTAGGTCGGTGGAGCATAATCCACGAGACGGAGCCTGATTGGCTCTCAGGCCAGGGCGGGCGCCCTAGGGAGCAGGGCGGGCGCCCTGCCTCCGGGCCCGTTCGGCCTCCCGTTCGATCTCGTGGCTTCTGGAGTCTTCTAGATGATAGAAAATCGGTGAACACGTTATTATCTCTATGTAAACCCGACGTGTGGGCCTTTCCTTCATATTTTCTGATAACCCCCTGCAGAAACAGACAAACACCAAAACTCATGGAATTCTGTCAGATAAAACCCTAAGTCTAGGTGTTGGTTGCATTTGGATCCTTTTCTTTATTTATTTGATAACTATATTTGGTACTTAAGGACCGTCAACAATCAACATCATTTGCACCATCACCCTTTAGTTCCACTACTATCATCATGTTTATCCGTTGGTTCCATTAATCATAGTGTAGATCATGTTTAGTTAGAGCACTAGCATTCTACCCATATGCAAATAATCCCCATAGGAATCAAGGTACAGGTCATCAACTTGCTAGGAAGTCCTTATAGTCAAGCAATATTAGACACATGCATAATGAGTATGTTATATAATGAATAGGACAACAAGGTAGGCCCATGCTATACTTGCCTTAGTTAGCACACTCCTGCTAGTCCTGCTGGTCTTCGAAGTACTCCTGGTTCCCAATGTACTCCTCACCGTCTGAACTCGACCAACATGGCAACATACACATTTCAGGTGCATTCATACATAGCAAAAAAACCTATAATTAGAACAGTACACCAGCAGTATAAAAGCAAGATAAAAAGTTTAAGATAATATTCTACGTCTCGCTACGATCACATCGA
The DNA here is from genome assembly GCA_022457205.1 of Saccharum spontaneum. NCBI lineage: Eukaryota > Viridiplantae > Streptophyta > Magnoliopsida > Poales > Poaceae > Saccharum > Saccharum spontaneum. Next base: position 30,904,150 of record CM039584.1, read on the forward strand.
CGCGAAGTTCACGAAAAACGGAGCTACAACGCAAAAGTTACGCGCTAAACAAGGTTCCAAAACTAGCTATTAAACTAGACTTAATCGAGAAACTCAAAAGCTTCTAACAGGTCTATCAATAGCACTAGTGCGTAGATTACGAAATTACGAAACTAATGCAAGTTGAACGGGTCGATTCGGAGCTAAAATGACGATTTTATAAGCGTTTTACTACAGTGGCAATTCTGTAAATAAATCAAACTATTTTCGGATTTAAAATAAATCAAGGAAATTGGATTTTGAAATCCGACCAAGGACTGCGGGCAGAATAAAGAAGAAATCCGAGGGCTCTTTAGAAAGAAAACCCGCGAAGGAGTATCGGCTGATTTCGGCCGTTGATCTTGCGATGGATGGGCGGGATTAAATGGAGGGGGAGAAGAGAGATGCGGCCGCCGGAGGGGAGAACGGATGCGGCGGGGTCGCCATTGATGGCGGCGAGAACCTCACCGGCGTTGTCCAATTGAGCGCTACAGGGCTCGGTTTTCAAATTGGGAAGCACATGAGTGAAGAGGAGATGACGGCGAACTCGGTGGGGCACATCTCGCGGGCGGAGGACATCCCGCACGGAGTCGCCATGGCCGGCGGCGGAAAAGGGCTCGCCGGAGTGCACGGTTTGGGGCCACGGTCCACGGTTCGATGAACCGTGAGCACCGGGAGAGAGAGGGGAGCGGGGGGGTTCTCACCGCGGGGAAAAACAGGGCGGAGACGGCTTGGAGGAGGCTGTCCGCGCGGAGGGGCGGTTGAAAGCCCAAGTTTGGTTTTGGTAATTAATGACACCAAGTTGCTAATGCCATGTGTTAAGTGTTTTGAGTTAGGCATAAGCAACACATGTGATGAAGGTGTACGTGGCAAGGAGTGGTGGCCACAAGATCACAAAGAAATGGTGCATGGACATGAAATGTCGATCATGGTGGAGATGCACATAATATGATGGACATGATGATCAAGTGGAAGAGAAGGATCTAAGAGCGCAAGGCAAAGGTATAACCATAGGGTTTTCCTTTTGCCGGTCTAAGATGAGTAGAGAAGTGATTGACCGGATTTAGGATACATAGCCGACTATCAAGAGGGGCAATCACGGTTAGCTCGGGAATCAAGTGCCACTAGATCAATGTCTTGAGCATATGCATTAGGATCTAGTTGAGATCTAACATAACGCCTTGGAAAATGTTTGTGAAATGCTAACACACATGCACATGGTGGTGTACACTTGATGGTGTTAGCACTTTTGCGAAGGCGGTGGTGTTTAAGCTGTAGTAAGGAGTTTGGGGTTCGCTCTCCCTCCCGCCGAGCGTGCGAGCGTGGGATTCAGACGTTTTCGAGGAAATGAAATGCCTATTTTCTACTGCGCCGGAAGTCGGAAAAGAAACGGAGGCGAACGGCGGTCACTGTGGTGACCGGACGCTGCACCAGACGCGGTCTCGGTTTGACCGGACGCGTCCGGTCCGTTCAACACGGCGTGGGCGCTAGGGTTTGTGACCGGACGCTGGTCTGGCCTGACCAGCGCGTCCAGTCAGTTCACCTGTGCGCAGAAGAAGAGCGCGTGACCGGCGCGTCCGGTCCCTCACGGAACCGGAGCGTCCGGTCAGGCATCCAGAGGAGCGGAGTGCTGATCGGACGCGCGGCGCGTCCGGTCACGTACGATCAGACGCGTCCGTTCTCGACGGGAGCTTACTGGAACGCGACCGGACGCTGGCACTGTCGCGTCTGGTCAGACGCTGGGGCGCGTCCGGTCACGGCAACGGCTAGTTCTGACGCACATTGTTCACGGTTGTCTTGTAGTGACCGGACGCGTCCGTTCACCCTGACCGGTGCGTCCGGTCAGCGCGATTTTCACTGCGTCGTCCGTAACGGCTAGCTGCGTACCCCTTCGCTATAAATAGAGGGTGTCCGGGATTTGAGGGGAACTCTTGCACATTTTGAGACCTAGAAACATCCTTTGAGCTAGAGAACAACCCCTCCACTCATCTCTTTGCTTGGTTGCACATCTTGAGTGAGATTGAGTGAGATCCAAGTGCATTGCTTGAGAGTTGCATTCTAGAGGCACTTGATCTTCGAGTTGCTGCGGATTTCTTGTTACTCTTCCGTGTTTCCCGACACGGTAGACGGCTTGGAGCAGCGGAGGTGATTGAGCTCGCAATTGGAGATTGTTGGAGCCCTCACCAAGTGTTGTAAGGGGTTCTTGATCCTTCCCCGCAGGAGTTCGCAAATTGGATACTCTAGTGGAGCTCGTGGCTTGGAGGATCCCCATCTTGTGTGCGGTTGTGCGGCGCCCGCCGAGGGCTCGACTCTTGATAGTCGATTACTCGCGAACCGACAAGTGGGTGCATCGCCACAACGAGGAGTAGCTTGCCGGGAAGCAAGTGAACCTCGGTAAAAAATCTTGTGTCATCCCTTTGTCGAGGATTTCTCTTATGGTTAATCATTGTGATTGATTCTTCGAATGCATTACTTCTCTACTTTGTTGGTATAAGTATCAAGTCACTTACTCTTTACTTTCTTGTACTAGTTCTAGTGTAGTTTGCTTAGCGTAGCTTAGTGACTTAGTCTTGTTGGTGTGTATTAGAGATCATAGCCTTGTTTCACTAGAATTGTATAGGTGACTTGCATAGTATAGTTGAGCTAGTGCTAGATTTAGCTTAGCCATCTTTTATACTAACGTGGTTGTTTAGTGAAGCTTGTAGATTTTTAAATAGGCTATTCACCCCCCTCTAGCCATTTGGACCTTACAAGTGGTATCGGAGCCGAGGCACCGTTTATTTGAGGCTTAACAACCTACGGTGAAAAAGAAATGGCTCAATTAAGCTTGCACATCAACAACACCAAGAAGGCACCTCACTTTGATGGCACAAATTATGCATATTGGAAGGTTAAGATGACCGCACACCTCAAGTCAATCAATAGAGAAGTGTGGAAGGTCACCGAAACAAAATTTGAGGTTGCTAATCCGGAAGCACCTACACCGGTGGAAGAGAAGAAGCCTCAATGCAATGACATTGCCATTAGTGCTCTTCATGAGGCATTAGATGACAAGACATTTGAGCAAGTAAAGAACATTGAAATTGCTCATGATGCTTGGGCCAAGCTAGAAGAAACATTTGAGGGAACCGAAGGCACAAAGACCGCTAAAGCATATATCTTACAAGAAAAAATTTCAAGCTTTAAGATGCAAGATGATGAAAGTGTACCGGAGATGTTTCATAGATTGCAAGTCATTGTCAATGAGCTCAAGGCACTTGGTGAGGAAGTCAAGGACAACCAATTCTCTATGAAGTTCTTGAGAAGCTTGCCCAAGAGATTTGATACATTGATCACCGTGCTAGTGAGGACTACATTGAAGGATTCAACTCCTCAACAAGTATTCCAAGAAGTGATGACCGATGATTCATATAGAGAAGATGATGAGAAAGAGGAGTTGGTCAAAAAGAAGAAGGAAAGTGAGAAGAAGGATGATGAGAAGAAGAAGAGTGTGGCATTCAAAGCCACCACATCCAAGGGCAAATCTAAGATTGAATCATCAAGTGGTGAAGACTCAAGCTCTTGTGATAGTGATGACATTGATGAGAAGATGGCTCTCTTTGTCAAGCAATTTGGCAAGTTCATGAAGAAGAAAGGCTTTCGCGCAAGAAGGAGAAAGAACTCATCCAAGAAGAATGAGCATACCATGAGATGCTTTAGATGCCATAGCAAGGACCATCTCATTGCAAAGTATCCTTATGATAGTGATGATGAAGATGCTATCAAGAAGGAGAGGAAGAAGCAAAACAAGAAGCTAGAAAAGAAGGAAAGCTCTCATAAAAAGAAGAATGATTCTCATGTTGCTACATGGGATAGTGATGATTCCTCAAGTGATGATGAGGATGACAACAAGAGCAAGAAGAAGGGACATGCTAGCATTGCCATCCAAGAGAAGGTCTCCCTCTTCGACACTCCATCATGCTTCATGGCTAAGGCCGCTAAGGTATCATCTGACGATGAGAGTGATCATGATAATGCTAGTGATAGTGATAGTGATGAAGAAGAATTCACTAAAAATGAACTAATCACTATGCTAGAAGATTGCACTCAACATTTCAAAGAATCTAGAAAGGAGTGCAAGAGCTTGCTTAAGGAAAAGAAAAACCTTATGCAAGAACTTGATGAGCTTAGGGCATCTTATGAGAGTCTAAAGGTAGACCATAAGAAGCTTCAAAAAACTCACACTAAGCTTGAAGAAGCTCATTCCTCTCTAGTTGAAAAATGCGAAAACATGCCAACTAATGTTGAGAAAGCTAAAACTTGCAACATAGGCATATCATGTGATATAATTGATGAATCTTTTCATAAGCCTATTGTTGTTGCTCCCACTAACCCTTCATGTAGCGCATCTACATCATCCTCATCTAGTAGTGATGGTTTCACTTGTGACTCCTCACTTATAGTTGAGAATGAGAATCTCAAGAAGGAAGTAAAAGAGCTCAATCACACCTTAGCTAAGGCTTATGGTGGTGAGGACCGCTTGCTTATGTGCTTGGGTAGCCAAAGGGCATCTCTCTATAAAGAGGGATTGGGCTATAACCCCAAGAAAGGCAAGGCCGCTTTTGCTCCTCACAAGACTCGTTTTGTGAAGAACAATGGTAGCTATTGCAAAAGTTACAAGCATGATGGTCACATAGAGCAACATTGCATGAACAAGAAATCTAATGCTAATGTATCCTCAATTAAGTTTGATTCTTTTTATATACTTACCAAGGGTACAAATGGTGTTCATGCTAAGTTTATTGGTACACCATGGATGGGCTCAAAGAAGAAAGCCATTTGGGTACCAAAGAGCTTGGTCACTAACCTTGGAGGACCCAAACAAGTTTGGGTACCTAAAAAGAATTGATCTTATCTTGTAGGTCAATTACAAAGCCGGAGGAAGGCATTGGGTGCTTGATAGTGGGTGCACTCAACATATGACCGGGGATTCATGCATGTTCAAATCAATTGATACAAGTCAAAATGGTGGTTTTGATGGTATCACTTTTGGCAACAACAAGAAAGGCAAAGTCAAGGGGATTGGTAAAATTGCTATCTCAAATGACATGAGCATATCTAATATGTTGCTAGTTGAGAGCTTGGATTTCAATCTTTTGTCGGTGGCACAACTTTGTGATCTTGGCTTCAAGTGCATATTTGGTAGTGATGATGTTGAAGTCATAAGTGTTGATGGATCAAATTTGATATTCAAAGGATTTAGACATGGTAGCTTGTACTTGGTTGACTTCAATGATAGTGAGACACAATTGACATCATGCTTGCTTAGCAAATCTAGTATGGGTTGGTTGTGGCATAGAAGGCTTGGTCATGTTGGAATGAAACAATTGAACAAACTTTTGAGGCATGACTTAGTTAGAGGCTTGAAAGATGTAACTTTTGAAAAGGATAAACCATGTAGTGCTTGTCAAGCCGGCAAACAAGTTGGAAATACACATCCTAGTAAGAGTGAAATGAGCACATCAAAGGCATTTGAGTTATTGCACATGGACTTGTTTGGGCCAACAACATATACTAGCATTGGTGGCAACAAGTATGGTTTTGTGATTGTTGATGACTACACTAGATACACTTGGGTGTTCTTTCTCTATGACAAGAGTGATGTTTATGATCTATTCAAATCTTTTGTCAAGAGGGTGCAAAATGAGTTTGAGACTACCATCAAGAAGATAAGAAGTGACAATGGTAGTGAGTTCAAGAATACAAGAATTGAGGAATTGTGTGATGATCTTGGTATTGGACATCAATTCTCACCAACATACACTCCTCAATCCAATGGTGTAGTTGAAAGAAAGAATAGAACTTTGATTGACATGGCTAGATCAATGCTTAGTGAATACAATGTGAGTCATTCATTTTGGAGTGAAGCCATCAACACAGCTTGCTATTGTAGCAACCGTCTCTATTACCATGGGAAGCTTGGGAAGACACCATATGAGCTATTGAATGGAAGAAAGCCCAACATTGCTTACTTTAGAGTATTTGGTTGCAAATGCTATATTCTCAAGAAAGGCACTAGATTGAGCAAGTTTGAAAAGAAATGTGATGAAGGGTTCCTACTTGGTTATTCTACCACAAGCAAAGCATATAGAGTTTGGAATCTCACAAATGGCACCTTGGAAGAAGTTCATGATGTTGAGTTTGATGAAACCCAAGGATCTCAAAATGAAGCTCAAAACCTTGATGATGTGAGAGGAGATCAATTGTCAAATGCAATGAAGTATATGGACATTGGTGACATAAGGCTGAGGCAAGTTGATGATAATGATGATATTCATGTGATCAACCAAAGTGTGCAAATTGATACAAATCAAGCAAGCTCTAGTGGTTCTCTTGATGAAGTGCAAGATCAAGGTCAAGCTAGTGGAAGCAATCAACTCCCAATACTCCAACCTACTAGTATTGCAAGAGATCATCCATTGGATCAAATCATTGGTGGAATTCAAAGTGGTGTTCAAACTAGATCAAGGCTAGCATCCTTTTGTGAGCATTACTCATTTGTGTCACTTGAAGAACCTAAGAAAATAGAAGATGCTTTGAAGGATTCCGATTGGATAAATGCAATGCATGAAGAACTAAACAACTTTGCTAGAAATCAAGTTTGGGAACTTGTTGAGAGGCCAAAGAACTACAATGTGATTGGTACCAAATGGGTCTTTAGAAACAAGCAAGATCAAGATGGCATGGTTGTAAGGAACAAAGCAAGATTAGTAGCACAAGGATACCCTCAAGTTGAGGGTCTTGACTTTGGAGAGACATATGCACCGGTTGCAAGATTGGAGGCTATTAGAATCTTATTAGCATATGCTTGTGCACACAACATCAAGCTCTATCAAATGGATGTCAAGAGTGCATTTCTCAATGGCTACATCAATGAGGAAGTTTATGTTGAGCAACCTCCCGGTTTTGAAGATGATAAGAAGCCCGACCATGTTTTCAAGCTAAAGAAGGCATTGTATGGTTTAAAGCAAGCACCTAGAGCTTGGTATGAGAGATTGAGGGACTTTCTTCTCTCTAAAGGGTTCAAGATGGGAAAGGTTGACACCACTCTCTTCACCAAGAAGCTTGGAAATGACTTGTTTGTGTTGCAAATCTATGTGGATGACATTATCTTTGGATCAACAAATCAAGACTTTTGTGAAGAGTTTGGAAAAATGATGGCAAATGAGTTTGAGATGTCTATGATTGGAGAGCTTAGTTACTTCCTTGGACTTCAAATCAAGCAAATGAAGAATGGCACTTTTGTAAGTCAAGGCAAGTACATCAAGGACATGATCAAGAAGTTTGGATTACAAGATGCTAAGCCAATGAGTACACCAATGGGCACAAATGATCAATTGGGTATTGATGCTAGTGGCAACATGGTAGATCAAAAGCAATACCAGTCTATGATTGGAAGTTTGCTATATGTCACCGCTTCTAGGCCGGATGTGATGTTTAGTGTGTGCAAGTGTGCAAGATATCAAGCTTCACCTAGAGAAAGTCACTTGAAAGCAACCAAGAGGATATTGAGATATCTTAAGGGCACTCATGATGTTGGATTATGGTTTCCAAAGGGGTCTAATTTTGAGTTGATTGGATATTCGGACTCCGACTATGGTGGATGCAAGATTGATAGAATGAGCACAAGTGGCACTTGTCAATTTCTTGGAAGGTCTCTTGTTTCATGGTCATCAAAGAAATAAAATAGTGTTGCACTATGTACCGCCGAAGCCGAATACATTAGTGCCAGTAGTTGTTGTGCACAATTGCTTTGGATGAAGGCCACTTTGAATGACTTCGGAATAAAATTCAAGAATGTTCCGTTGTTTTGTGACAATGAAAGTGCAATCAAGATGACACAAAATCCGGTTCAACATTCAAGAACGAAGCACATTGACATAAGGCATCACTTCATAAGAGACCATCAACAAAAGGGTGATATTAGCATTGAGAGCATTGGCACCGAAGATCAACTAGCCGACATATTCACAAAGCCACTTGATGAGAAAAGATTTTACAAGTTGAAGAATGAATTGAACATACTTGACTTCTCCAACTTGAAATGAGTGCACCCCCACATTCTTATATGACATGCCTCTCCTCCGACATAGCAAGGTAAAGTTGTTTGGCATATCATCCATACTTTGCTAAGGACATGTTTAGAACATATAGACATATTTGCATGACAAATAGGCTCATTCATGAAGATCAAATGAGTTTAATGTATATATGGTACCACTATTGCTTCTATGTTTTGATTGATCTAGTGGTAGCATATGACATGTTTGTGGGCTTGCAAACCTAGTGTTGAATCTAGAAAATGAGCTCATGATGTGTAATTCAACATGGTCAAGATAACCCTTATACTTTATGAGGTGTGAAGAAGCTTGCCCTTGGATCAAACCGAATTACATATTCTAGGCAAGTGATCTAGATTGAACCATAATTTGGACTCCCTCATATTAATTGACTTAACTCTCACTAAAATTGGCACCTTTTTGGTGATTGTTGACAAAGGGGGAGAGAAAAGTCACAAAGATAGATAAGTCACAAAGATAAAAAGTTAAGTTGCAAAGGGGGAGAGAATGACATTGGAAAGGGATCAATTAAAATTGAGCACACAAGCAGGGGGAGCAAGCTCATGAATTATTTGTTGCATTTGTATGTGCATTAACATGATGATTTGTTGCATTGTAAAGCTTAAGTTCATATTCATGTTTGTATGGTGATTGCTAGAAATAGAACTTGAATGATGATTTGTTGTGAGTAGCTTTACGAGTGGTATCTAGACACCTTTTGCTTATAATGTTGATCTCACGGGGTACTTTAGTGTTTGTGATCTTTACAAGTGATATATTACAAGTGGTGTCTAGCTACATCGATGCTAAGGATGGTATAAAGGCAACTCCGATTGCTATCACGCTTCAAAGGTCCATTCTATATACCTTAGCATCAATTTGATAGTAGTAACTCTCTCAAAATTCGAATCCATACATATGTGCACAAATTGAACCAAACTCATGGAAGCACATATGTAGGGGGAGCTAATACTATCGAAATTGAAAAATTGATTTCATTTCATATCTTTGTGATGGTTGTCATCAATTACCAAAAAGGGGGATATTGAAAGCCCAAGTTTGGTTTTGGTAATTAATGACACCAAGTTGCTAATGCCATGTGTTAAGTGTTTTGAGTTAGGCATAAGCAACACATGTGATGAAGGTGTACGTGGCAAGGAGTGGTGGCCACAAGATCACAAAGAAATGGTGCATGGACATGAAATGTCGATCATGGTGGAGATGCACATAATATGATGGACATGATGATCAAGTAGAAGAGAAGGATCTAAGAGCGCAAGGCAAAGGTATAACCATAGGGTTTTCCTTTTGCCGGTCTAAGATGAGTAGAGAAGTGATTGACCGGATTTAGGATACATAGCCGACTATCAAGAGGGGCAATCACGGTTAGCTCGGGAATCAAGTGCCACTAGATCAATGTCTTGAGCATATGCATTAGGATCTAGTTGAGATCTAACATAACGCCTTGGAAAATGTTTGTGAAATGCTAACACACATGCACATGGTGGTGTACACTTGATGGTGTTAGCACTTTTGCGAAGGCGGTGGTGTTTAAGCGGTAGTAAGGAGTTTGGGGTTCGCTCTCCCTCCCGCCGAGCGTGCGAGCGTGGGATTCAGGCGTTTTCGAGGAAATGAAATGCCTATTTTCTACTGCGCCGGAAGTCGGAAAAGAAACGGAGGCGAACGGCGGTCACTGTGGTGACCGGACGCTGCACCAGACGCGGTCTCGGTTTGACCGGACGCGTCCGGTCAGTTCAACACGGCGTGGGCGCTAGGGTTTGTGACCGGACGCTGGTCTGGCCTGACCAGCGCGTCCGGTCAGTTCACCTGTGCGCAGAAGAAGAGCGCGCGACCGGCGCGTCCGGTCCCTCACGGAACCGAAGCGTCCAGTCAGGCGTCCAGAGGAGCGGAGTGCTGATCGGACGCGCGGCGCGTCCGGTCACGTACGATCGGATGCGTCCGTTCTCGACGGGAGCTTACTGGAACGCGACCGGACGCTGGCACTGTCGCGTCCGGTCAGACGCTGGGGCGCGTCCGGTCACGGCAATGGCTAGTTCTGACGCGCATTGTTCACAGTTGTCTTGTAGTAACCGGACGCGTCCGTTTACCCTGACCAGTGCGTCCGGTCAGCGTGATTTTCGCTGCGTCGTCCGTAACGGCTAGCTACGTACCCCTTCGCTATAAATAGAGGGTGTCCAGGATTTGAGGGGAACTCTTGCACATTTTGAGACCTAGAAACATCCTTTGAGCTAGAGAACAACCCCTCCACTCATCTCTTTGCTTGGTTGCACATCTTGAGTGAGATTGAGTGAGATTCAAGTGCATTGCTTGAGAGTTGCATTCTAGAGGCACTTGATCTTCGAGTTGCTGCGGATTTCTTGTTACTCTTCCGTGTTTCCCGACACGGTAGACGGCTTGGAGCAGCGGAGGTGATTGAGCTCGCAATTGGAGATTGTTGGAGCCCTCACCAAGTGTTGTAAGGGGTTCTTGATCCTTCCCCGCGGGAGTTCGCAAATTGGATACTCTAGCGGAGCTCGTGGCTTGGAGGATCCGCATCTTGTGTGCGGTTGTGCGGCGCCCGCCGAGGGCTCGACTCTTGATAGTCGATTAGCTCGTGAACCGACAAGTGGGTGTATCGCCACAACGAGGAGTAGCTTGCTGGGAAGCAAGTGAACCTCGGTAAAAAATCTTGTGTCATCCCTTTGCCGAGGATTTCTCTTGTGGTTAATCATTGTGATTGATTCTTCGAATGCATTACTTCTCTACTTTGTTGGTATAAGTATCAAGTCACTTACTCTTTACTTTCTTGTACTAGTTCAGTGTAGTTTGCTTAGCGTAGCTTTTATCACATAGGAGTAAGTAGCTTAGTGACTTAGTCTTGTTGGTGTGTATTAGAGATCATAGCCTTGTTTCACTAGAATTGTATAGGTGGCTTGCATAGTATAGTTGAGCTAGTGCTAGATTTAGCTTAGCCATCTTTTATACTAACGTGGTTGTTTAGTGAAGCTTATAGATTTTTAAATAGGCTATTCACCCCCCCCTCTAGCCATTTGGACCTTACAGCGGTCGGTGGAGCTCGGAGACCTCGGGGCGGCGGTTCTCACGGGCACGGCGACGCGAGAGGGAGCGGGGAAAAACAACAGCGGATGCAGGGTCGGCCTCGGCTTCCTTTTGTAGAGGCAAGGGCGCGGGGAGGACGCTCCCACGACGCGGAACGTGGGCGCGGTGCGGTTGCGGCTGACCAGCGCGGGTGCGGGACGTGCGGGAGGAAGGGGGCGGCTCTGACTGGCGGGGCCGGGATGGCAGCGGCTAGGCGCGGGACGGAGGCGCGGCAGCGGTTGCTGGCCGAAGCTGGGCCGGCGCGCTTGCTGGGCCAAGCAGGCCGAAGCAGTTGCGGTGCGGGAGGGAGGAACGAAGCTGGGCTGGCGGCTGGCGAGGAAAGAAATGGGCCAGCGCAAGGAAGGGCCTACGGGCCGAAACTGAGGAAGGGAAGGAATGGAAGGAAATTTCCTTTTTCTTTTTATAAATAAAATTTTCCAATCTCATTTTCAAAAGGTTTTTAAAATCTTTTAGCATTTGAAACAAAACCACCCATCACAGAAATAAATATGCAACAGCATGAGTGCATCAACATGTTTCTATCCTTATGTTTATTTTAAATTTCATAAAAGAAAATATTATTTCCTAAATTCAAATTCCCACAAAATGCAAATTAATCACTTTTCTCCTTTTTCAAAAATATGCAAAATTTAGGGTGTTACAATTCTACCCCCCTTAAGATGAATCTCGTCCTCGAGATTCGGAAGACGTCGACAAAAGAGATGCAGATTCTCCGCATTTGGATCTTTTCACTTTCTCGAGTAGTTTGATTCTCCACTTTACTATTCCACGCTGCTTTGCCTGTCGTTACAACCTTAATCCAAATAACTTACTCATCTATTTCCAAAACTTTGACAGGGTACTTTGTATAGGCAAGATTCTTCTTTTACACTTAACTCCTCATAGATGGTCCAACGAATTAACAATTGTGACCAAAGGATACCAGTCACATGATGGTGACTTCTCAACCATAGGGATAACTAATTCTTTCAGGTGGAGTACTTGAATGTAAGAAACCTTCATCTTGTTACTTCTTCACTCGGCTACCCCCCTTAAGAAAAGATCAACCAGGGGACACCAAAGTGTAGGTTGCTCCTTCTTCTCGATAAGGTAACTAGCATAAAGGCCTTCTGACATCTCAAAGAAACTCATGTGCAAGGGTATGATCAAATAACCTGAAATTTCTCACGAGCAGGAAAACAGCAGCACAGTAAAATGGCTATAACTCTGGTTCCATAAATCCAATGAGGTTGTAGTTTATACCGTTGGAAAGCTTATCAAATTCCCTACAACTCTCTTATAGAACAGGTTTCCAAATTCGGCAGCTAAGTTGGCCAAAAACAGGGCACAACACAAACTGTTCCAGGTTGCTGACAGCACAGTTACTTCTTCTTGTGGTTTTCATAATTCCAAAACTATGATAGCTATCAGGGTGATTCTTGTGGTAACAGAAAGTTATCGAAGTCTACTGTTGTCCAGAATTTTCTCCATAATTTATGGTTTGCCGAAAGCTGAGATATAAACTGATAAGGACAGGTGGCTCTGAAAGACAGGATGGAGGTAACAACAGAAAACCACGACCCACTATTTATTTCGTAAATCCTTATACCTTAGACATAAACTAAATGAAATTGTGGACAACCCCACAAGATCATTACACTCATTACAAAATGCAACTCAAGCATAAACATAAGCACAAAGCAACTAAGCACTTTAAGTTCACAATCCACACATTAAGACTAACTGACTCTACTCACTTCGCTACTAACGATTTTATTACACAAGGGACATAAACTTCTAATTCTTAAACACGGTGTGACTGCAGCGGCATCCGGGGTAGCATCTCTTACGTGGGAATGAACGGGACACATCCTCCACTTCATTGATCTTGGGTAGACCAGCATGACTCCTCCACTCATCATTCTCATCAAGGGCTTCCTCATAGTGTTGCCTTACTTCTGCCAACTCTAGTTGACTGTCTTCTAGCTTCTGATGCAGGGCTTGGATGGTCAAGGCCATCTCCTTTAATTGTTCATTCTGCTCTGTACTAGGATCAGCCATTACACTTTGCAATCTGCCTGGCAGGCGTCGAGGAAAATACTTTTGCATGTCATCCTTCATCTCTTCATAGTGTTTCCCATGATATACCAAAAGAGATTAATGAGCAGCATCAGATATGCCAGCATGCATGTCGAAGCGATCAGCGGGAGACGAGTGAATGGATTCCACCACACGTGAACCAGTAAACTCATTCACCCTCGTGATGTGTGCTTCTATGCTCCAGTGGCTCTCATACTTGGGGTGAGTCCACTTAGTGCATTTATATTCCACCTTGGCTTGTTGATTAGGGTAGTAGTCATGCAATATACGTGCAAGTCGAGGATGGAAGAAAGCCTCGCCACTGAAGGGCGTGGTAAGGTACTCCTTGCGCCAACAAGTGTGTCTTGATGTGGCAGGAAGAGCTTCTCCATACTGAGGTTCTGTTAATCCATACCCACTAGTCAAGCACGGTCTTCCAGAGCTGACGTGAGCGATCTTCTCATTATGAACCATCTGTTTATGATATAGGTGGAGAGGGAAGGGTTAGAACAGAGACAAAGTTTGTATAACAAAATAGGGACAAAAGTGAAAATAACTTTAGCAAATAACAAGGTTAGAGAGTAAGCAAGAAATAAGAGAAGACATAAGCACCCTAAACGACCAGTGCTATCTAGGCTTGCGTCCTACAGTCAGCATTGCTCTGATACCACTTTGTAGCACCCGGTTTTAAGAACAAAACCAGATACACACCATATGTGAGCTCAGGAAGTCAAATCTCACATATAGCTACAAATAAGGGTAATATCAAATGACAATGCTTAAGATATAACGTACTTATTATAAAAGATATAACCTTATATAACAAACAGCGGAAAGACAGCTCCGGTCTTTAGGTGAAAACTCCACTCCACAGGGACAACTGACTGGTTGATCACAAGCCTAACTGCTCCAATCTCTGACAATCTGGTACCCATCCGGGATTTTTCCAAAGTATTGAAAAATAAACAAGCGTGAGTACATTTCGTACTCCACAAGCATAACATGGGGATTCATGAGGCTCAAAAGGCAGACTCGGTTTACTGCATTTAGCATTTTAGTAAGTCAACATTTTGTTATCGATCAAAATCAAATTATGCTTAAGCTCCCAAATTAACCCACGTGATCATATACTAGAATTAAATAAAGTTATTGATCAACATTAAATCATCATCATCGTCAACATCATCATAATACCATCATAGTTCACCATGAACAACAACATCATAAGTAACCAGTTATTCTGTGAGTTTTCTGGGCCGCTCGTGACCGTGAGCATGGCTGTTATAACAGTTTTAACACTCTGCAGAGGTTGTGCATCTTTACCCGTGAGTCGTGTTACCCATATGCCCAGGTTAATTACTCCCATAACACTTCCAAGGTGAGCGGGCAGGGTACACTATGAAGCCTTCTATAGGTCTCGTCTAACAAGTTAGGGCCGCGAGGTTTCCTCGGCAGGCAGATATAGAGAACCCCCCTTTCGATGGCACAATTCCCGCAGGCTATACACATCTGAACAGAGGCAGTTCTATACCCAACGTGGCAAGCCCCTCTTGCGCCCTTTCGGGTAACCTCTAACAAGCTAGAAAAGATCCTATTACTGAGCTAAAGTCAGAGCCATATAACTCTCACGGTTGCACTGTATGTCCCAGCTTTTGCCCTACAGATAAGTCCTTATGGAGGGTTTAGGGCAACATGATCAACATCATTTGCACCATCACCCTTTAGTTCCACTACTATCATCATGTTTATCCGTTGGTTCCATTAATCATAGTGTAGATCATGTTTAGTTAGAGCACTAGCATTCTACCCATATGCAAATAATCCCCATAGGAATCAAGGTACAGGTCATCAACTTGCTAGGAAGTCCTTATAGTCGAGCAATATTAGACAGATGCATAATGAGTATGTTATATAATGAATAGGACAACAAGGTAGGCCCATGCTATACTTGCCTTAGTTAGCACACTCCTGCTGGTCCTGCTGGTCTTCGAAGTACTCCTGGTTCCCAACGTACTCCTCACCGTCTGAACTCGACCAACACGGCAACATACACATTTCAGGTGCATTCATACATAGCAAACAAACCTATAATTAGAACAGTACACCAGCAGTATAAAAGCAAGATAAAAAGTTTATGATAATATTCTACGTCTCGCTACGATCACATCGACGCGAAGTGCACGAAAAACGGAGCTACAACGCAAAAGTTACGCGCTAAACAAGGTTCCAAAACTAGCTATTAAACTAGACTTAATCGAGAAACTCAAAAGCTTCTAACAGGTCTATCAATAGCACTAATGCGTAGATTACGAAATTACGAAACTAATGCAAGTTGAACGGGTCGATTCGGAGCTAAAATGACGATTTTATAAGCGTTTTACTACAGTGGCAATTCTGTAAATAAATCAAACTATTTTTGGATTTAAAATAAATCAAGGAAATTGGATTTTGAAATCCGACCAAGGACTGCGGGCGGAATAAAGAAGAAATCCGAGGGCTCTTTAGAAAGAAAACCCGTGAAGGGGTATCGGCTGATTTCGGCCGTTGATCTTGCGATGGATGGGCAGGATTAAATGGAGGGGGAGAAGAGAGATGCGGCCGCCGGAGGGGAGAACGGATGCGGCGGCGTCGCCATTGACGGCGGCGAGAACCTCGCCGGCGTTGTCCAATTGAGCGCTACAGGGCTCGGTTTTCAAATTGGGAAGCACAGGAGTGAAGAGGAGATGATGGCGAACTCGGTGGGGCACATCTCGCGGGCGGAGGACATCCCGCACGGAGTCGCCATGGCCGGCGGCGGAAAAGGGCTCGCCGGAGTGCATGGTTCGGGGCCACGGTCCACGGTTCAATGAACCGTGAGCACCGGGAGAGAGAGGGGAGCGGGGGGTTCTCACCGCGGGGAAAAACGGGGCGGAGACGGCTCGGAGGAGGCTGTCCGCGCGGAGGGGCGGTCGGCGGAGCTCGGAGACCTCGGGGTGGTGGTTCTCACGGGCACGGCGACGCGAGAGGAAGCGGGGAAAAACAACAGCGGATGCGGGGTCGGCCTCGGCTTCCTTTTGTAGAGGCAAGGGCGTGGGGAGGACGCTCCCATGACGCGGAACGTGGGCGCGGTGCGGTTGCGGCTGACCGGCGCGGGTGCGGGACGTGCGGGAGGAAGGGGGCGGCTCTGACTGGCGGGGCCGGTGAAAGGATCAAGATGCCCAAGAGGGGGGGTGAATTGGGCTTTTCTAAAAATTAATTGCAAGAATTAAATCCTACAAGCCGGAATTCACCCCTAGTGCCTACTTGTGTTCCTAGAGATTCTACCGGTAAAAGTTTTGCACCCTAGTTTCCAAACCTAGTCTAGCATGGCAATTCTATGAAAGTAAATCAAGCAATGAAAGTAAAAACGAGAATGTAAATGCTTGAATGTAAGGGCAAGGAACACGACGATGTTTTTCTGAGGTATCAGAGAGTCGCCACTCCCCACTAGTCCTCGTTGGAGCACCCGCGCAAGGGTGTAGCTCCCCTTTGATCCACGCAAGGATCAAGTGCTCTCTACGGGCTGATTCTTCGACACTCTGTCGCGATGAATCGCCCGAAACCGCTCACAAGATGAGTTGGGTCATCCACAAGCTCCGCCGGATGATCACCAAACTCCCAATCACCACCAAGCCGTCTAGGTGATGGCGATCACCAAGAGTAACAAGCTAGAACTCTCACTTGACCACAACGAGCCTAAATGAGAAGGTGGATGCACACTTGCTACTCTCTAATCGCTAGTGAGGAACTCTCAAGCTTTGATTCTCAAAACACAATCCTCACTAGAGCTCTTGCACTCCCTTGCACTCCAAAGGTGTTTCTCAGCTGAACAAATGAGCAAGAGAGCTCTAAAAGAGGTGGTGGGGATGTATTTATACACCCCACAGTCGAAACGAACCATTACCTGCCAACTCAGCAAAATACGGGCTGACCGGACGCGCCGGTCGAAGTGACCGGACACGCCGGTCACTCGTAATGGTCGAAATCCGAAATCTCGGCTGAGTGACCGGACACGTCCGTTCGTGCAGGGAGCTTACTGTAACGAGACCGGACGCGTCCGGTCGTCGTAGGACCTTACTGGAACATGACCGGACGCGCCGATCACACCCAGGTCGCGTCCGACGGATGTTTTCCCTTAAGGTGACACGTGTCGGTCCTGACCACTGCATCCGATCCTCGCAAGGGCCACGTCCGGTCATCAGCGCCGAAACGCAGTCGCGGATTTGAACTGACCGGACGCGTCCGGTCAAGCCGAGAGCCGCGTCCGGTCAAGGGAAAAACACCCTAAACTCTCCGAAACGCGACGCAACTTGAACCAAGTTGCTTCCAACTGAACTTTGAGCTATTCTAGAGCTGCCTAGTGCTAAGTTTAACAAGTGTGCACCACACCTAAACATAGGACTCACTTAGGTCAAGCTACCCGCTCATGCTCCCCTTTATAGTACGGCCAAAGGAGAAAAACGAAGATCCTAACGACTATTCCGAATGTATCTCAACACCTCGACATCCGGAACTAACCGTCCTTAATCTTGACGTCACTCTTTTAAAAACCGAAACGATTTCCATCAAGGGGCATGAATACCATGGTGCCCAAAGCAGTTATTACCTCCATGACCTAACTTACCAAAGTTTCTGCAAAACACACGTTAGTCATGGTAATAAAGCGTTGTCATCAATTGCCGAAACCAAACCTCGGGGCCTAGATGCTTTCAATCTCCCCCTTTTTGGTGATTGATGACAACACTAAGAATCAAAAGATAGGAGTTGAGGTTTTCGAGCATGCTTGGTTCACATAAGCAAAAAGCAATAAGCACAAAGGGTTAGGAATTGCTTATGTGCCCCAAGCCAAAAGTGTGTACTGATAAGATAAGACATAAAGCGTTAGTACACATAAAGATATAGCTCATAAGAAATCAGAGTAAGGCACGGAAGCACAACCTTAGAGCTATAATTAAACAAATGACATGAATTAACACAGTGACTAGATAAACCATTAGACTCAAAGTATCTCACACGACCACATGTCACACGAATGCAATGATTGTAAAGTAAACATGATGCATGAATGAAGTACACAAATAAAAACGAAAACCCTCTATCAAAACTCCCCCTGAAACTACTCTCTCTCCCCCTTTGGCATCAACCGCCAAAAACTAGTCTAAGGATCTGACGGGGGAACAGACGGAGTCGTGTCGGGTGCCGAGGTGCGCGGAGTAATCACGAAGTGCAGAGTGTCTCCCTCGGAATCGGAGCTATCTGGCTGACCCTCTGAAGAAGCACGTGGCTGTGAAGCGGTCTGGGTCTGAGCAGCAGGAACAGGTACTAACGTGGTAGCAACAAGTGGAGCAGTCTCTATGACCTGAGCCTGTAGCGAGCCAATAGCTGGGCGATCGGTCGAGGCAACTGACGAAGGAACAGTCTCTGTAGTGTCCATCCCTGTCACAGGAGGAACAGTTGCCTCTGAAGCTGACAACCCTAAAGAAGTAGCAAAGGTAGTGTGCGAGGGCGTCGGCTGACCAGTCAACTCGCTGTATGTGTGCGAGGGCGAGGGCGTGTAACTCGGGGACTGGAACGACTGGGGGACCTGCTGCTGTGGAGAGGTGAACTGAAAGCTCGGCTGTCCCTGACTCGACGGACCACTGGACTGTAAAGCTGGAGTCAGGACAGAAGTAGGTGGAGGAACCCCAACAGTGACTAGGTGACGCAGAAGGTCCAAATACTGCTGCTGACTGGCTGCACTCTGTCGCTGCATCTCGTACTGTTGACGCTGCATCTCAACTTGCTGGCGCTGGATCTCTAGCTGCTGTCTCTGGAACTCGTCCTGTCAAGCCTGTATCTGTGCTAGCGCTGCAGCTGTGTCCTGAGCCTGTCTCTGTATCTGCTGCTCCTGTCGTTCCTGTGCCTAGGTCAGCCTCTCAAGGATAGCCACCATGGCTGGATCTGAGTGGGAGGCTGAACCAGAGCCACCGGCCTCGTGGTCGTGAGGCCGAGGAGACCGATACCTGGGGATGGGCTGATAGTCCTCGTCAGTGCTGTCAGAGGCCTCATCCTCAGCTAGATCAGCAGGCTGAGCATCAAGATCGGCAAGCTCTGCCTCAGCAAGTCCCTCAACTGTGGCGTCCTACTCAGCTGCTGTCTCTGGAACCTCAGGTCTCTCGCGCTGTCCTGGCACTGGAGCCTGCTCTCTCGTAACTGACGCCCATAGCTGACGGATATCATACTCAGGAAAAGCGGTGGTAGTATCGGATATCTCAACTCTGATCTCTGCAGGAAGCTGAAGGGCAGATCTGATGATGAAGCAAATCCACTGAGCATAGGGCAGCTGACGATGTCCCTTGAAGCCCTCAGCTAGGGTGTCCTCCATCTCACTAAGCATAAGATCCCAAACGTCAAAAGGTGTCTGTGAGAGGAGGTGGTGAACAACCCATAGCTGCATCCTAGTCAATCCCTCTCTGTAGCCAAGCCTGGGAAGAAGAGTACGTCTGACTATAGCATCCAGGACTCTGGCTAGTGGTGTCAAGCTGGCAGGAGTGCGACGAGACCCTTCGCCAAAAGGCTCACGGAAGCAGGGTCGAATCAAATCAGTAGGTGGCACTGTCCCACCGTGAGGGCGTCTGGGTGGAGGAGTCTGACCAAAGCAGAGCTGATGAATCTTCGTATCTGAAGCTGGGAGTCTGAGAATCTCCCGCACTCTAGTGCTGTACAGTCTGTGGTCGCGGCCTCGGAATGCAAAGTGTATGAACTCATGGGTAGGATCAATCCATAGTGAAGCATAGAACTCTCTAACCCATGTGCCGCAGTATGCACCTGTCCGTCCAAGAAAATCTGACAGGCCTAGCAGAAAAGATAGGTGCAGACGAAGCTGCTCTCCTACAACCTCAACAAGTGACTCAAGGCGACAGACCCTCTGTGGTCGAAAAGCAATGCCGCTGTCAACAAGGGCTCTGTAAAAATCTTCCTGTAGAGGAGTATAGAAACCCTCTGAAGCTCTGGAGTCCCTCTGAGGTGGGAACCACCGGCTGACCTCAACAAACCTCAAGCTCTGCACATGACGTGTTGTAGCACCCCTCAAGTCAAAGTGCTCGACCGGGGGTGAACCTCTAGCCCTGGGAGGAGGACGTGCTCCATGACGCTGGCCCTCTGGCCTAGGAGTCACCTGAGCTCGTGTGCGTGTGGAGCGGCGACGCGGTGGAGACTGAGCTGGCTGCTCCTCTGTCTCCTCTGGAGCCTCTGCAGGTGGATCGACTGATATAGCATCTGCAGCCCCTGTGTCCTCAGTGCCCTCAGTGGCCTCTGTAGCCTCTGTACCAAGCTGTCAACCTTCAAGATGAAAGCGACGCTCGCCAATGCGTATGCCACTGCTCCTGCCTCCCCTCTCTGCCTGCTCTGCTGCATCAGCAACTGCCTGAGCGATCTCTGCATCGGTAAGTGTCTTCTTCTTCTTTCTGGCCATGATCTTGATGCGCTTTCCACGCGCAACCTCAGACAGACAAGGAGGACTGTCGTCCCCGTCACTAGGAGCACCACCGGCGTTCTTGCAAAGGACCATGCTGTCAAGCTGTCGGAAAGCCTCTGAAAGATGGTGAAATGACACTCGAGAGGCTTGGCCTCAATTCGTATCCGCAGGCTTGGCCTCGGATTCAGCAAACTGAGATCACCCTGACACACCGACAAACTCGCTCGGATCGACGAGAAGACGGTGATGGGGTAAGACGACCTAGATCGCGAGACTTCCCGAATTCGCCGGACGAGCTCTGATTTGTCGAAACACGAGATAATTAGGATCACAATGAAACAGTTACGACAAACCCTAGCGAGGAGGTCAAGGTGACGTGAAACAACCTCACGAAGAAGACGACGCGCGACGAAACCTCGATGACGAACGGCCGAAACGACGTTACGCGAACCCTAGGGTTAGGGTTAGGGCAACTCATGACGAAAACCGATCGGAGGCGTGCGCGAGGCGGTCAACGGTCGGAGGCGAGGCTGGTAGGCACGGGCGCGGCTCACCGGCGGCGGTGGTGCGGCTGCGCGGTGGTGGCGCGGGCAGGCGCGGGCTGGCGCGCACGCGCGGGCGAGGAGGAGCGGTAGGGCAGCACGGCAAGGCTCGCCGGAGAGGAGGTAGAAGGCGAGGCGCGGCGGCTCCGGCGAGAAGTGGCGATTTCGGCAGATTAGGGCACGGCGGCGGCGAATCGCGGGCGGATGAAGAAAAACGGGCTGAAGACGAACCGTTATATGAGGGGTTAGATCCGCTCGTCACGCGATGACCGGACGCGGTGGTCGATATGACCGGACGTGGTGGTGCAGCGTCCGGTCACACTCCAGTAAGCTCCTAGAGCGACCGGACGCGTCCGGTTAGGACTGACCGGACGCGGACAGAGTCCGGTCGAGGGGTACTCGGGAAAGTCTCGCGAATGACCGGACGCGGTGGTGGTAACCAGGACCGGACGCGGTGGTCAACAGCAGCGCATCCGGTGCAGCGTCCGGTCACTAGATCGGGACTTGGTCTTCTGGACGACCGGACGCGCTGGTGGTCGCCGGGACCAGACGCGGTGGTGAAGCATCACTGCGTTCGGTGCAGCGTCCGGTCCAGCGTCCGGTCACTGTTTTTCGCCCTTCTTCGTTCCGAACTTCGACGCGACTTCTCCCAATCAAGTTCCAATTCAAAGAGACACAAATAAACACCAATTGGAACCTGATATGAGTGACCTCACTCAAACCCTCAAGTTTTTCAAAATAGATTGCCTTAGGCTAGTATTATTTTTAAGAAAATAGGCAATAAACACCCGAGGAGCAACGTATGGCCATGCAATAGAGTTTTTGAACCTTTTAGGAGCGTCAAAATGCACTCTCTACCCATGGACGAACACAGAGGTTGCTCAAAGCCAAACCGAAAAGAAATGAAAAACTAACAACCATGCACATGCAATGCAATACAAGAAAGTAAAGCTAGGTTGCTTGTCAAGTTTGATCCACGGTTAGGCTTCTTCACACCTCCAAAGGAGGGTTATCGTAACCGTGTTAGTCAAGCCCTAGATGCATTGCGATAAGATAAACATGGCATATAATACAATGCAATGCAAGGGACAACACAAGCTCATTTTTTAAAGTTGCTAGAATCAAGCACATTGAGTTCACTTCTTAACCTACAAAAGGTGGCCTCATCCAAAGGTTTAGTGAAGATATCCGCTAATTGATTTTCACTTCTTACACCTTCTAGTGATATGTCATTTTTAGCAACGTGATCTCTTAGAAAGTGATGGCAGATATCAATGTGCTTGGTGCGAGAGTGTTGTACCGGATTGTTGGCAATTTTAACGGCACTTTCATTATCACATAAAAGTGGCACCTTTTCAAAAACAATTCCGTAGTCTAGGAGGGTTTGTTTCATATATAAGATTTGTGCACAACAAGCCCCCGCGGCAATGTATTCCGCCTCGGCGATGGACAAAGCCACACTATTTTTCTTTTTAGATGACCAAGATACTAAAGATCTTTCAAGCAAATGGCACCCTTCGGATGTGCTTTTTCTATCAATTTTGCAACCGGCATAATCCGAATCGGAATAGCCAACTAGTTGGAATCTAGCTCCTTTGGGATACCAAAGACCAATGCTTGGGGTGTGCTTAAGGTATCTTAGGATTCTTTTTACGGCACTTAAGTGAGGTTCTTTAGGGCAAGCTTGAAAGCGAGCACACATGCACACACTAAACATGATATCGGGCCTAGATGCGGTAAGGTACAACAAACTACCAATCATAGAACGGTAGAGAGTTTGATCAACCGGTTTACCTCCCTCATCTAGGTCGAGATGTCCATTGGATGGCATTGGGGTCTTGATTGGTTTGCATTCTTCCATCTTGAATCTTTTGAGAAGATCCTTGGTATACTTTTCTTGAGAGATGAAAATCCCTTCTCTCATTTGCTTGACTTGAAAACCAAGGAAGAATGTGAGCTCACCAATCATAGACATCTCGAACTCCTTCGACATTAATTCACCAAATTCCTTGCAATAATCTTCATTTGTTGATCCGAAGATGATATCATCAACATACACATGACAAATGAAGATCTCCCCATTAAGCTTCTTGGTGAATAGTGTGGTGTCGACCTTCCCAATGGTGAAGCCCTTCTCAATGAGGAAGTCCCGGAGGCGCTCATACCACGCTCTAGGGGCTTGCTTGAGCCCATATAGCGCCTTGGACAACCTATAAACATGATTAGGATATCTAGGGTCTTCAAACCCGGGAGGTTGATTAACATAGACTAGTTCATTTATGAAGCCATTTAAGAATGCACTTTTCACATCCATTTGATATAGTTTCATATCATGATGTGATGCATATGCAAGGAGGATACGAATGGCTTCAAGTCTTGCAACGGGTGCAAAAGTCTCCAAAATCAAGACCTTCAACTTGAGAGAACCCTTTTGTAACTAGTCTTGCCTTGTTCCTCACTACTATGCCTTGGTCATCTTGCTTGTTTCGGAACACCCACTTGGTTCCAATGACTCTTGCACCTTTAGGATGCTCTTCAAGTGTCCACACTTGATTGCGGGTGAAGTTGTTTAATTCTTCATGCATAGCATTCACCCAATCCGGATCTTGAAGAGCTTCTTCTACATTCTTAGGTTCAACACAAGAGACAAAAGAGTGATGTTCAACAAACGAAGCGAGCTTTTGAGATCGAGTCATTACTCCCTTAGTAGGACTCCCTATGATGAGATCTTGTGGATGTGCTTGAAGTAGAGGTGAGTTTCTTCTATCAATCACTTGAGGAGGTGGACGGGGAGCATCAACATCTTGAGCTTGTGCCTCGGCTTGTTCATGAGAGACATAAGTGTCTTCATTTTCAACTCTCTCATTCTTGTCATCATCTTGAGGCACACGTGATGAAGATGGTGGATCAACAATTTGTACATCGTCTTCATCATCTTTTGGCTTGATGTCTCCCACGGGCATGTTCTTCATGGCCTCCCTCAAGGGTTCATCACCTACATCATCACAATTCTCAATTGCTCCTTGGGAGCCGTTAGATTCATCAAATTCCACATCATATGTTTCTTCAACCAAACCGGTGGCATGGTTAAATACTCTATATGCTTTGGACTTTGATGAGTAACCAACAAGAAAACCAATATCACAACGTCTTTGAAACTTCCCTAGGTGTTGACGCTTCTTGTAGATGTAGCATTTGCAACCAAACACCCGGAAGAATGAGACGTCCGGCTTCTTCCCATTAAGCAACTCATAGGGGGTCTTACCAAGAAACTTTTGTAGGAAGAGGCGATTAGAAGCATAGCATGCGGTGTTGATTGCCTCGGCCCACAATTTTTCTGGAGTGTTGTACTCATCTAGCATTGTTCTTGCAAGGGTGATCAAAGTCCGGTTCTTTCTCTCAACTACACCATTTTGTTGAGGAGTATAGGTTGAAGAGACTTCATGCTTGATTCCAATTTCATCAAACTCTTTGCCATTGTCACTTCTAATCTTCTTTATCTTGACTTCAAATTCATTTTGAGCTCTCTTTGCAAACTTCTTGAAGCAATTTGCCACTTCGGATTTGTCATGAAGGAAGAAAGTCCATGTGTACCTTGAGTAGTCATCCACTATCACAAGACAATAGAGATTACCACCCAAGCTCTTGTAGGTTGTAGGCCCAAACAAATCCATGTGTAGAAGTTCTAGCACTCTTGAAGTTGACATGAAAGCTTTGGTTGGATGAGTGTTTGCAACTTGTTTGCCCGCTTGACATGCACTACAAGGTTTGTCCTTTTCAAACTTCACATCCTTCAATCCTCTCACTAGTTCTTTCTTCAATAGCTTGTTGAGAGTGTTCATTCCAACATGAGCAAGCCTCCTATGCCAAAGCCACCCAAGTGAGGTCTTGGTGAACAAACATGTCATCAAATTTGCATCTTCGGAGGTGAAGTCAACAAGATAAAGATTGTTGTATCTAAAACCTTTGAATATCACTTGCTTGTCATCTATCTTTGAAACTACCACTTCATTTGGTGTGAACAAGCATTGGAAGCCAAGGTCACAAAGTTGCCCAACGGATAATAAGTTGAAACTCAATGAAGCAACATAGATCACATTTGAGAGTGAGTGATCATTTGATATTACAATCTTGCCTATACCCTTGACTTTGCTCTTTGAATTATCCCCAAATGTGATCTTCTCTTGACATATCCCATTTTCTTCAATGGAGGTGAACATACGAGGATTACCGGTCATATGTTGAGTGCAACCACTATCAATAACCCAATGAGATCCACCGGTCTTGTAGTTCACCTACACACAAGAGATCAAGCTTTTTGTTTAGGGACCCAAACTTGAGAGGGACCCTTGACTTTCTCAACTAGTGACTTGGCAACCCATATTTTCTTTGGTCTATTCTTGTTTGGGGGACCCAAGAACATAACTTTCATCTTTCCATTTGAATCTTTTCTTAGCATGTAATGAGCATTGAAGGCAAATGGTCTAGCATGCTTGGGCAAGGGTTGTGGTGGTGGAGTCTTGCATTCATGAGCAAAATGACCTTCTTGTCCACACTCAACACATCTCTTTGGCTTGGGCTTTGACTTGCTTTGTTGTTGTTGAGCTTTTGCCTTCTTCTCTTGATTTGCCAAGTACCCAATACCACTTCTACCCATCTTCATTACGGTGTTCATGAGTAGCTCACTTTGCAAATATTGACCTCTTGTGAACTTGCTTAGGCCGGTCTTGAGATGCTCTTTTTCTTGCTTGAGCTTTTTGTTTTCTTCAATGAGTGACTCATTTGTTGTTTGCTTCTCAAGAGCCATCAAACCTTTTAGCTTCTTGTTCTCATTTGCAAGCTTCTCATTTTCACTCTTGATCTTGGCATAATCATCATAGTTGCTTGACTCAACCACACTCTTGCCTTTGCAACTAGAACCTTGCTCAATGCTTTCAATGATCAAATCATCACATGATGTGGCTATATCACACTTAACAACATTGTTAGTAGCATCATGTGTCTCAAGAGCAAGTTCATTAGCAACCACAAGACTATCATAGTCAATTTTCAATGTGGTGTATTTGTCTTTTAGAGAGTTATGTCTATTGATGAGCTCATCATGCTTCTTCTCAAGTTTATCATGTTGATCTCTAAGCTCTTTATTTGAAGTTTTGAGCTCCTTGAGAGTGGAAGACATAACTTCATTTTGATCTTTAAGCTCACCACTAGCCTTTTGAGCACTTTCAAGCTTAGATGAGAGTGATTCATTTTCATTTTGAAGATCATCATTTTCATTTCTTGTCCTTCTTATGACTTTAGTGTATTTGTTTAGCAATTTTACAAGTTCATCATAAGAAGGTGCATCATATTCATCATCACTATCACTATCATCATCATCATCACTATCATGGTTTTGTACCTTTTGTTCACCCTTGGCCATAAGGCATAGGTGAGTAGTGGACGATGATGGTGAAGGAGGCGGTGAAGGTGGTGATGAAGATGTTGGTGAAGATGATGGCCCCATCACAAATGTGGCAACCTTCTCTTTCTCATCATTGCTTTCATCTTCGGAGGACTCACAAGATGATTCAATATCGGTGAGCCAATCACCAACAATGTATGCCTTTCCTCCCTTCTTCTTCTTGTGGAACTCCTTCTTGCCATCCTTCTACTTGTATGGCTTGTTTTTCTTCCTCTCTTCTTCTTCATCACTTGAATCATTTTTCTTGCCCTTGTTCTTGTTCTTGTACTTGTCTTTTGGTGGTCTAGGGCATTGATGAGCTAAGTGGCCAAGTTCACCACAATTGTAGCAATCCATCTCCGAGATTGGCTTTCTTTTGCTACTTGTGAAGAATTTCTTTTTCTTGCCATCGAACTTGATGCCACTCTTGTTGAGCTTCTTTAGCATTTTGGTGGTCTTCCTCACCATGAGTGCAAGTGATTCATCATCAATATCACTTTCACTTGAGCTCTCTTGCACCATCATGGCTTGGCCCTTCTTCTTCTTCTTGTCATGGCTAGCTTTGAAGGCCAAGTCTTTCTTCTTGGAAGATGATGAGCCCTCTTTCGGAGTGATGTGCATGTACATCTCATGAGCATTGATCTTCCCCAATACTTGTGTCGGTGTTGCGGTGGAAAGATCACTTTGATGAAGCACGGTGACAATGTGACCATACTTCTCAACGGGAAGAACACTCAAGATCTTCCTTGCAACATCCGATTGTCTCATTTGAGTGAGCCCAAGAGCATTGAGGTCCTCTACAAGAACATTCAAACGAGTGTACATATCATTAGCACTTTCTTTGGGAAGCATCTCAAAAGAATTAATTTTCTTCAAAGCAATGTGATAGCGTTCCTCACGCTCACTCTTAGTTCCCTCATGGAGAGCACAAAGATTTTCCCACAATTCATGAGTGTTCTTTGCATTACGCACACGATTGAAGATATCTTTGCCTAAGCCCCGGTAGAGTACGTTTTTGGCCTTTGCATTCCACCGGTCATACTTCTCCTCATCACCAATGGGGTTTGCGGGATCCTTGATAGCGGGAAGCCCTTCGGTTGCGGCTCTAAGACACCCAACGTCTATGGCTTCGAGATACGCCTCCATACGGATTAAAATCATCCTCATCAAAGGTGGGAGGTGGTCCTTCCCCGTTAGACATCTTGCTCTAGGCAGTAAAGCCTAAATTAGGAGCAACTCGGCTCCGATACCAATTGAAAGGATCAAGATGCCCAAGAGGGGGGTGAATTGGGCTTTTCTAAAAATTAATTGCAAGAATTAAATCCTACAAGCCGGAATTCACCCCTAGTGCCTACTTGTGTTCCTAGAGAATCTACCGGTAAAAGTTTTGCACCCTAGTTTCCAAACCTAGTCTAGCATGGCAATTCTATGAAAGTAAATCAAGCAATGAAAGTAAAAACGAGAATGTAAATGCTTGAATGTAAGGGCAAGGAACACGACGATGTTTTTCCGAGGTATCGGAGAGTCGCCACTCCCCACTAGTCCTCGTTGGAGCACCCGCGCAAGGGTGTAGCTCCCCCTTGATCCGCACAAGGATCAAGTGCTCTCTACGGGCTGATTCTTCGACACTCCGTCGTGGTGAATCGCCCGAAACCGCTCACAAGATGAGTTGGGTCATCCACAAGCTCCGCCGGATGATCACCAAACTCCCAATCACCACCAAGCCGTCTAGGTGATGGCGATCACCAAGAGTAACAAGCTAGAACTCTCACTTGACCACAACGAGCCTAAATGAGAAGGTGGATGCACACTTTCTACTCTCTAATCGCTAGTGAGGAACTCTTAAGCTTTGATTCTCAAAACACAATCCTCACTAGAGCTCTTGCACTCCCTTGCACTCCAAAGGTGTTTCTCAGCTGAACAAATGAGCAAGAGAGCTCTAAAAGAGGTGGTGGGGATGTATTTATACACCCCACAGTCGAAACGAACCGTTACTTGCCAACTCAGCAAAATACGGGCTGACCGGATGCGCTGGTCAAAGTGACCGGACACGTAGGTCGCTCGTAATGGTCGAAATCCAAAATCTCGGCTGAGTGACCGGACGCGCCGGTCAGGGGTGACCGGACGTGTCCGATCGTGCAGGGAGCTTACTATAACGAGACCGGACGCGCGACCGCGTCCGATCGGTGATGTCCGGACGCGTCCGGTCGTCGCAGGACCTTACTGGAACGTGACCGGACGCACCGATCACACCCAGGTCGCGTCCGACGGATGTTTTCCCTTAAGGTGACACGTGTCGGCCCTGACCACCGCGTCCGGTCCTCGCAAGGGCCGCATCCGGTCGTCAGCGCCGAAACGCAGTCGCGGATTTGAACTGACCGGACACGTCCGGTCAAGCCGAGAGCCGCGTCCGATCAAGGGAAAAACACCCTAAACTCTCCAAAACGCGACGCAACTTGAACCAAGTTGCTTCCAACTGAACTTTGAGCTATTCTAGAGCTGCCTAGTGCTAAGTTTAACAAGTGTGCACCACACCTAAACATAGGACTCACTTAGGTCAAGCTACCCGCTCATGCTCCCCT
The DNA here is from genome assembly GCA_022457205.1 of Saccharum spontaneum. Taxonomy (NCBI): domain Eukaryota; kingdom Viridiplantae; phylum Streptophyta; class Magnoliopsida; order Poales; family Poaceae; genus Saccharum; species Saccharum spontaneum. Next base: position 30,933,486 of record CM039584.1, read on the forward strand.
TTATAGTACGGCCAAAGGAGAAAAACGAAGATCCTAATGACTATTCCGAATATATCTCAACACCTCGACATCCGGAACTAACCGTCCTTAATCTTGACGTCACTCTTTTGAAAACCGAAACGATTTCCATCAAGGGGCATGAATACCATGGTGCCCAAAGCAGTTATTACCTCCATGACCTAACTTACCAAAGTTTCTGCAAAACACACGTTAGTCATGGTAATAAAGCGTTGTCATCAATTGCCGAAACCAAACCTCGGGGCCTAGATGCTTTCAGCCGGGATGGCAGCGGCTAGGCACGGGACGGAGGCACGGCAGCAGTTGTTGGCCGAAGCTGGGCCGGCGCGCTTGCTGGGCCAAGCAGGCCGAAGCAGTTGCGGTGCGGGAGGGAGGAACGAAGCTGGGCTGGCGGCTGGCGAGGAAAGAAATGGGCCAGCGCAAGGAAGGGCCTACGGGCCGAAACTGAGGAAGGGAAGGAATGGAAGGAAATTTCCTTTTTCTTTTTATAAATAAAATTTTCCAATCTCATTTTCAAAAGGCTTTTAAAATCTTTTAGCATTTGAAACAAAACCACCCATCACAGAAATAAATATGCAACAGCATGAGTGCATCAACATGTTTCTATCCTTATGTTTATTTTAAATTTCATAAAAGAAAATATTATTTCCTAAATTCAAATTCCCACAAAATGCCAAATTAATCACTTTTCTCCTTTTTCTAAAATATGCAAAATTTAGGGTGTTACACCAACGTACCCACCGAATCGCCCCCCACAGCGGCTCCTAGGTTTGCGGCGGCGGCGAGAGCTCGAACGGTAATAGCTAGGTCACGATTTGATCTAAAATCGACCGGAACGACTCGGTTCTAGCTTAAATAGGGGATGGCGTGATCAATTTGGAAAGGGACTCCCTTGGTTCGCGGATTCGGTTACGGTTCGAGGATGAAGTTCGTGACCGGCTCAGTTACGATAGAAGGAGGGAGAAGCGTCTGACAGCGGGCCCCAACGGTCAGTGGAACAAAAGGGAGAGGAGGGCGCGGCTGCCCGTCAGCTGGGCCGGCCCACACGGGCGCGAAAGGAAAGGCGGCAGCGGCTTCGGCCCGTTTCGCGGCCCAGAGCGAGAGAGGAGGAGAGAGCAGGCCGGCTTAACTGGGCCACCAGCAGGTAAGTAATTCTTTCATTTTTTTCTATTTGTTTTCAAAACCCTTTTCAAAGAGAGTTTCAAAGCCAAATCAAATAAAATAAAGTCCACACTACAAAATAAAATAAATGCAACAGCATGAATGCATCATCAAATATTCTATCTAAAATCTTAAATCCTAATTCACCATTAATTATTATCTAAATTATTTAAAACCCACTAATTCTAATTGTTGAAATTTTTTTGGGTGTTACAACTACTGCATTCTCTTCTATTACTAACCCCCGTACTTTTCTACTAACTAACATATAGCCCTAACACAAATGCTACTACACTTCATCAACATAACTACACTAACATGCCAAGTGACCTCAGCAAGTGACTTGATGCTTCAAAGATACACCAAAATCTACACTATTAAACTAATCATGCAATAAGAATTCTATTTTATTTCACTTTTAAACTAAGGTTACAACAACAACATGTATCTCTAATGCATAGAAAAATCTAGAAAAATTACAATAGCATATACATACCATAAGTAGCCTACCATAAAATTTTCATGGCAATTGGATAAGCAAAACTACCTACACAAAAATGACAAGCTAGGGTGTATAAATGAGCATGAAAATACTTTGTACTATGAAAAGTGTCAAACAATAGATTTAGTATTTTTCCCATGTTCTACATAGTAAACAAACACTGTACAAAAATTATCATGCCCATGTTTTGTACTTATTTTTCTCCCTAGCAAAAATAACAAATATAAGCAAACAAAGGCACTTGAACTAAACCTCAATAGTTTTCTACATAATAGGCATGCCATATATTTTTCATACCAAGTGCATCATATAAGAAGACTAACAAAACAAGAACCATATTTTTCTGAGGTATATTAAATTTACTATGCATTTTCCAAGATAATGGCATTTAAAGGATTAAATAAAGCTATACAGAAAAGTATCACAAAAATGACATGCAACATTTTTATACTGTAGATCTAGTCATGAGGATCACAACAAAATTTGTTTCATCAATTTTGGAGCCATATTTCTCAAGATATGATTTTTAGAAGCATTTTCACAAATTCTAAAAAGAATTTCTCAAATCCCTTTAAAAATCAGCCGCTGAAATCGCTACGCGCACCCAGCGCAGCGCCCCCAGACCCGCACTCGGTGGCTGACAGTGGGCCCCCGACCCCATTAGTCAGTGACACCAAGGCAGGGGAGAGGCTCCGTCGGCTGGTTCGTGCCGGCGGCGAGCCCATCGGTGGCACGAGCGGCATGGGCGTGCTCGGGGCACCGAGCCGCACCGACTGGTGCTACAGCTTGGCTGGGTGGCTCACCGGAGCAAGCACGGTGGCACGCATGGCGCACGGCGGCGCTGCTGCACGGCGGCCACGTCGCTCTAGGGCACGGCACGGTGGCCGGAGAGGCGCTGGAGCTCTAGCACCGCGAGGCGAAGCTGGTGCGCGCGAAAAGGAAGAAGAAAGAGAAGTGGAGCGGCTCACCCGCGTGGAGCCAAGCTCCGGCGAGTGGCGGTGAAGGAAGGCTGGCCAATTCGGCCCCCTTACCTCGACGATAGGGTTGCGGAAGGCACAGCGAGGATGGGCGCGTGAAGGCGGAGGCGGAGGCACGAGCACAAGCGGTGGAGCTGAGCTACGCGGCCGGTAAAGGGGCGGCGGCGCTCGTGGCTCCGGTGACTCCGGCGATGGCACTGCTGCTGCAAGGAGAAGCGAAGGAGGAGGAAAACGGGGAGCTGAGGGAGGAAGCGGGCGCGGACAGGCTCAAGAGGGCGAGGCGGTGGGACCCGCTGGGACGCCACCCGTCGGCTGACGCCGGTGTACGGTCGCCACGCGGTGGCCGTCGCCTACGCGCGGTCGGAGCGAGGGTGCGGCGCGCAGGAGAGAGAGGCAGGTGCGGGGCAGGCACGGAGCTGGGCCGGCTTGCTCGGGTGGGCCAAAAGGGAGGCGCAGGCCCATTTCCAGAGAAAATTGATTTTTCATTTTTATTTTCAAATAACAGCTCCCAACCTCAAATTTGAACTAGAAAATGGCATTTTCAAATCTTGACCCCAAAACAAAAGTTGTTTACAATTTGATTCTCTACAACTTTGCTTAAAGGGGCATTTTAAAATTCCCACTAGATTTTGAAATAGAGATTTAAAGTTCATTTTAAACAAAATCCCATTTTTCTAAATCATTTTTAAAAGTAAAATTTGAGAAGACTTTGAATACCAAATTTGCTCCAAAATTCATGCTAAACAATTCTAAATTATTGGCACAACCAAACAAACATATTTGGCATAGTTTTATTTAAACAACAAATATGACGTCCATGTTACAAAGCTATGTTTCATATGTTTCAAACCAATGTTTCACATATAACACATGTGTTACAGATCAATGGTCATTTCAATCTCATCAAATACATAAAATTATCAATACTTTCTAAGTTAAATACCTTTCCCGGTAATGGCGCAAAAGATGCTTGTTGACATTTCTTAGCACCACTACTAAAAATAGAATTAATCCTACTCTTAGCAATGACACTAGAAATGGTATGGTAATTATTAACTTATCACTTTTACAGTAGCCACATATGATTACCTATATTTCTAATATTAAACTAGGTTGTCATCCCTAGTGATGAAACTAGAAATGTTTGTTGGTACTATCTAGCATTACTATAAGAATAACGTTAAACAGAAATCTATTATTTCATGTGACTATTGTTGGGTATTCTTAACGTCATTACCAAAAGTAGACTTAGTTTTCTAATTCTGATAACGGCGCCAAAAATGCCAAACCTATCCCTCATGCCACTTAAGCCAAGTTGTCATCCCCAGCATGACATGAGAGACGCGGTATTGAAATATGCAACTGCTCTTCTAAATAAATAATAAATAAGATCTGCAAGCGCACAGATTAATACCGATGTAACATTTTAACCGGGAAGTATTCCAGGTATCGTTATTTATATTTTTACCACTGGGAAGGGATCACTAACATCAATGTTGATTATGGAATGGAATATAGGAATGAGTATCAATCATTGCATGTATAAGTGAGAGCATTCATCTATCTCTTGCATACAGGGGTAAGTGTCACATAAAATATAGATAAAGTATGAATGGTGACAAAGATAATTAATTTGATCAGCTAGCCACATATAATAATGATAAGCACCTCAACAGATATTCTAGCAAGTCATTAGCATGGTATTAGGACGAACTACAAGGATATTTCCTAAGTTATTCTTAACTATAAAGTCTAGCATATCATAGTTAGTGTAAGTACACTTGGCAATCATTGCGAGAAAGGACTACGCCCATACATAGTGATATTATCAAGGAAGATGAGAAACATAGCAATCACTCCCCCGTAATAATGTTGCTCTGCCTGCCTTACACACGGGAGGGGGACTATATAAGAACCAACGAAACTGTCACCATCGTGGACCACCCCACGATCCGGCATATAAGGTGCAATCACAGATAAATATGGTCTAAGCACCACGCCTACACAATATTTATCATTTACCCATGGATCCGATGGATAAACGCTATACGATCCTAAACATGTATATAATTCCAATCTAACTAAGCCAAGCGTATAACTACGATAAACTAAGAACAATATAATCGCAAACATAAACAAGTAGAGCAAAGTCATAATCGATATATTGAAATAGAACAAAGTTGTATTCATAATATTGAAGAACAAAGATGAACAATGAAGAACAGTAACGGAATTACCAAGAATCCTCTTGACAAATCCGGAAACCAATCGAAGATTGACTCCTTCTAGTTCTAATCCTATGTAGCTATGCTATACTAGAGATCTAGTTGATGTGGTGGCTCTAGGGCTTGATCAGAGACTCTCCTCCTGAGATTAGGGTTTGAAGAATTGAGAATGAGGGAGTGCCTCCTCCAGGGGCCAGGGGTCCTGCTTATATAGCCCCCTCAAGTGAAGTGGGCCGTCGGATCAAACCGACATTAATCGCACGGTTTTCCTTGATCCCTTAGGTCGGTGGAGCATAATCCGCGAGACGGAGCCTGATTGGCTCTCAGGCCAGGGCGGCCGCCCTAGGGGGCAGGGCGGGCGCCCTGCCTCCGGGCCCATTCAGCCTCCCGTTCGATCTCGTGGCTTCTGGAGTCTTCTAGATGATAGAAAATCAGTGAACACGTTATTATCTCTATGTAAACCCGACGTGTGGGCCTTTCCTCCGTATTTTCTAATAACCCCCTGCAGAAACAGACAAATACTAAAACTCGTGGAATTCTGTCAGATAAAACCCTAAGTCTAGGTGTTGGTTGCATTTGGATCCTTTTCATTATTTATTTGATAACTATATTTGGTACTTAAGGACCGTCAACAAACTTCCCCAAGCTTACCTCTTGCTCGTCCCTGAGCAAGGATAGACTCATTATGGATCAGAAGTTGCTGCAACGCCTTTGAACGTTGACGGTACATATGCTTTCAAATAAGGTCTCATGCCTGAGTTAGAGTAAACTGTCAAGACTTAAAACTTACTCATTTTATCTTTCACCATGGGGCTTGCAACCGTCACCTGCATCTTGAGTGGTTAAAAGATAGAACGGTCTAGTCAAACGCCATGTCTCTTATTCTTGATCAGCTATAGCTCTGGAGTTTTTGCAAATTTTTCAAATAAAACTCAGAGATTCCTTGTATGACTTTCTCGGGTCTCTCTTTTGTGGTATTTCTGGATCCTTACCAAGGCAGTAATGGTATATGCCTTCTCTCTCAAAGTATGTGGTATTTATGGTATAAGGCGTAGTGACATTGCCTTCTCTCTCACCCTACTCTAATAAGGCTTTGATATCTGGAGCTCATAGGTGGGAGATACAGTATACATACTCATAGAACATTTATTGCATAGTCAAACCATGGATCCAGAGAAACAAGTCAATAAGTCAAATCAAGATGTGCATGTGTGGTGAATGAGTGGTGTATGGTGATGATGGTGATAACAAAAGTCTAATGCTCTTTTTGAGGGAATACATACCTTTCTTGCTTTTTAAAACTTTTGAGGGGAATGAGATGCTCTATTTTTTTAGAGCAATCTCCCTCTTTTGAAAATATAGCAAGTGGTAGTAGAAATGACTTGAGCATTAACTTCACAGGGAATAACAGGAATGGGATAATGTTTTTGGCTATTCTCTCCTGGGTCAGGAGTAGAATAATTTTGGGTGAATCTGGAGATGGAAATGAGTGGATATATGTGGATGCGTACTTCCGGAGTAGAAGCAGCATGCATGAGTGAACGTGCAAGTGAATCTTGATTTTAACCACATGATAAGTTCCTAAGGGTCTACACAGCTTGACCACACTCAATGCCCATAAGCAGTAAGTAGTAAAAGTGCGGCTCTTAATCTAACAAGCATGTATATATGGCTGTGGTAGGAATTTAAACTCTCATCATACAGGAACTCATCATGCAACATTTTAAAGATTTTCAAAGATAAAATTCTCCAGAATTCTAGCATCTCTAGGAACAGATAAACAGCAGCTCAACCTTCCCATATCATATCCGCTAACAACTTAGACTTCAGATCAAGTTCTCTTCCCACTAGTTCAGGTTTAGAGCCAGTTTTAAATTATAACAGTTATGTCTAAACTAGAGAGAGAACAAATTTGAAAATTAGGCAGAGCAACTATTCATCATATCCATGCTAGAGTTTTATTTTCAAGATTCAGTTTAGCATAGCTACTTTATTTATTTATTAAACTAAGCAAATATATATAAACACAAAATATTTATTTGGGTTTTCATGATTATGCATCTTTTTATTTTAATAAAGCATAGGTATAAATGTAGATAAAAATACTTATCGGGATAAATGGGGGTGCTCTCCCCCAAGCTGGATCTTGACGTAATTTCTTCTGATGTAGCTAGCAGGTGCAGAGGTGTATTTGAATGTCGGCAGCACCCTGACAACGATTAGGATGTCCTCCATCTGCTAGTCTTCCTGAATTCTGTGGAGCTCAAATAGACAACAAAGCTTCATGGAACTTGATTAAGCGTTAGCATAAATATCTAGCCTTTATCATGTTTGAGCTTCCTTGATAAATGTCACTCTCTATTTTTATTTTCATTTTTATAGAACAGAAAAAATATATTATTATTTTTTTATGCCACCACAGTGAATGTACTTATGGGTTTTATGCCACTCGCATACTCACATGGGGCTTACTGTTTTCAACATTTTTTTTAGACAGAATGAACATGATTAACTGAGCAATAATTAAAGGGAAAATGATAACTACCAAGTTTACCTCTTGGCACGGCGTTCGGTGTTTTTAAGTCCTCCGAACAGGACTTCTTTTCTTCTTAGTTGTCCTGAGATTTGGGTGGCGTAGACGGTGGTTCCGGCAGCGCCTCCTCTTCTTGTGTAACTGTCTTCGCCTTCCATACCCGACTTGGTGCTTCGGTCTCCTGTTGTGTATCCTCGGGCCTTATGACCTCTCCTTCATAGTCTGCCCATACGTCCTTGATGATTTGCCTCCTTTGGTTACAGTTACGTCGCCTTCTTCTTGTCCTGACCTGCTTAGAATCTTCAACTATATAGTTAGGGTCATTAAAGTAGCGGCGTACCTTCTCAGAGGGGAAATGCATATGGACTTCTCCAGTTCTAATGTAGATGATTGCTTTGACAGTGCCTAGGAACGGTCTTCCTAGGATGATGGGTGGATCGTACTCGTCATCTCCCATGTCAATGACCTGAAAGTCTATATGGACAAAATGATCGTTAATTTTAATAGGGACATCAGTTACTATACCTTCGACCTTTCGGGATGTCTGATCTGCCATCTGGAGCTGAGTGTATGTTGGTTTTAAGGGCATGGTCCCGTACAAGAGCTGATAGGTGACTGTGGCCATTATGTTGACGCCTGATCTAGTGTCGCAGAGCGCCTTCTGAAAGGAGTATCCATTGATTGAGCACTCAATGCTTGGCATGCCTGGGTCGTCCTTCTTGTTCAGGAAGGGCGACTTGAGTCGACCATCTTGACCTCCTTGAACTGCAGTGACCATCTTAGCTGATTTGGTCCATCCTTGGTTGTTCTTGTTCTGCTTGTTCCTCCTGTTGGTCCTCTTCCTTGGTTCATGTTGGGGTTGCTCTGGGATTTGTGTAATCTTGTTCTTGAAGGAAAACGTCTCCTTCCTCCCCTTGATGTTGAAGTTGATCTTCGCAGCACTGGCGTAGATGACAGCTCCTGAGGTGTTCAGGAATGGCCTTCCCAGAATAACTGGTGACCTCTCATCGGACCCGGTCTCTATCACCACGAAATCAGCTGGAGCATACGAGGTACCAACTCAGACACACATGTTCTTTAATATTCCTTTAGGAAAGCTTAGTGTCCGATCTGCAAGCTGCAAACACATAGTTGTTTCTGATAAAGGATATGTAAAGAATTTTTCATAGAGTACCCTGGGCATAATGTTGACGCTGGAGCCAAAGTCACAGAGTGCTTCTGGGAAGTCCACCATGCCGATGGAGATCGGGATGACGGGGCGTCCTGGATCGCCTCTCTTGACTGGCAGAAGGTCATTATGTACTCCGACAGCGGGATTACTCCAATAGTTACCTGCATCAAACATGTCTACAAGATTTGTAGATTCTAATCCTTCCGGTTGTGATGGTATACCGGGGTTAGTAGCAGGAACAGCAGCAGCTATTTGATTTAACTGAGATTCAATCATTTTATTAAAGCTAATTTGGTTTTTGATGGCAGTAGAGAAATTATCCATTCTATTATTTATGTTTTCTAGTATTTTATCATTGGATGCCAATTTCTTAGACAAGTTATCCATTAGCTTTCCTTGATTAGACACTAACTCTCTCAGGGGTGGAAAATTGTTATTGTTGTTGTAAGAGTTATTACCTTGATAATTACCTGAGTAGTTACCTGAGTAGTTAGGCCTCTGTCGATTCCAACCTTGATTTTGTTGAAGACGGTTGTAGTTGTTGTTGTTGTTGATGTACCTTGCATCCTCAAGCATCTCAGGGCAGTGATTGCCTGAGTGTCCAGTGTCTCCACATTCCTCACAAGTCATGTGAGAGTCGTAGACGTTCATGACTTCTCTTTTGTCTCCAGCTTTGTCATCGAGCTTTTTCATGAGTAGGTCTAACTTTGCAGACTACATGTCTACCTCCTTGAGCTGGTGCATACCTCCACCCTTCTTGCGTGTTTGAGTCCTCTCTTCGTTCCAACCTTGGTTGGACGCCATCTTCTCCACAAGGGCTGTAGCTTGTGGTATGGTGAGTGATAGAAATACGCCTCCAGCTGCAGCATCCATGGTCTCACGAGCACTAGTGATGAGCCCATGATAGAAAGTCTGCATAAGTAGCCAGCTTTCCATTCCATGATGGGGACATTCTAGGATGTAATCTTGAAAGCGCTCCCATGCTTCTAGAACGGATTCATCATGTTGTTGCTGAAAACTTGTAATCTTCCCACGGAGAGCATTGGTCTTGCCCATGGGAAAGAACTTAGCCAGAAAGTTCGTAGAGCAGAGTGCCCACGTAGTGTTCTTATCCTTCGTCGCATAGAACCACTGCTTCGCTCTCCCCAATAGTGAGAATGGGAAAAGGCGAAGTAGTATGGCGTCTTTGGGAACATCTAATAAAGTGAATGTGCTGCAAATCTCCAGGAAGTGTTGGAGATGAGCACTTGCATCTTCGTGCGGCTTCCCACAAAACTGGTTGGCTTGTACCATGTTGATGAGCCCTGGCTTGAGCTCAAAGTTCTTGTCGATGGCCGCGGCAGGTCCAGTGCAGATGTTGTCTATAGTGGGAGCTGAGAACTCGCGGATCGTCTTGTTCGCCATGGCTGCGAACTCTGTTGACAAATTCCGGATGAAACTTCGGCGGTCTTCTGAATTGGATGAAGTGTTGCATCGAAGTGTTGACTTCTTGAGCTTGGCTCTTGCCCCTCTGATTAATGATTCGGGGTTGTCAACAAAATTTTCTAGAAGATGTCCTCTATTCATACATCACCCTGCAAAACAATAAGAATGGAAAAAATACAGGGGTAAATCTGTATGGGAGAATTGATGATCTCAATCACTTAATGATGCGAATGATGACTCAAATTCCGTATTCATTCCTTGTTAGTAAATCAACCTTCCCCAGCAACGGCGCCAAAAATGCTTGTTGGGCATTCTTAACGTCATTACCAAAAGTAGACTTAGTTTTCTAATTCTGATAACGGCGCCAAAAATGCCGAACCTATCCCTCATGCCACTTAAGCCAAGTTGTCATCCCCAGCATGACATGAGAGACGCGGTATTGAAATATGCAACTGCTCTTCTAAATAAATAATAAATAAGATCTGCAAGCGCACAGATTAATACCGATGTAGCATTTTAACCGGGAAGTATTCCAGGTATCGTTATTTATATTTTTACCACTGGGAAGGGATTACTAACATCAATGTTGATTATGGAATGGAATATAGGAATGAGTATCAATCATTGCATGTATAAGTGAGAGCATTCATCTATCTCTTGCATACAGGGGTAAGTGTCACATAAAATATAGATAAAGTATGAATGGTGACAAAGATAATTAATCTGATCAGCTAGCCACATATAATAATGATAAGCACCTCAACAGATATTCTAGCAAGTCATTAGCATGGTATTAGGATGAACTACAAGGATATTTCCTAAGTTATTCTTAACTATAAAGTCTAGCATATCATAATTAGTGCAAGTACACTTGGCAATGATTGCGAGGAAGGACTACGCCCATGCATAGTGATATTATCAAGGAAGATGAGAAACATAGCAATCACTCCCCCGTAATAATGTTGCTCTGCCTGCCTTACACACGGGAGGGGGACTATATAAGAACCAACGAAGCTGTCACCATCGCGGACCACCCCACGATCCGGCATATAAGGTGCAATCACAGATAAATATGGTCTAAGCACCACGCCTACACAATATTTATCATTTACCCATGGATCCGATGGATAAACGCTATACGATCCTAAACATGTATATAATTCCAATCTAACTAAGCCAAGCGTATAACTACGATAAACTAAGAACAATATAATCGCAAACATAAACAAGTAGAGCAAAGTCATAATCGATTTATTGAAATAGAACAAAGTTGTATTCATAATATTGAAGAACAAAGATGAACAATGAAGAACAGTAAAGGAATTACCAAGAATCCTCTTGACAGATCCGGAAACCAATCGAAGATTGACTCCTTCTAGTTCTAATCCTATGTAGCTATGCTATACTAGAGATCTAGTTGATGTGGTGGCTCTAGGGCTTGATCAGAGACTCTCCTCCTGAGATTAGGGTTTGAAGAATTGAGAATGAGGGAGTGCCTCCTCCAGGGGCTAGGGGTCCTGCTTATATAGCCCCCTCAAGTGAACGTGGGCCGTCGGATCAAACCGACATTAATCGCACGGTTTTCCTTGATCCCTTAGGTCGGTGGAGCATAATCCGCGAGACGGAGCCTGATTGGCTCTCAGGCCAGGGCGGCCGCCCTAGGGGGCAGGGCGGGCGCCCTGCCTCCGGGCCCGTTCGGCCTCCCGTTCGATCTCGTGGCTTCTGGAGTCTTCTAGATGATAGAAAATCGGTGAACACGTTATTATCTCTATGTAAACCCGACGTGTGGGCCTTTCCTCCGTATTTTCTGATAACCCCCTGCAGAAACAGACAAACACCAAAACTCGTGGAATTCTGTCAGATAAAACCCTAAGTCTAGGTGTTGGTTGCATTTGGATCCTTTTCTTTATTTATTTGATAACTATATTTGGTACTTAAGGACCGTCAACAACTATAAAGAATCTAAAGATACGAATGAAAAGAGTTCTGCAAGCGGATAGATAATTATACTATTGTAGCATTTTACCTAGAGTATTACCAGGTTATCAATTTATAATTTTTACCACCGGGAAGGTATGACTATGCATGTAGTATTGATAATTTATGATTATGCATGAGAGAATGAACCAATATCACATGCTCTACTCAAAACAGGGGTAAGTCACAAGATAAATATAGATATATATGATAAGTACTGATCAAGCATCATGGTAAATAAATAAATTACTCAGAGCACTCTAACTATGGCAATAACATTAGTCCAATCAGAATATTAGAGGAATAATTCCTAGGTCATTCTATAACTACAAGTGACTTGATCTGGATGGCTTGATCTCCAAATGACTTGATGACTTGATGCCTTCAGGGGGGCTGGGGTCTCCTTATATAGCCCAGGAGGTCCAACGTGAGCCCTTGGATCAAACCGACTTGAGGTACAACTAAGATGCATCCTAGGAGGCGGTGAAAGAATACTCCAGAAGCTCATGGAGGAATCCCCCAGGGGCCAGGCAGCCTGCAGGTGGGGCCGGCCAGCCCCACTTGGCAGCCCCTCGCCTCCCACTTCGTTCCGGTGTCTTCTCATGTCTTCTAGAGTCTTCTCGCATATATGTCATATTTTAATTCTAAATTTTCCTTTGATGAATAGGTCCCTCTTGGTGGTTTTCTAGAATAATCCTGCAGAGAACAGAGATTCACCAAAACTCATAGAATTTGTCAGTTTAAACCCTAGACCTATGTATATTCTCTCATTTATATCATTTCTCATGTTTATTCAACTATAAATTGTTGATGTTATCCACCGTCAACACTGGCTGTTTGTGCCTTAGCTGCGATGTAGACTGCTTGTATATCACAGTCGAAAGCATGCTTCAGGTCACCTCTGAGGGAGAGGACCCTGTTGGGCCCTAGCATTTTGAGCAGGAGGTATGAGTAGTGTGGTATCGCCATGAACTTGGCTAATGCTGGTCTTCGAAGGATAGCGTGATATGAAGATTCGAAGTCTGCAACTTCAAATTTGATGAACTCTGTATGGTAGTTTGAGGGAGTCCTAAAAGTAACAAGTAGAGTGATCTGTCCAAGTGGCATGGCTGCCTTGCCGGGTACTGTCCCGTAGAAAGGAACGCTTGTTGGAGTAATCATCCCGGTGAATTCTAGTCCCATCTTCCTTAGTGTTTCTAAAAATATTATGTTGAGTCCGGGTCCCCCATTGATTAGCACCTTTGTGATGGTCACACCAGCGATTGTTGGATCTAAAACCAATGGGTAGTGGCCAGTGTTTCCCATACTAGTCCATTGATCCTCTCTTGAAAACTGGATTGGATACTGCAACCAATTGAGGTACCTGGGAGTAGCCGGTTCTGCTGCCATGATGGTTCGTAGAGCTAGCTTGTCCTGGTGTTTGCTCCTAGAACCTGGAATTCCAGCAAAGATGACTGCTACTATTTCCTTTGACTACAGAAATCCCTTATCTTAAATGTTATCCTCCTCTTTGTTCTGGTCATCTTCTTTCTTGTCTCCCTTATTACCTTTTCTTGTGTATCGATCAAGGAAGATACGACAGTCTCCAGTTATGTGATTTCCCTAAGGGTGCCAGATACAATGCATATTTTCAATGTCTTCGAACTTTCTGAATTTAGAAAATTTCTTTGCTTTGTCATCCACCGCTACGATGTTGTCAGGTCCATGCTTTCTTTCTTGATGCCCATTGTTTCGATGATTTTACTTGTCCGGGTTGTCTCGGTTGTTTCTATCTAGGAAACTTTCTCGAGTCTTTTCCTCTGCAGTGATCATCTTTTCCACTGTGTGCTTGAATTCTTCGTTATTTCTCGGGTTCTCTTTGCAAAAGTCTTGAAACGGCCACTTGGCCATGATCCCATGGGAGAAGGCTTCGACTATGTCTCATTCAGTGATGTCGTGTACTTGAGCACGCAGTTCACCAAATCGTCGGTAATAATCTTTGAGTCTCTCGCCACCTTTCTGTTTGAGTCCCTTCAGTTCTGCATGGGTGATAGGGTGTGTGATGATGCCTGGGAAATTTTACCAAACGGCTCCCTACAAGTCCTTGTCGATGCGGGACCCACAAGGTTCCCCAACGATGTGACTACAAGCCGCGGGCCCTAGCCTGGCCCACGGGCAGAAGTGAGAAGAGGTGCAGCATCTGCTACACCGACTCCGAGTAGAATAGGCCAGACTAGCCGGATTCCTATGGAAAGTACCTTCTGTATTTAGTTCAAGACACCTTCTTTGGATCCGACTAGGATTGTAATTGCACCACAGCCTTCTCTATCGATATAAAGAGAGGCTGCGGGCACCCCTGTAACAAGAGACGATACAACACAATCAATCCAATGCAAAGGCTAACGCCGACTGGACGTAAAGGCTATTACTCGATTACGATCGACGGCCCGAACCAGTATAAATCGACTGTCTCTGTGTTCACCGTAGAGTTCTAGCATACGCCGAAGCCTAAACAACTGTCCTGCATACCCCTGTGACAGGCTATCGGTGGTCAAACACCGACAGCTGGCGCGCCAGGTAGGGAGTTTCGACGTAATCGTGATCAAGACCTCTACGGATTTCGACAACATGATCTTCCCAATGGGTTCAATCTTCATATTCGGATCATGATTTTGCGAGGCAAACGATGAGGGCAACCTCCAAGGATGTCTCATCGAAGCTCAGGAGGCCCACGAGGAACTCATTCTTCCAACGGGGTCAGCCGAGGATCTCGTTGAAAGATTCTCAGGCCTTACGGTGTCCGAATCGACTCAGGCCCCGATGATAACCAGACTCGACTTAGCATCCGGGTCGGATTCCTCTTCAAGGTGCAATCCAAGTTCTTTTAGAGAAAAGACAAGTTCTTTTCCAATTGGACTCCGGAACTCGGCATCAACTCTTCAAGAGATCAATTCAAACCTATTTTGAGGTTCTTCTAGGAAGTAGGGTCGCCTCCCAACCAGACTCAATAACGTGGCGAGGGCTTATCAAGGCTTACTCCGAAAAGCAGCTGGTCCAGTACGGAGGCTACGTCTTACTGGAGCACAGAAAGGCTTTATATTAACTATAACATCTCAAGATTGCCTAGTCCACTGGCCGGGTACTTTTCTCAGAGCAGTAATACTTGACTAGTTGATGAAACTATCACTCTACCTTACCAATAAGGCAGTGCGTTTTGCGATACCGACGCTCTAACTGAAGTCATCAGCAGTTCTAGCAGGGCAGGGGTGGTCCTAGCCTGAGAAGTCCTCATGGTTCGACGACCACTACCGATGCCACCAACTGCTCCCGATGTCAGGCCTTCGGATGAATCAGAATCAAACATATCACCCAATGCTCCTGAGTATGATGGCAAGTCTAAGGACCAGAGACGAGCTAGAGAAAGAAGAAAAAAACTAAAATAAGGTAGCAGACGCCGTGCCAGGCAACGAAATAAAGTGTGGGATATGTGCGAAGCAGAGCTGGCCGAATACAACAAGAGGAAATCAGAGAGAGAAGCCAAAGAGAAAGCGCGGCCAGAGCACATAGAGCTCTTTATGATAAGATACGAGAGGCGCTAGAAGAACTCGAAGCGATCTTGCATCCCAACGAGGAACAAGTACAACTCCAAGAAGTTCTCGGACAATGGCCCTGAAGGCACATGACGGAAGAGCTCGTTCCAAGCTTCCCGCTAGAATAGCATCACATGGACAAGAAGCACAGAGCCAAAGAAGGTCTGCCTTCGAAAAACTAGGACCAAATGGAAGCCAGAATTGAGAGAAAAGAAGAGACCATGCCCAAAATAATTAAGTCGAGCATCCGAGAGAAGAAACGAGCAGAGAGTCTTATCACTCATCCCCACGGTTTCTTCCTAGGCTAAATGACAGCTGGCAAGAAGGGGGCTGAGTCAGAACATAAAGAAGCCAGAACACACGACAGGTTCCCCTATTTTTCAAGGCGATTTGCTTTAGTACGACTACCTCACAAGTTCAAGCCGTCAAACCACTCCAAATATGATGGGAAGACTGAACCAAGGCAGTGGCTCAGAATCTACTCACAATCAATTGAACTAGCCGACGAAGACGATGATATCAAGGCATTGTTCTTTCCCATGGCCATGGAAATCATGCCCCTCAAATGGTTCGACAAATGGAACCTGGGATCAATTAGAGTCTAGGAGGATTTACAAAGAGCTTTCTGCGAAAATTTCACAAGCATCATTATACATCCCATCACACATGCGGAGCTAAAATGACTCAAGCAGAAGGGAGGCGAAAGCCTCAGGGATTATTATCGACGTTTTGGAGAATTATGTGCCCAAGTACATGACATCACCGAACGAGAAGTGATCGAAGCCTTTTCTCATGGGATCATGGCTAAATGGCAATTTTAAGATTTTTGCAAAGAGAACCCGAGGAACAATGAAGAATTTAGACGCACAATAGAAAAGGTGATCATGGCAGAAGAAAAGATGAGGGAAAGATTCCTAGACAGAAACAACTGAGAAAACAATCGAGACAACTCGGACAGGAGAAATTTTTCAAACATCAGACATCCGGACAGGAAGCGGGGACTAGACAACACCGTCACGATGGCTGATAAAACGAAAAAATTTCAAAATTCAGGAGATTTGAAGACATTGAGAATCTGCATTGTATATGGCACCCGCAAAGAAACCACACAATAGGAGATTGCCGAATCTTCGTTGATCGGTACACAAGAAAAGGAAAAAACAAGGATAAAGAAGAGGATAACAAGAAGAAAGACGAAGATAACCCAGCATACAAAGGTTTCCAATAGTCGAAGGGAATAGTTGCATTAATCTTCTCTAGAGTTCCAGGTTCCAGAAGCAAGCACCAAGACAAGCTGGCTCTCCGCAGCATCATGGCAGCAGAACCAGTCGTCCCAAGGTACCTGAATTGATCACAATACCCAATTCAGTTTTCAAGAGAAGACCAATGGACTAGGGTTGGGAATGCTGGCCTATATCCACTAGTTTTAGATTCAACTATAGCAGGGATGACAGTCACCAAGGTTCTGATCGATGGAGGAGCTGGACTCAACATCATATTTTTAGAAACGCTAAGGAAGATGGGGTTAGACTTCACCGAGTTAATTACCCCAATAGGAGTACCATTCTATGGAATAGTACCCAGCAAGGCCGCTATGCCACTCAGACAAATCACTTTACCAGTTACATTTGGAACACCGACCAATTACCGAACTAAAATCATTCAGTTTGAAGTTATAGACTTTGAGACATCATATCATGCCATCCTTGAAACACCAGCACTTGCCAAGTTCATGGCTATACCTCACTACCCATACCTCTTGCTCAAGATGCCAGGGCCTCACAGAATACACTCCCTCCGGGGCGACTTGAAGCACGCTTTCGATTGTGACATTCAAGCAATCTCAATGGCAGCCAAAGCACAGGTAGCCGACGGTAGAGAAGAAATTGCCACCGTTGCTGCATGAATAAACCTGGAAGAACTAGAGATCCCAACTAAGAAGCCTTGCATCCTTGTACCACCAAAAGAAGCCGATGTGAAGAAAATTGACCTGGACACTGGTCATCCTGAGAAGACGGCGACCATCAGTGCTCACCTCTCGGCTAAATAGGAACTCACGTTCACTAACTTTCTTTGGGACAACAGAGATATCTTCACTTGGAAGCCGGCCAACATGCCAGATGTCCTAAGAGAGTTGGCTGAGCACAGAATTGACGTCAATAGAAACTCCAAACCAGTCAAACAACGGTTAAGACGATTTTCACCAGACAAGAAGGCCACAATCAAAAAGGAGATTACAAAACTAATGGCAGTCGGATTTATAAGAGAAATTCTTCATCAAGATTGGCTAGCAAATCCCGTTCTAGTATAGAAAAAGAACACGACAAAATGACGCATGTGCATCGATTACACATATCCCAACAAATATTGTCCAAAAGACCCATTCGAGTTACCATGAATTGATCAAATTGTCGATTCAACGGCAGGATCCACCCTGCTTTCTTTTCTCGACTGTTATTCAGGATATCATCAGATCGCACTAAAGGAAGAAGACCAGAGCAAGACATCTTTCATCACTCCGTTCGGCACCTATTGTTATAAAGTCATGTCCTTTGGACTCAAGAACGCTGGCGGCACCTATCAAAGAGCTTTTCAAACATGCCTCAGTGATCAGATTGGTGACAACACAGAAGCTTATGTCGATGATGTAGTAGTAAAGACAAAGAACCCAGACATGCTAATTCAAGACTTGAAGCAAACTTTTGAAAACCTAAATAAGTGTAAGTGGAAATTGAACCCAAACAAGTGTATTTTCGGGGTTCCATCAGGATAACTACTCGGATTCCTGGTCAGCAATCGAGGGATAGAAGCAAGTACTAAGCAGTTTCGAGCCATAACAAAAATGGGACCCCACACTATGTAAAAGATGTATAGAAACTGATAGGAAGCATGGCAGCCCTCAATCACTTCATCTCACGACTCGGCGAAAAAAGACTCCCTTTCTTCAAGCTATTAAAAAAGACAGGCCAGTTTGAGTGAACAGAGGAAGCCAAGGAGGCTTTTGAAAGCCTTAAGGTGTACCTCACCTCATCACCTGTACTATTATCATAGGAATCTACCTCACCCGTTGACCTCCCAAGTTAACTAGTTGCGTATCTTTAGTGACCTATTCCATGTGTGTCCTATTGCATAAATCCTATCATTCATGTATCATGTACCCCTGCTATAGTCTAGTTGGTTTACTAAGTTAGTAGATACATGATGGTAAATTATCAGATTCTTTAACCCTTGCTTCCCTGTGGTAAAATATAAATAACAATACCTAGAATACTCCCGGTAAAATGCTACAATGGTATATTCTGTGCGCTTGTAGAATTCTTCATATTTTAGTTGCACTTAATTTATACCAACAGTAAGCTCCAAAGAATGATGCGGAAAAGACACTTACTCGGATGATTCTGTGTCAAAGGGATCTCCTGAGGAGGATCTACCCATCATCATGAGTAAGGATGAAAACGGACGGAAACGGACGAAAAACACCTCTACCATTTTGTTTTCATATTTTTTAACGGAAACGGGAGCGGGAGCTGGACAACCGGGAGCGAAAACGGTAGCGGGATATACTGTTATACGAAAACGGGTAAATACGATCGGAAAATAGACGGAAATGGACGGTAAGCAAAAACTTAAGCCGGAATTACATGTAACGTGTCTAATCATAACAATGCACGTACACGAGTGAATATGAATAAATGGTGAGTTCATGCAAAGCTTGGTTGTTGCTGGGAGCCTGCTATATTTTTGTGTGCTTGTACTGCGTAGCAGCATTGCTGCGTGCACTGCGTGCAGTCATGCACTTCTGCACATGTGTATATAATAATGTTGTATAGCTAGACGAACATACGTGCAACGAGGAGCAGCAGGAGGACAGCCACCTGCGTCGCCACCTTCCTCTCACCGTCCACATGCTCGCTAGCTATCGATGGGCTGCTTGCTTGCTGATCGACTGGCTCCTAGGCGTGCCAGATCGATGCTGACACAGAGAGACATCAAGAGGGAGACAGAGACCAGGCAACGGGTTGCACAGATCGAGAGGCAGAGGGAGGCCACTGGGTCGCAGCCTTGCAGGCTTGGGCTACGGCGGTACTGGCCCTATCCCGGTCAAATTAGAAACGGGATAAAAACGGGATCATCCCGGTCAAATACCGTATATCGCAAATACAGACGGAAAAGTGTTCATCCATTTTCGGTTCCGCTCCCGTTTCCCTCCATCCCGTTTCTGGTCCCGTTTCCGTTTATCCCGGAAGAAACGAAAACGGACGGGAAAATACGGTAAACGGTTGCGGACGAAACGAGATTTATCCCATCCGTTTTCAACTTTAATCATGAGTCCGATAAGCATCTCCAACTGCCTCAGCAATTTAGACCTCATTGGGGGCAGATTGGGCAT
This sequence comes from Saccharum spontaneum, assembly GCA_022457205.1. NCBI lineage: Eukaryota > Viridiplantae > Streptophyta > Magnoliopsida > Poales > Poaceae > Saccharum > Saccharum spontaneum. The sequence goes on from CM039584.1 coordinate 30,953,434, forward strand.
CAGGAACTGTAGGCGCAACCTCCGCATCCATATCAAGTTCTGGGATGGGAGGGTCAAAGTATGCCTGCTCACCTATTGGTGCGGAAAACCCATGAGGGATGGGATCAACCAACACTCGACGCACAACCACGTCCAAACTTTGGAACTGACTCTTCATAGCCGATCTCACATAGTTGTCCCACTGTTCTGCATACCCAATTGGGATCATCTTCCTTAGGATGTTAGGAGGGGAACCTAGGTGAAGTACACCCTCAACTGCGATGCCATCATCTCCATGGCAATGTAGCTCCTCCTGAGCCCTTCCAACCAACTCACTAAATGAAGGCTTCTCATTGAATAACACAAGCACGCTTTGCATGTCAACAAACTCAACATATCCATTGCGATCTCTTTACAAGGTGCCTCCGTGATATATGCTCACTCAATTGTCCATCTAGTTCATACACAAATCCAAACACAATTCCTTTAGTCCAATATATATGCTAGATGCATAGTAGAAGGTCTCTAGTGGGTACAATTAACTAAATACCTAAATACATACTTCAATTCGCTACTAATTAATACTAAGTACTACTAACTAACTAACTAACTATGTAATTACTAACAAAATTATTCAACTATTACCTAACTAACTAATACTAAATACATACTATCAATTCACTATTAACTAAATATCTAACTTAACAATCACCCTAATCATCCATCTAGCTACCTATCTAGGTATGTATCTACCTATCTAAATCAAGAACTAACACAACATTCAACTAAATATTAGTAATTACTAACAAAATTATTCAACTAATGTTACCTTGCCCTACTGGAGAGGAGAAGCAGCCGATGGAGTGACCGAGGCAGGGACCGGCGCAGCGCCACGCCGCCCCCGGCCTCGGGGCCCCGACACCCTGCGCCCTGGCAGCGTCCGAGGGAGGCGCCAGCCAGCGAGGTGAGCGGGCGGGGAGGCGTCGGGTGGGGCGGCGTGGCCCGGGCAGAGGGGCAGGGGAGGCGGGGGGGCGCGACCGGCGGTGCGCCCAGGCGGAGGCGCGGGGGGTGGCGCGGCCGACCGAGGAGGGCCGCCTCGCCGGCGGTGGCCTAGCGGGCGAGGCGCGTTCACGCCAGCCAGGGCGGAGCGGCGAGGGTTGGGCGGAGGGGGGGTGGGGCTGCGGGCGAGCGGAGGAGCGGGGGGGGCGCGAACGGGCGGGCAGAGGCGGCTCACTGGCGGCGGCACCGGCACGCGGGCGAGGAAGGCGTCGGGCACGGGCGGCGTGGTCGTCACGAAGCAAGAATGGAAGGAGAGAAGGAAGGAAGAAAGAAAACCGGGCCCATTAGTCAGTTGACCTTGATGCCAAGGCGCCAAGATCTATGGCACCTAGCCTGGTGCCACGTCAATGCCACGCCTGCGTGTACTCAGACGTGGCGCATGGAGCTGAGCGCCAATGTTACTGGCGCCGAGACGTGTGACCTGGACACCAATAACAATGGCGCCGAGCTAAGGGTCAGTTTTTTAAAATCTTACTGTCGTGGGCGTATTTATGAACATCTTTCGAAAAAAGAGCTATAAACAAAAAATTCAGGAGAAGGTAGCGTATGTTGCGCTCCTAGACTGCGGCGCTGATGGTGACGGGGATGTCTGTTTAGTTCTTTCGCTTGTGCAATCCAGCGACAGAAACCACATGGACTCCTATCTACCATCTTGCGCCACAAACGCGGGCAGCACGGGCGAATAGTAAAAAACATGGCATAGGCTATCTCCAGGAGTAGATACCCAAACCGGAGACCTATTCTCAAGTTTGGGTCACGCACAGCGAATGGGTCTAGCACCCAAAACTCGCATTCTCCAACAGCCACCCCAAAAGCTCGTCCCTCTCTCACTCTCTCTCTCTCCCCCGTGCCGCCAGTTCCCCTCCCTCTCTCCCTGTCTGCCTCGGCACCACCCGTCCCTCTCTCCCTCTCTACCCCGGCGCCGCTCCTCCCTCTCTCCCCTCCCTATCGGATCCTACCGGTGGCGGCACCCCTCCCTCCCCTCCCTCTCGGATCTAGCGGTTGCAGGCGAGGAGGACCCCGGATCCCCACTCCCCGACGGCCACGCCCCGCTCCCTGCCGACGAGCCACTTGGCCGCGCCTTGCCGAGGACTTGCCGAGGCCGACCGGTTCCTCCGTGCCGTCGACGACCTGCGCTGGCTCGCGCCGCTGTTGCCCGCGGCCGTCGACTTGCTGCCCGACGCCGCCGTCGCGGACCTCCATGCCATCGCGTCCCGCATGGCCACCACCGGGTACGGCCGCGAGTGTGCGCAGGTGTACGCCTCCGTCCGAAAGCCTGCCGTCGTCTGCAAGTCCACATCTTCCATGACCTTCCCATCTCCAGCGCCACCATCTCCGCTGACTGCTGCTCGCTCCTCGCTGCGGACCGGCCTCACCCTGCTCCCCATAAGGGCGCCAGAGATTTGCATCGTCGAGTCTCGATGACACTTTTTTTGCGTATTGATTCGGCCGGTATGCAAAATGGGCCCTTCCTTTGGGTCATCTGTTGGAGCCTGTTCTTAGGGAGGCAAAGCACTGTGAAGGATACATTTTAGGTATGGGTTCCGCTGTTAGAGACAGTCTAGACAAACTGCTGCAGCATGCGGTAGCATGCAGGTACACCCATTTCTCTCTCTCTTTTCTTCTGATTCTTTTATTTTGAATTCTTTTTGCACCGATTCTGATGAAGCGGCCCAATTGCTGAACGATGATGCTCTTTTTTCTAGAGTTCATTCAAGGGTCAACGCCCCCGCCTTTCAATTAACATCAAAAGACCATAATTCAATTACAGCATAGACTTAACCCCAAAGCGCACCCAGCTTCAGCCAGAACAGGGGCAATCTCCACCTTTAAGGAACAAACACAAAAACAAAAGACACGCTGCCTCACACCTGAGACAAGAAGTGCTCTACTCACATAACAACTCCCTATTAAAGAACCGACAATAGAAGCAGCCTCATCAAAGAAACTGTAGAAACACCAGGGGTAGCCGCTCGACAGACGGTGCCAACTACAGAGATGGAGACCGTCGATGGAGCTGCAGCGATAGTGGGCACGGTGCGAGCGTGGCGGCGGCAGAGGCAAAGGGGGCGGGTGGGCGCTGAAGATGATGGGGTCCATGTAGGAGGAGGATGGGGATGGGCAGGTGGGGGAGGGCGGTGGTGGGACACCTCGGAGTGCTCCGGCAGCGGGTAGAGGAGGTGTGTTGGCAGCAGTGGCTCCATGTCCATGACACACTGGCTCTCCTCAGATTTAGGTCTTGGGAAGTAGAGAGACGGGACCGGGGGTTGGATTCCACCGATTCCTTAGGTTCGTGGGGACGCTGCGCGGTGGACGGGTAGAGGAGGAGGAAGGCTAGAGACGACATGTTCCTCTTCCTCTCCCACGCGACGTGACCCCCACTCTCCCTCTCCCATGCGACCGCTCCCGTGCCCCGTCGGAGAAAAATAAGGTGCTAGGGTTCCGGTTCCGGCAAGCCGTCTTCTTCCCTAACTCCGACAGGCTTAGAAGGAAGGGCCTCGAGGAGGCAGGCCGGCTAGGCGGTGGGGAAGGTAGCTTGGCGGCAGCGGAAGCGACCGGGCCAGGGAGGGGTGGGGGCGGCATGGCCAGAGGAGGTTGCCGTGGCCAGAGCTCGCCGTCGCAGGAGGAGGAAGGGGAAGAAGGCGACCGCCGCGGGCATGCTAGTGTTCGCTGGAGCTCCGCGATCGCGGAGCTCCGACGAACCCTAGCACGCCATGGCGGGACGGTGGCTGGTGGCAGGGCGCGAGGATGAGGTGGAGAGCGGGGTCGAGGACGAGCGTGGGGTGCTTGATGGCGAGGGATGGGGCGCGAGGTCGACGGCGAGGCGGCTGCCGGCGGGGAAGGATGCAGGGGTGGGGGAGGAAGGGCGCACGGCATAGGGAGGAAGAAGACCGAGGCCAGGGTCGCACGCTCGCCTTTTGCGTGATGGATCGCACATTAACGTGTGTCCCTACATTATTGTAAAGAGAAATTCATCAAGAATTGTTATGGCTCTTGTCTCAATCGTGGAAAGGTTACGGGATTTTATTTGAGCGTACGTATTTGTGCTTGGCTGCCATAAACAGATATTCACAAATTCAGTTTTAGGACGGAGATAATGCCGACTTCCTGCAAAGTTAACGTGTCCCGTGGTCTAGAGTAGTAATATGTTATCCTCATAAATATATACTAAGCATAAGTTAAACTATAATAATTTTGACTAAGTTTATACAAAAAAAAAATAAAGCCAGTCTCAGTGAGAGTTTCATATAAGTTTCATTTGCATTAAATACATAGGCATTTTGGATGACATGGTAATGTATTTAAAAAGAGAGAAGAAATGAGTTTCATCTAGATAAAACTGTCTTGACACGATTATCAACTCACTGTGAGCCTTGAAATTAAAATGCCTATGAAACCATATAATGAAACTCTTCATTTAAAGTGGGTGTTTCATTCGAGTTTTATTTCATTTTACATGGCATGACAGTCTTGAAATAACGTAACGAAATTTCCCGTTGAGACTGACCCTCGTCTATTAAGAGTAGGACTTCGAATTAGCATAATTGGATACAGGGACGGAGGATCCGATATGGCAATTCTGGCGTGGATATCCACTGCGAATCGCAGGCCGAGGCAGCGATGCTGGCACGCCGCCGTGCACAGGCGGAGGCGTGGAGCCATAGAGGCATGATTCGTGCCATTGATGCCAATCCGCCGGCCGCCGTATATTGGTGTTGCCTCTACATAGCACGCACATCAACACGATCAACAAAGACAAATCGACGAACACCCTCAGTGAGGGTAAGGGCCGTAGCCGTAGTTGCTTCTTATCGCTTATTAGTTGTTCTTATTTCATTACTATAATATTATTTACTTCATTAGTTTATTTGTTCTATTCGTTGATTAAATTTGTATTTTGGTTGGCTACTAATTCGGAAAACACCGGATTACAAAATCAGAGAAGAAAGCACACACGCAATATCAAAACAAGGTTTGTCATTACCTATTACAGTTTGCAATTTTTACATGTTAATTTTCACACAGATATTTGGTGTTTGTGTTTTACACGCTTTGGTAAATTGAATGACGATGCACTGGACATTGTTACCTTTGTTATCTACTCCCTCTATAAGATGCTCATTTTATGTCATGAATGTTATTGCTTTTTTTTATAAACTTAGTCAAACTAAAAAAGTTTGACTGGTACAGATTCTAGGAATTGATTTATTCGGAGACAGAGGGAGTATATTACAAACTTCGCCTTACCTTACTTCTAATCCTTCTTCCGCCACTGATTAGATACATTATATGAAATAGATTTTTCTAATATACTTGTTTGATGTGGTAGATGTTAATATTCTTTTCTATAGATTTGGTCAAAGTTACGATAGTTTGACTTAGGACAAAACTGAGTTTTTATATTTTAGGAATGTAGGGAGTATTTATATCCGCTATTTTTTTTGTAAGGTGCTCTTCACGAAGCCCTTGTTATTCTTTCGCTTGAAATGTACCATGTTTCCTTAAAAAAATATTCTAGGGTACAAGGACACTATTCTTTTAGTGGTTAGTAGTATGTTCATCGATAGTATAAAAAGAATAATGTGTTCATCGATAACGAGACTAACTTCATCGGTTAATATATGTCACATTTGTCTCTTGGAGGTGTCCATAGGGAGGCGGGCGGGCCTTCATAACAAAAAAAAATCTCTATAACGAACATCTTTAATGTCAAACTACTTAAATGCACCTTAAAATATATCTTCAAATATGGTTGCTGCACATATGGATGCTTGATTCTTTTGTTTGTAACCATCTTTATTAGCCATATGACTCTGTCTATATTTAGTTTTGTCGTACTTTTGTTCCAAGAAGATTCACTAACTAACCTTAGACAAATCCAAATTGTGGCACTCACCTCACTAACAGTTTTGTACCATTAAACTTTCCATGGTTTACATGCCCGAGCAGACATGCATGTGTCCAAATGCAGCACTAGGTGGCCTCAGATGCACACACACACACATCTCTCACAAGTTTGTAGCGAGCTCAGGTCATCATTGTTCGGAAAAGACTCTTTTCCTCGAAAAATAAGCTAGCGAACACCTCTCCTAGTTGCCGAAACATGTGTAATTACTTTTCCTGTCTTAAAATAAATCAATCTATAGAGTTTTCATTCTAATAAAATCAAATTGCCTTAAGTTCAAATGAATTAATAGAAATAGCACTAATACTTTTGACACATGAATGTATACTTGCATATGTTGGAACTCTTCTCTATAAAGTTGATCAAATTTAAAATAATTTAACTCAGAATAACTCTAGCAGTTGGTTCATTTTAAGATGGAGCGAGTAGTTTGCTGGCATGTTCTTTTCTAAATTTTTTTTTTCTGACAAATTAAGTCCATACAGTCATAGCAAAAAAAAAATCTTCCACAACTAAAAAGACTAAAGAGTGGACACATTTTTGGTGTGACATTCTAATGTGGGCCTATGGTTTGCGATCCCGCACAGTGGACACATTTTTGGTGCGACATTCTAATGTGGGCCTATGGTTTGCGATCCCGCACCCCCTCGCTCCTGTGCTCCTCCTTGCGACAAAATTCAAAAGGAAAGAAACCTTTGCTCCCGTGATGAGTCTCCGCACAGTCTGCCCCAATCATGCGGTGCTCGCGCGCATGCTCCCTTGCGCGGTGGACACGGACGCGTGGTGGAACCCCCAATCACGCTCCCACTCGGGCACCGTTCACTTCCCATGCAAACCTAAAATATTTCTTCTTCCACCCATCACATCAAATCTTTAGACGTATACATGGATCACTAAATGTAGGTAAAAGAAATAACTAATTGCATAGTTTATCTGTAATTTGTAAGATAAATCTTTTGAGCCTAGTTACTTTATGGTCAGATAATATTTATAAAATAAAAACGAAAGGTGCTACAGTAACTTCTCTATCAACCAGCTAAACACACCCTCGCTCGCTTCCCTCGGCGCATGCGTGGCACGCTCCCCTAGACAATCAGCCTCCCTCCCTGGCCAGATCGTGCCTCCGATTAGTTTTCCTCCCCTCACCACGACGCCACGACCAATCCCGTGCAAAAAAAAATCTCGGTGACTCCGAGCGTTGGCACGGGCAGCGAGGGCAAGGCGGCGCGGCGCCACTCTTCCTCACGATACGCAGCGACGGCGGTGAAGCACGGCAGCTGCCGGCATCCGGAGAAGGCGGGCTTTGTTTGCCGTACGGTGCGATATCGCGAGTCCTCGGGATGGCCCACGTCGTCACGCAGATCGCGGCTCCTCTTCCGCAGCAGACGAGCCGCCGCCCTGACCTGCTCCCGATGCCGCCGCCTGCTGCCGCCCGGCCCTCTCCCGTCGACGCTGCCGCCCTGACCCGGCCCATCCCTGCCGATTCCATCGGCTCGCCGCTGCCCTATCACGCCGCCACCACGCCCCGTCGCTCCGTGAAGACCGGGAGAGGGATTAGTAGGCGACGGCGCCACTAGATCTTCCGCTCGTCGCACCAGATCGAGCTCTCCTCCGCCTGGTGGGGGTGCCGTGCTTGGAGGAGCACGCGCTGAGTACGAACTCCTTGGTTACAGCCTTCCATGAAGGGATGTGGTGAGTCTCCTTCAAATCCCCAAATCCCTGAACCACGCCTTTCTCCATGTCCTGCTGCTCGATCTGAAATCCCTTAGAAAGATTATAGGCTGCAGGCACAGTCATCAGTTTCCCATGTTACCAACACAAACGGGCATACGGATGGCTTCGGCGCAAGTATGTAGTGCCGCCGCCTCAGCACCAAGGTTTTCATTATCAGAAATTAAAATTTATCGGACGTCATGGATAAAGAGGATAAACAAGATATATCGGAAATATCGGACCAAATTCAAAAAAATTTAATTTTTTTTTTCAAAAAATTTGTAGAATTTGACTTGAAACTATTCTTAAAATATTAAAATCACTTGATCACAAATCAAAACAAGAATAAATTATTATAAGTGTCGGACCGTCGCGTGGCTGATTTTGGATTGTCTGTGTAGAAACAGGAAAGAAGGGAAATTTTTGGCTGATATCAAATTTTATCGGACTCCGGGATAGAAAGGAAATTTCGGAAATATCGGCGACTTTCGGCCGATAAAAAAAACCCCTGCTCAGCACCCCGCCATGGCTAGCGGTGGTACCTGAACACCAGACTTTAGTGGCCAGCAGGAAATAGGCAAGACAATCAAGGCAGCGTGAAAAATACATAAACTATAGAAAGGTTTCTCTTGATGCCCGAATATAAATATTTGTATCATGTTAATTAACCTGATAGAAATTGGCTGCAATTTTGCTTCTGCAGTTACTTATTTTGCCAAGCTGTACATTTCTGCAGTCTGAAAATTTTAATGATTCGCTCGATGTATCAGGCAGTTTTGTAGGTTTATTCATTACTCTGACAACTTTGTTCTTTGCTTCTTCTTTACAAAACCATTGGAAGTGTGGGAATGGCCTTCTTCTGTCTACTTTACAAGGCAGTAAATATGCAAGATGACGGCTTTAATGATAAGTCACTAGCAGCGAGTTATTATGTCCAAATGTTTCTGCAAATGGTTTAACTAATGTGTAGTGAGAATAGCTGTTCCTGCAAATAGTTAGTATATAGAGTCAGGTTTGCTAGCCCAAAATTGCTGCATAATTAGTGCCGAAAATGGACTTTAGAAACAGTTTGTCCAGACTTTAGAAATATGCGGTCAGAAAAGCAGATTTAGGAAGAACTTTAGAAACAGTTTGTCCAGACTTCAATAGAAGCAATGGCATCTGGAGCTTGGATTACCAATAAGCTTGGTCTGAGAAAAGAAGTTGCTCCAACTATTCAGGATTTTGATGCAGACTCCATAACACTTCCATGGCATTTGATGCAAATTTCAGAGGACAACTTATTAATCGCAGACCGCAGGTAAGCATCTCTTCTCATCCATCCATGTTGACCATTTTAGATCCAATTTGATTAACTTGCCCTCATATAAATGCTTCCATTAGCAGTTTGTACAATCTGAAATCTGATGTAATGCATGCATTTTCTCCATCCTTTTATGTTAGAAAGCAGGATATTGGAACCCTTCTTGGTCCTGATACTTGTTATTTTGCATCTTTGAAACTCAATGGACCCTGAGATTAAAGAATATCAACAGGCAGAAAGCAGGATATTTGAAGAGGTTAGTATTGACTTGTTTCATTTATTTATTAGATTTTTTTTTACCTCATTGAGTCAAAAGTTGTGTGAAGGCAGAGCTGAAGTAATGGAGTCATATCAGCAAACTGTAAAAGAGAGGTGTGCCCTTAGTAATGGAGTCATAAAGTGATAAGAGTACTTTCTGATTCAATGGAGAAGATCCCCAACAATGAGCTTACATTATCGATTGCAAGATTTCAGAATTGCATTATCTTCTGTGATACATGTTAATCTATGAGCTGATTGATATATAGCTCTATTTTGGAGGCAAATCATAAAAATTGGATTGTATCAATTCTTTTTTGTTTCTTTGAAGATCATAAAAGGGTTCAGAACCACGACCTGGATACCAAGATCACCTCAAACATTCAGTTTTCTAACTGTGAGGTACTTGGGTTGCCATATTGGTTTGCTTGCAATCTCGAGAGAGTATCAACCTGGTGAGCTCCTGTTAAGCATAGAAATTGACCTGCTGATGAAGTGATGATAGAAGCCTGCTTTCCATTGTTCTGACATTTCCATGTTGTTTCTTTGAATTGGCAGGGGGCATTCATCTTTACAATTTCAACAGCATGTACATCAAGTAGACGTGCTTCCTTGGTAATTGTCGTATTGCCTATTTTCTTCAGATAGTATATGCTTATGTCGTTGAAGTTGAACTGTTGATAGTAGCTATTACATTTGTGTGATGTTTGTCTGCAATAGTTGGATCTGTGATTCTACCTATCTGCCTGTCATCGTCTATCATTTCATCATTGTTCAACATGCAGGACTAAAGCACAAGAAAGTTGTTACCTCAGAGAAAATGGTGCTTTTTTGCTATAAATCACCTATTCTCTCTACATTTTTTTCTTGTCAACTTTTGTGCCTTGAGTTTTCAAAACTATTAATTTGACGGTGGAAGTTATAATAGGAGCAATAGAGGTATTTGTGTATTTATATACTGCAAGTCTACAACTGCAAAAGCAAAAAAAACTCTTAGGCGTCAAATGAGAATTCCTCTTGAACTTATCTATGCATGGTGCCAGTGTCGTGAGAAGCACGCTGGCATGGAACTGCTGATGGTGAACCATGGGACGATGCGAGGGGCCTGGTGGTGGCAGAGCATGTGCACCTGTGGCTGCGGCTGGATTGCGACGATCATCCTAGGATCGAGCTTACAATGATAGCCACTGGTGAGCTCTACTAGCAGGATCATTTTTTGAAATTATACGAAATTTGCGTTTATATCTCCAAGGATTTAGCTATGGATAGGAGCGCTTGGAGATTGGCAATCAACGTGTCTGAACCGTGACCTAATTTTGTCTTGTGCCCTTTATATCCCTTTTATGTGTCTTCCTGTTTTTCGTCTCTTTTGGGTTTCATCTCTAGCCTACCCCAACTTGCTTGGGACAAAAGGATATGCTATTGTTGTTGTTGATACGAAATTTGCGTTTAGGTCCTATGTTGGATTATTTGTAAAGATGAATTATTGGACTTTGAAATTTTGAAATATAAAGATGCCTTATTTTGTGTCATGACCTAATACGCCATTCAGATTTTATATAATACACCATTAAGATTTTATAGTGATGTTCTTTGGCCGTTAATGTCTTTTGACAAAATTATCACATGTATTGCTTTATAAGGCTTCTTGCGGTTTGATTTTTGTCATGATTGGTTTGATTGGCACATGTTGTATGCTTTATAATACACCATTTAGATTTCAGTTGTCATGACTGGCTTGACAAAATTATCACATGTTGTATGCTTTATAATACACCATTTAGATTTCAGTTGTCATGATTGGATTGATTTGCATCACAATTTGTTGTTTTACGGCCAGTCACATCTGCTGGAGAATTTGATGCCTGCGATCGTGTTTGAGTGTGCAGGAAGGATAGTTCAAGGAATTAGATGTTTGCTATTGTGTAATGTGTGATTATAAAAAAATAGTAATTAAGAAATAAACAACATGATGTTAAGGTGCCTACAAAAAAAATTCTATGATACATGGTCTAAATTTTTACAAACAACATGATGCCTTAGTAGATAAAATGCTACTTTGGACTTCACGTGGTCCGTAGCATTAGCCAGGCAATATACTATCACATAGGTCAGCCACCAACCTGCAATCTCTATATTGGACATTTGTAAATATAACTTTGAACACAATAAAAATATATTTTAGTTTCTTGGATTTGTAAATATATTTTTAATGTGGTCCATAATGCGACAGAACTTATTCGTGGATTTATCGACGCACGAAAGAAATGGACATCGGAGATTTGTTCTGCGGATATAAAACATTATCTTAGCCGTATCACGGAAAGATCTATACAGTAAAGTTTGTGAGCTTACAACGTCACACTCTCCATGACTGTGTTAATTTCATGAACTTTATTTTTTTTATAAAATGTCACTTAACATCGTATTTAATTTTACAGGATTGTTATCTTGTCATGCAATACATATATTTTTAGTACAAAAGTTTAGCTGTCCCGTAGCAACGCACGGGCATGAACCTAGTAATAATAAAAGGGTGCGATTCTAACTGCTGAACCGCACCACAGTTGTAAAATCTAATCTACCAGCAAGATATATGGGATGGATGAAAGAAGGACAACAGAGTGAATTATTAAGATCGGTCAGCTAAAAACTACTACAATAATAAAATTACGAAGATTTGCAAATACTTGAAAATGCATTTCAAATAACTACTTCATCCGTTCCAAATTATAAGATATTTTGGTTTTTGCTATGTATCTACACGTATGTATATCTAAGTGCATGATAAAAACTACATATGTAGAAAGGTCAAAATAAATGTCTTATATTTAGAACGGGGGAGTATATATAAATATAAACGATCAACTAGTAATTCAGAGGACGTCTCAAAATTTTTACAGGGAACGGTGCACACATAACATGAGTACCGTTACTATATAATATAAGGGCAGCTCCAATGATAATTTATAAGCTAGCTCTAAATATATTGTTTTATATTTCAATAAATGAATGAGAACAATTATTTGTTTTCATCAAAAGCTAGTCGTCTTATCTTATACACATATTTAAGTTTAAAAAAATTACGTGAAAATGTCATATAGGGCTATTCATGTTATAAGATATTATGCTACAAGTTAATATTATTGAAAAAAAATCTTAGAGTTAGGGCCTGTTTCGTAGAGATTTTAGACTAGCTTCACAAAGTTGTTTTGCTGCTGCTCTACCAAATTGAAACTTTTCAAAGAGCTTCACCGAAGAAGCTCTGGAAAATGCGCTCTCACAAGCGTGGTGTGCAGGATGAAGCTGAAAAACCAGCTTCACCTCGCTCGAATGGGCTGCAACGTGGCATTGGCCAGATTTGCCCCCATGATAGCGTAGGTAGGGGGGATGACGCCAGGGTGCACGTGAGGTGCAGCCTCGCCGGGGTGCCAAGGTACAGCCTCGCCGGGTGGGGGCGGATTCGCTGGGGCGTGCAGAAGTGGATCTGCCGGGGCACCCTTTGTGCGGAGCTCGAGCGCGGGTGGCGAGTGGGAGAGCGCGTGCACAGCTGCAGCAGCATGGACGACCATGACGCCAAGGCCGCGCGAGGTAAGCCAAGAAGGGCACCGAGAAGCATAGGAGGCTGATGATGGCGCATGAAGTTGAGGTATTTGGAAGAGGAAAGAGAATAGGAGGTGCCATGTGTGCGTGTGGTGATGTTAGAATATTAGGCAATTTCCATGTCATTTTAATTCCACAAATTAATGTTATGATGATGACATATAAAAGATTATTAACCATTGAAATTATGATATCAAACATATCCATAACAATATGGAACATGTGATCAATTATCATGTGAAGCATGTGATTATTTAAAACATGAAAGCAAGATATACGAAGCATAACAGTAAGGCAAACATATATCTCGTAACAGCAATAAACATGTCACAATATGTGAAATGACATGACAGAACTACTGAAACATACAAACAACAATGTATGAAACAACTTGACTGAACCAACGAAACAAGCAGACATGACATATATCTTATAGCAGAAACAGACATAGAATATAAACAGAAACGATATAACTGAACGAGCGAAACAGACTCAAAGCAGCGTTTGAAACAACATGGATATACCACTGAAACAAGCATGATCTGGAAAACGTAAAACAGCAGGGAGATGAACAATCATACCCTCCCATACGCTCCGAGGATCCCGATCCTTGTCCAACCTCCTTTGTCATGTCGTAGGAGATGATGAAGGGAAGAAGACGAAGAACTCGAGGAAGAAGATGACAAACGGCGGCGACGACTCGGGCAGTCGCGTAGACGCTCTCCAAAAACCTATTGTCGATCCCTCGTGCAAGGTCTCGAACGGCAAGGGCTTCGGAGGCACCTGCCCTCTCCCTTCTCCGTGTGCGCGGATTGAGGAGATGAAGAAACCTTCGTTGCTGCTGAAATGTGGTTCTGTATTCTCTCTCGTGTACCGAAGAGACAGGGCTCTCTCCTTTATCTATGCGGCTGGAAGAGGAAGGAGTAGGGGGCGGGCATGTGAAGAGTTCAACTCCCAGTTGAAACTCTCGCGGTTAGTGAGGCATGTGAAGAGTTCAACTCTCAGTTGAAACTCCTGCGGTTAGTGAGTGCTAAAATTAACACAACCATGCTCGCTGCCTGCCACGCCCACGCCCACGGCCACGGCCCGGCCGGCGGCGGCGGCGGGGTGTGTGCGCGTGTGGCACGCCTTTGTCCGTGTCTTAAATTCTCAATTTAAGCAGAATAACTTCCACCATATAAGTCAAGTCAAGGACCCTTAGAATTCCAATCTGGTACAACTCATATTGTCCATAATTACACACCATAGAGTTTATTGATTTATTAAACTTAAATGGGCCTGGCCCATAACAAATCCAACAATCCCCACCAAACTCTAGGGTTTGTAACAATGAAGTATTAGAATCACAATTCTTTGATATACTAGTGTTTCGATGAAGATTGTTAAGTTGAACATCCATCTAGAACAAGAGTTTCACTCAGCCACAACTGAACAATGAACTATGCCTTGAATTGATAGTTTTGTGTGAGAAGAGATTCACTCAAGTCCTTAGCTGATACTAGGCTGCAAAAGGCATCCCCGCTGTTTTGAAGCATATAAGTCACACTTCTGTGCCTTTCATGAGTACTTAGGGATTACCCAAGTCCCATAGACTGTGATCAGCACTCTGACTCATATAGGTGTACTCCTCAAAAGATGTTCTGTAGGACAACATCTCACCTTTATAAGACTCTTGGAATACTTTAAGGTAAATACCATCATGCCTTACAGATAGGAAAGATGTGCATCAGAAATGAGTCAAGAAAGGGATCTTTCCTCTCAATCTACTCCTAGCTTGTTTCACCACTCTACTTCACGGGATCTTTGATCACATAGAGCAGGTTACCACTATAGTAGATTTCATGTGGGTCTCATACCCATTTCTCTTGATGCACTTTCTATCACATTGTGTGACAGACCCTTAGTGAATTGATCTGCCAGATTATTCGACGTGTGGACATAATCCACCGTTATAACTCCGGAGGTTTTCAGCTTTTTGACAAATTTTAATCTTCGCTTAACATGCCTTGTAGACTTCATGTTATTCCTAGAACTGTTGACTTTTGTAATCACAGTCTGGTTGTCACAATTCATAGAAATAGCCGGTATCGGTTTTTCAACTACCGGTAAATCCATCAGGAGATCACGAAGCCACTCGGCCTCAGCCCCAGTAGTGTCTAATGTTGCGAGTCCTACTTCCATTGTAGACTTCGTTATGATAGTCTGCTTGCAAGACTTCCAGGAAACAGCGCCACCTCCAAGCAAGAACACATATCCGCTTGTGGCATGAAGCTCATCAGCATCAGAAATCCAGTTGGCATCACAATAGCCTTCTAGCACTCTTGGGTTTCCAGTATAATGAATACCATATGTCATAGTACCTTTCAGATAGCGCAACACTCTCTCAAGAGCACGCCAATGCTCATCTCTTGGTTTTGAAACAAACCGGCTCAGCTTGCACACAGCATAAGAGATGTCAGGTCTTGTTGCACTTGCAAGATACATGAGTGAGCCAATGATCTAAGAGTATGTTAATTGATCCCTTGCAATTTTTTGATTTTTCCTCAATATCATGCTAGGGTCATAAGGTGTAGGAGCAGGATTATAGTCACTAAAACCAAAGCGACTCAACACCTTTTCCACATAATGGGATTGTAACAAAGTTACTCCACCATCACCTTCTCTAATAAGCTTGATGTTTAGAATGACATCAACTTCTCCCAAATCTTTCATATCAAAATTGCTCGATAGAAGTTTCTTTACTTCCTCAATCACATTGAGGTTTGATCCAAAGATCAATATGTCATCAACATAAAGGCACAACATAACAACCTCACCCCCACCATACCGATAATACACACACGAGTCTGCTTCATTCACAGCAAAACCAGCAACTATAAGAGTATGATCAAACTTTTCATACCATTGCTTAGGTGCTTGTTTTAGGCCATATAATGATTTTAACAACCTACACACCTTGTTCTCTTGACCATCTGCAACGAACCCTTCTAGCTGATCCATATAGATCTCCTCATCCAACTCTCCATTTAAGAAAGCTGTCTTAACATCCATCTGATGAATGATAAGACCATAAGAGGCTGCCACGGCTATTAATGTACGAATAGTAGTCAATCGAGCCACTGGTGAATAGGTGTCAAAGAAATCTTCGCCCTCTTTCTGGGTATATCCTTTGGCCATAAGTCTTGCCTTGTACCTCTCAATTGTACCATCAGGCCTAAGCTTTTTCTTGAAGATCCACTTGCATCCTATAGGTTGACAACCATAAGGACGATCAATGACCTCCCAAGTTCCATTAGACATAATAGAATCCATTTCACTCCTTACTGCTTCCTTCGATAAGTCAGCATCAGGAGAGGAATATGCCTCTCTAATGGTGGTTGGTGTGTCTTCCATAAGGTACACTATAAAGTCATCACCAAAAGATTTTGTAAATATATGTCTCTTGCTCTTTTGAGTGACTATAGTGTCATCCTCCTCAGGGATGTGCATGTGAGAATCCTCAGCATGATCTATAGGAATAGACAGTTCTTGCTCATGGGGAATTATAGTCTCATGACTTGTTTCTCTAGGTGTATTTTTCATGGGAAACTCACTCTCAAAAAATGTAGTGTCTCTTGACTCCATGATAGTATCAACATACATATCAGGCACATCAGATTTTATAATTAAGAACCTATATCCAGTGCTATGGAAAGAATAGTCTAGGAATACACAATCAACAGTTTTAGGTCCAAGTTTACGTTTTTTGTTGATTGGCACATTTACTTTAGCCAGACAACCCCAAGTGCACAAATGTGAGAGATTTAACCTTCTCTTTTCCCATTCCTCGAATGGTGTGATCTCTTTGTTCTTTGTTGGAACTCTGTTCAGGACATGACATGCTGTCAAAATTGCCTCACCCCACCATTCCTTGGATAATCCCGCTGTACTCAACATGGCATTCACCAAATCAGTTAGAGTGCGGTTTTTCCTTTCAGCAATCCCATTGGATTGTGGTGAGAATGGAGGTGTCCTCTCATGAACAATTCCATGTTCCACGTAGAACTCATCAAAAGCATTAGAGAAATATTCTCCACCTCGATCGGACCTTAACCGTTTTATTTTCCTTTCAAGTTGATTCTCAACTTTAGCTTTATAGGTCTTAAAATAATTAAACGCTTCATCTTTTATTTTTAAGATATACACAGCAAAATCTGGTGGAGTCATCTATAAAAGTGAGAAAGTATCTTTTACCGCCTTTTGTCAAAATTCCATTCATCTCACATAGATCAGAATGAACAAGTTCTAGAGGTGCCAAATTCCTCGCCTGAGCAGCCTTGTGGGGCTTGTGGGATTGTTTTGATTCAACACACACATGGCACTTAGACTTTTTGACCAAGTTGAATTTAGGAATTAAATTTAGATTTGCTAACCACATAAGATAGCCAAAACTTGCACGACAAAAGCGTGAATGCCATAAATCCGACTCATCAGAAATATCAACAGAATTCACCAACTTATTACACACATCATGCAATGATAAGCGGAACAAGCCTCCGCAATCATATCCTTTACCAACAAAGGTTCTATGTTTCGACACAACACATTTATTCGACTCAAGAACAACTTTGTAGCCATCTCGACATAACATAGATGCACTAACAAGATTCTTCTTTATGGAGGGCACATACTACACGCTCTTCAATAGCACCGTCTTCCCCGAAGTAAACTTTAGAATGACCGCACCAACACCAAGAACATGAGCACGCGACCCATTCCCCATCAACAAGGCGCTAGACCTCCTGACCTGGTAGAAAGAGAACAAAGAGACATCAGCACACACATGAATATTTGCACCACTATCCATCCACCATTCAGGTGAATTACAAACTAAAAGAACAAATGGTAAATAATTACCATACCCAGATGTTCCATCTCCAGTCTCAGTAGTTATAACATTGGCTGATTTCTTGTCCTGTGTGGACTTGTGGTCAGGGCACTCTCTTGCCCAATGCTGATCACTGCCACAGACAAAGCATCCTCCCTTTCTCTTATTATTGTTGTTCTTCTTCTTAAACTGTGCTGTTTGAATAGGCTTAGGTGTATTCTCTTGCTTGTTCTATTTTTCTTCTTATTAAACTTGCGGAATTTCTTCTGCACCACATTAGCAATAGAGGTCCCAACACCTTTCCCATTGTCCTTTGCTCTAGCCCTCTCTTCAACATCAAGAGTACCAATGAGTCCTTCAACATTGAACTCTTGTCTCTTATGCTTGAGGGAGGTGGCAAAGTCCTTCCAAGAAGGTGGTAACTTGGCGATTATACCGCTAGCCACAAACTTGTCAGGCAAAGGACAAGGAAACAATTCAAGTTCCTTAGGTAGTGACTGAAACTCATGAGCCTGTTCCACTACAGATCGGTTCTCAACCATCTTGTAGTTATACAGCTGCTCCATGAGATACAACTCACTACTAGCATCGGTAACTCCAAACTTTCTGACATGTGCATCCCACAAATCTTTCCTTGTAGTGAGAATGATATAGCTTTTCTAGAACTTTGTGTCAAGTGCGCTAATCACTGCACCTCGAAAGAGATTGTCATCAGTCTTAAACTTAGCCTCATCCTTAGGAGACAAGTTAGCAGGCTTGCCCTCAGCGGCATGATAACATGACATAGCAGTTAGCCACAATTCCATCTTAGCTTTCCAGATCAAGAAGTTTTTACCATCAAAAGGATCAGGCTTCAACACAACAGCAAAACCTCTGACAGAAAATGCCTATAATTAGGTTTTTGAATTGTTAGAATATTAGACAATTTCTATGTCATTTTAATTCCACAAATTAACGTTACGATGATGACATTTAAAAGATTATTAACCATTGAAATCATGATATCAAACATATCCATAACAATATGGAACATGTGATCCACATGTGAAGCATGTGATTATTTAAAACATGAAAGCAAGATATATGAAGCATAACAGTAAGGAAAAACATATATCTCATAACAACAATAAACATGTGACAGCATGTGAAACGACATGACAGAACTACTGAAACATACAAACAACAATGTATGAAACAACTTGACTGAACCAACGAAACAAGCAGACATGGCATATATCTTATAGCAGAAACAGACACATAATATAAACAGAAACGATATAACTGAACAAACGAAACAGACTCAAAGCAGCGTTTGAAACAACATGGATATACCACTGAAACAAACATGATCTGGAAATTGTAAAACGGCAGGGAGATGAACAGTCATACCCTCCCATGCGCTCCGAGGATCCCGATCCTTGTCGAACCTCCTTCGTCATGTCGTAGAAGATGATGAAGGGAAGAAGACGAAGAACTCGAGGAAGAAGACGACGAACGGCGGCGGCGACTCGGGCAGTCGCGTAGACGCTCCCCAAAATCCTAATTGTCGATCCCTCATGCAAGGTCTCGAACGGCAAGGGCATCGGAGGCACCTGCCCTCTCCCTTCTCCGTGCGAGCGGATTGAGGAGATGGAGAAACCTTCGTTACGGCTAAAATGTGGTTCTGTATTCTCTCTCGTGCACCGAAGAGACGGGGCTCTCTCCTTTATCTATGCGGCTGGAAGAGGAAGGAGGAGGGGGGCGGGCATGTGAAGAGTTCAACTCTCAGTTGAAACTCCCGCGGTTAGTGAGTGCTAAAAATTAACACAACCACGCCTCGCCCGCTGCCTGCCACGCCCACTCCCACGGCCCGGCCGGCGGCGGCGGCGCGCACGCGTGTGTGGCACGCCTTTGTCCGTTTCTTAACTTCTCAATTTACGTAGAATAACTTCCACCATATAAGTCAAGTCAAGGACCCTTAGAATTCTAATCTGGTACAACTCATATTGTCCATAATTACACACCATAGAGTTTATTGATTTATTAAACTTAAATGAGCCTGGCCCATAATAAATCCAACAGGTGAAGGGGTCGTATCTACCTCAATCCACATTTGTTGAGGTGAATTATGGTGTAAATTAGTTTAAATTTCATCCAAATACAACTCAACATATGTGAATTGAAGAAAATACGAGAGTATCAAACAAGGCCTTAGTTGTGGTTGAAAAGTAGCAATCCACCTGTGTGGTATCTAGGCATCCACTTCTTTGCCCTGCTTAATGAAGCAACTGATTCAAAAACAAAATGCACTCAGAACATGTATTTTGTACAGTTAACTCAACAGGCACCTCATCTAGGATGACCAAATCCTTTTGATATGGCTTGCGTGGGGTGTCATTGTTAAGGGAGTACAGTCTAACTGTCCTTACCTTGATTTTGTGGTTAGATCTTCGGCAGAGTATACCGCATGCCTCGGGTTAAACTCCAAATCTTCAAAAATGGTCCATCCTTTTCAGCAAATATGTAGACATAGCCACCAAAATCGAAATCCGAGACATCTTCTCGGTCTTTGACCTTGTACCAAGCACTATGCATCTTGGTCACCCTCTCATTTTCAATCACCAAGACAGAGACAAAGCCTATGATTTCATCCTAAACAAATTCCAAGCCAAACTCAACGGTCAAAGCAGGTAGACTCACCTACATCAACTCTATTCTTGCCTCCATTCCCATCTACTACATGTCCACGATTCTCTTTGAAAAAACTTTTATGGATAAAATTACAGCCATTATTCGTCAATTCTGGTGGGCTGGTGTCCAAGAAGACAAACGCACCTCCTCATCACCTTTCGCTCTTGGGAAGATATTTGTCAATCTAAGTAAACTAGGGGGTCTCGGCATCAAAGATTTGCACACTGTCAACAAAAGTCTTATTCTCCATGCTGTTTTGCCTCTTCCAAAAACCAGCACCTCACAACTATTCTAAAAGCCAAGTACTTTCCAAATGCCTCGTTCTAGACTGCTAATTATAATGGACCCAAATTAGTTTTTTGGTCATCCATTTTTTAACTCAAAAACACCTTGCATAACAACTGTAGCTACCAGATCCACCATGGCAATTCCTGCATCTGGTCCACCCCGAGTGTCCTCTCTGGTCCTTAATACATGACCACCTAAATCTTCCGATCACTCAAAACCCTTACCAAGCAATGTTGCTGACTTGTGGCACTCAGACTCACAAAATTGGAATGCTCCCCTCATTGCTAACATGTTTAGCCAGGATGCTACAAATGTCATCTTGCAGGTCCCTATAGTACATGGTGAGGAGGAAGACATCCCCGTATGGAATCTAGCAACCAAAGGAATCTGCACAACAAAGGAAGCATACAAGTTTCTAAGTCAACTACTGCAGGTACAACTTCCAATGCAAGGCACACAAAGCATATTAACGGAGGCAATGAACATTCTGGAAACACAAAAACCCTGCCTCCATGCATAAAAGTTTCACTTGGAGATTAATCAGAAGAGCACTGGCCACTGGGGAAAGAACCAGGCACTACTCCACACACTCCTCCGTGCCCCCCCAAACCTGAAATACATTTAAGGTTGCCAGTTTCAAATTGTAATATTTGTAGCAAACATGTGGTCTTTGGGAAGGTGGTCAGTGGAATACTCCCTCCATACCCAAAAAACCTGACGTTTAGGACAAGATTGTGGTAACCAAGGAGTGATTAATTAGGGGTATCTTTCCTTGTCTACCCCTATTAAATAGAGTTGTGGGTGCACTTTAAACGAGAAAGTTCTATAGTTGAGATGGCCAGTGCATTGAGGCATTGGTTGTGAGGTCCCAGGTTCGACACCTGTGGCAGGCACCATTTGTTTTTTTGTCACTCGTGGGATTTCATTTGTCTGGCGAGGCACGTGCTGATTAATGCCTGGCTGCCGTGCGTTTATCGAAGGAAGAAGCCTAGGGGTAAACACGTCCATCGACGGAGTCTCACGGTCACAACGTCAAGAATTACGCAAACGCAGTACAGTCCCAGGACGTCAAGTATTTTAGATATGGAGGGAGTAGCTCTTAAAAAGGTTGAAGCAGTTGGTAGTGAAACTGGAAATCCTTGTCAAGTGAAAATTGTAGACTGATGAAGTTTCCAACACAAATTCTCAATGTCTGCTAAAGGGAGAGAAAGGTATAAATAGACGAATACAATGTACAACTGCAAATATTTGTATGTTCTTCCTGCTTATCTTCCTCATTACCACCTTTTGAAGAAAAAAAAGAAAAAAACTAAGAACTGCAGACGGTAACTCCAATGGTGAAGGGAGCCAATTTTTTTTAAGCATCCGGTGATTATAAGCAAAGAAAGAAGAGAACACTATTCGTCTGATTCATATAGCTCAGATACTTCAGACTCATTGTCCTATTCTTCAGATAGTGTCTCTGATTCAGAATCACACTCATCAATGGATACTAGCTTGTCCAGTGATCATAGGCGTAAGAGAAGAAAAGGATCTAAGAAGGATAAGCTCAAGCCCACAAAGGGGAAGGGCAAACATACAAGGAGTAAGAGAAAGAGTAGAGGATCCAAAAGGCGATCTAGACGGTACAATGTTAGTAACCTGCATAATGTCGCTACTTCGTTAGCATGGGAATGCTTCTTGCTGAAATTCCTTCTTTTTGGTTTGGTTTATCTTTAGGAGCTACGGGAGTTCAAGTGATGATTCAGTAAGCTCAAAGATAGATAGCAGCAGTTCTGACAGTGAAAATGGCGGCCATCGTACCAAGCGTTCCTTGCCGAAAGGTAGTAATCTAATTCCATTAGATTAAATGTGTGATATATTTGCTATCAACATATCCTAGGGGAGTTCAGTTTGAGTGCATATATTTCTGGCTTGCTAAAACCAGTTCTCTATTGCTGGACAATTTCTGCTCGTGAGCTTGCGGAATGCTGTGTTGATTTTTTGTTTCTGCTGCTATTTGGTTTATTACATTGGTAATACCTTTTTAGCATCAATTAAAAATTAAGTAAAAGTTCTGAATGTCACCCTAGTGCCTTATTCACGTTATTATTAATCTTCACTGTTTATGATAGTGATTTTTTTTTCACTAAGGGGCCGTTCAGATCGTTTCATTTTGAAGGAATTGGAATCTACTTAATGAGTTAAGCTATATGACTTGGAATTTAAGATTACACAACTTTCTAAAGTTCACATATAAGTCTATATCAAATTTATAAGGTGGTTGATGAAAATTGATTCTATAAATCACCATGCTATGTTTCTACTTTTCAACTTATAGCACGCTCTTAAACTCGTTTTCCTATAGTAGAAATGCAACATATAAGCATCTCCCTTGCATGGCTAACAATAGTATACAAATATATTCCATAGACAACCATATTAGTTTAATTAATATGTGCCTAAATTATAATTTATTAGAATGAATTTATATTTTTCTTTTGATACCAGTCATTAAGTGAATTTTTTTTGAGCATTAGTCATTAAGTGAAATTGAGCACTTTCACATGAATGACAAATTACCTTTCTTTCTGTCTGAAAGCAACTGTTGAACTGACTATGGCATATACTACAATATCTACTTCTAATAGCTTAAAGTTTCATATATTATATCTATTTATGTCTTTTTTTACCATTATGTGTAATTTAACAGTTTTTATTAGTATTCTGGGATCACTTTGCCTCACTTTTTTGGTCTTCAATTTTGAAGAAGTAATCATTTCCCCCCTCTGGCATATAAAGAGAGTACCAAAATGACAAATTCAGAACAAGGAAGAATGTTTTAAGATGTAGGCGAAGGCAAACAAACATTACTACCGTCAACTGATCACAATCACATGATGGAAGTAAACCCTCATACATCGATGAGACGATGACAACAGGCCTAATGAGTGATTTGGTGCCTATTTTATGTTTTGATTTATCAACCACATGTTCCTTTTGGATTCCTGTTACTACCATCGACAGAGCAAAGTTTATACTGTTCAACTTTGAGATGACTAGTTATCTTTGGGTGGCTAATGCACACCCTTTTTTCCAAACGCAGGAGTGATCCAGGTGCAAGCTCCAGGATCAATCCCATCCAGGTTGATGTAAATTTAACGCAACCAGTAAATGTAATTGGTGGTGATAATGCAGATGCTGGCCATGTCTAGAACTAGTACAGAAAGGCACCTGCCAAGCAATGAACCTGTGTCCACCGATGGTAAAGATTTAGCTGTGGGTTCTGCAGACATTGGGCAGCCTCAACGAATCAGGAAAGTGCGTGGTTTCACTCAGAAGTATGGGTATGTGTGCCCCTTATCGGGTATTGATATCAGGCATACCCAACCAAGGACATTAATAACGTGTCAGCCGTTAAGTTGCCCGAGGCTTAGGGCCGGTTCCCACCTCGCCCGAGCCCTACCGTAAGGCCTCGGGCGGGGCCAACCCCTCGGGAGCGATTTTCGCCCTGACCGAGCCCTACTCTAAGGCCTTGGGCAGGGCCGACCCCTCGGGAGCAATTTCCGCCTCACCTGAGCCCTCATGACGTTATCAAAGCGCCTGACTCCCCCGCAATATCTCTCCGCCTCGCCCAACGGCCACGCCGTGGTCTCGGGCACAAATGGGAGTCACGCAGGTCCCCACCACGGCACCCATTCCCAACGATGGGACAAACACGACTGTGTACAGTAACAGGGGCATGGGAGCAGTGGTACGACTCAACATGAACCCGATCATTTCACCATGACGGTATCCATGCCTCTACAGCAACGGGGGTAATGGCAACTGTGCTACCTAACCCCTCTCTACGCAAATCTAGGTGCACGCACCGCCCATCCTCGACGGTACAAGAGCGCACAGGTCAAAGCGTGGCCATAGCACGTTGCACCAGTGGACGGAGAGGCCAAAAGCTCGACGCCCATTGCGTCCTCAAGGTGCAGGGCAAACTGCTCATGCCGGGAAGATGGCCTCGCACGAGGCCACCTTTTTGTTTCTCTTTTATTTTTCCCAATCACCTTTTTACCGCAAATGTAACCCAAGTCCTCTCCTTGGGAACTATAAAAGAGGAGACAGGGGCCTCATCTAGGGGGACAACAATTTGAAACACAACTCACTGAGCAAGCGCTCAAGCTCACACACCACCAAAGTGACTTGGGATCCGCTCCCTCTCTCGAAAGCTTGTAACCCTACTACGAGTACTCCGGTGCAAGGCAACACGAGCAACAACATAATCCACTGGACGTAGGGATATTTTTGCCCGAACCAGTATAAACTCTTGTGTCCGGATTGCACACATTTGGGCCTAGATGTGCAGATACAAATTTACTCGTCTTAGTGTCTAGAGCGCGGTTCTAGACACTAACAATTGGCGTGCCAGGTAGGGGGACTTCTGCGCGTCATGATCCGCTTCGCCAGGCCTCGGATGGCCGATCATCGCGTCCGCTTCACTCTGGGCTCCCATATCCGATTTAGGAGTTTGGATTTCCTCTGCACGGGGGTGGATCATGACCTGGTCCTGCTCCCCCCTTCCGTGTCAGTTGACTCGTGTCCCCTCTAGGTTCCGATGAGCACGTCGGAGACCTGGACCCTGTCGGCACGGAGGGGGAGTGTGTCCTGCGAACCCCCACTGGGTCATCCGACTCACTTGCCGACATTGACTCCCTCACCGAGTCGATGGCCAGCCTTTGTCTGCACGTCGACGAGGCACAGGCTTCTGAGGGCACTCAACCCCACGACTGGACTACCCAGGGCTGGAGTGTCAGCTTGATGCCATCCTAGGACCACGCCCGTCCCAGGAGGATCTCCATCGCCTCTACTTCGTCTTCGCCAATGCCTTGGCATAGCTCTCGGGGGGACCACCGCTCTCCTCGGAGATGAGCGCCACGCCAACGCAACGGGCGTGCAATGCCACGATGACCTATAGTCGCCTCACACAACCTACGGACGACACATCCGCGGGTTTGCCATGCCATCACCTGTAGTCCATCTTGGGGCTCCTCGCGAGCACCACAGTGTCCTCAAGCATCGACTCCGAGGAGGATGGCGGTGGCTGGGTTGGTGCTGACTTCTTCGAGCTCGATGACCCGAGGGCTCTGCTCTAGTTCCTCAACAGCAGCAACTACCTTCTCAAGAGCCTTAACCCCGATGATGAGAGTTACGACTCATCTTGAGAATGCTTCGTGTGTGATGGAGAGCTTCGTGAGGGAATCTTCAACGAGAATGAGGGTGAACACACCCCGCCCGATGCCACGACACGCATTGCCGTGCGTGCCAGGGGTGATCATAGCCCTAGCTAGAGCAACTCCGGGAGCCAGAGAGAAAGCTCGAGGAGGAGCGACAGCAGCTGGTGCAACTACGCGCGACGCTCAAGTAGGAGCTCGAGAGTCACAACGACAGCAGCGTGGCTCGATGCAGGGCTTGCGACGTCCACCGGCGCATCTGCGATGACGATGGCAGTGATCGTCCACCACTCTTCGCTCGGGCGAGCTAAAACATTGCCGCCATGGCAATTCTCCTCCGGACGATGCCCAAACCATCAACCCCGGAGGGACGACAAGCCCACGAGGAGCTGCACGTCGTCCTCGAGCGTGCTGTGGTGTAGCAGGCCGAAAGCTTCACGTCCCGATGACGCGGACCCGAGCCTAACCAGCCTGCATAGTCAGCACCATGTGAGAAGGAGGCTTCAGTCTAGCTGGAACAATAGAAAGCAGGGAACAAGCCCCCATCCGTCCACAACCACGTCGGCAACAACTACGATGCGCGCGACGTTCTCAACACGTGTAAGAGGCACTAGGAGGATGGTGTCAGCCATGGCTACCACCTTTGCTGGGGCAGTCGCTACGACAGCGGGGAGGACCAGAGCCCATCTCCTGAACCCCCAGGACCTCGGGTCTTCAGCCAGGACATTCGCAACGCGCCGTTCCCGACACGATTCCGGCAACCTGCCAACGTCACCAAGTATGCCGGGGAGACAAACCCCGAGCTCTGGCTTGATGACTACCGCCTTGCCTGCTAGTAAGGTGGTGTGGACGATGACCACTTCATCATCCGCAATCTCCCTCTGTTCCTAGCCGACTCAGCGAGAGCTTGGCTGGAACACCTCCTGGCCCGTCGCATCCATAACTGGGCCGACCTCATGATAGTTTTCGTGGGGAACTTCCAGGGCACCTATGTGCACCCTGGCAACCCCTGGGACCTCAGGAGCTGTCATCAAAAGCCAGGTGACACTCTCTATGAGTACATTTGGCGCTTCTCCCTGCAGTGCACCGAGCTGCCCAATGTTACTAATGCCGATGTTGTCGGAGCATTCCTTGTGGGAACCACCTGCAAAGAGTTGGTCCATGAGTTAGGACGCAAGGGCCCATGCACCGCCAAGGAGCTCTTGGACATTGCCACCAACTTTGCCTCTAGCGAGGAGGCGGTGAGAGCCATCGTCCATAATACCAAGGGCAAGGAGAAGCGGCAGGAGGACGCTGACGAGGGCGGCTCTGGCCGCAACTCCAAGAAGAAGAAGACCAAGCAGTCATGCAAGGACCCCCTTGTGGCTGCCGCCGAGCGCAAGAACCCCCGAGCCCCTCCTGAGGTGGCCCGGGAGTTTTTGACGAGATGCTCAAGAAGAATGGACGGGGGCAGCTGCCTCAACATCATTTTCGATGGGTCGCTGATGAAGAGTGGAGCCGGGGCAGGACTCGTCTTCATCTCCCCCCTCAGCATGAGCATGAGGTATATGACTCAAATTCATTTTCTTCCCTCTAACAATGTGGCTGAATACAAGGCACTTGTCAACGGCTTGCAAATCGCCACCGAGCTTAGGATCCGACGGCTTGATGTTCGAGGTGACTCCTAGTTGATTGTGGACCAAGTCATGAAGGAGTCAAGCTACCATGACCCCAAGATGGTGGCATACTACGAGGCAGTCTACCTCCTAGAAGACAAATTCAACGGCCTCGAGCTCAACCACGTCACGAGGTGATTCAATGAGGTAGCAGACGTGCTTGCAAAGCTAGCGTCAGGCCAGGAACCAGTTCCCATCGATGTCTTCGCTAGCGATCTGCATAAGCCCTCGGTCACTCACCAAGAGGATTGGCACAGGACGGCAACGAGCCGCCCAAACCAGCCTCGGGGGCTAGCCCGACCCCGGCCCCCGCCGACCCTGAAGTTATGCAAATCGATGAGGACCCAGACAGAGGGCCCGACCGCCTGCCAGACTGGAGAATCCCGTACCTTGACTACCTAGTCCACGACGTACTCCCATCTGATAGAATTGAGGCCCGATGCCTCGCGTGCCGCGCCAAGTCATTTGTCCTGCTGGATAGAGAATTCTACAAGCAGAGCCCCACTAGAATCCTACAGTGCTGCATTCCCACCGAGTAGGGGAGGAAGCTACTTCAGGACATCCACGGGGGCGTCTGCGGCCACCACGCAGCACCACGCACCCTCGTTAGGAACGTGTTCCGGCAAGGTTTCTACTAGCCCACTGCTATAACTGACGCCACCGAGGTGGTACGCTCCTGTGAAGGGTGTCAGTACTATGCTCGATAAACTCACCTACTAGCCCAAGCGCTCTAGACGATCCCCATCACATGGCCTTTCGTGGTCTGGGGTCTGGACCTTGTCGGGCCACTCTAGAAAACACCCAGGGGCCTCACCCACTTACTTGTCGCCATCGACAATTTCTCAAGGTGGATCGAGGCTCAGCCAATCGCACAAATCAAGTCCAAGCAGGCGGTGCTCTTCTTTACCGACATCATTCACCGCTTCAGGGTCTTGAAAGTCCCTAGTTTAGTTTTGGCTAATTGATGAAACCTAGGACTAACCTTTGTATCTAAGTGGATGATTTAGATAAAGGTGGTTATTGAATATGAGACATGACATTGACTCATGTGACCAAGATGGTGAAGACCAAGATGAGGCTTGGCTCGATGGATCGGTTGTGAAGGTGAAGGGCAAGTCGAGGCTTCGAAGCGAAGGACCATGCGATGGTGAAGCTTGAGCAAGACTTAGCGCCAACGGACCGATGCAATGGTGAAGGGCAAGTGAAGTCAAGGTCGATGGATCGAGACAATCATGTGATGATATGAAGTGGATCATATCATTTGGAGAAACAAAATGGGCTCAATGCAAAGGTATAACCATAGGGCCATTTTGTTTTGCACTCAAGACACCATAGAGGGTGTGAGTGGTTTAGGGTCGATAGCCGAACTATTAAGAGGGGAAGTCTTATCGGTTATTCGACGCACGAGTGCCACTAGGTGAATTCATGAAGTGCATTGCATGTAGGGCCTAGTGAGCTAACTAGAAAACCTTTGAAAATGTTTGAGAAAAAGCTAACACACAAGCACATGGAGATGTACACTTGATGGTGTTGGCACATTTGCAAAGGTGGCGTTGGTCGCGCTGTGGCTTGCGGGTAGAGAGGGGTTTGGGTTCCACTACGCCAGAAGTCGGAAAAGAAACGGAGGCGAGCGGAGATCACCAGGGTGATCGGACGCTGCACCGGACGCGGTCACGGTTTGACCGGACGCGTCCGGTCAGTATAGCGTAGCAGTCAGGCGCACGAGCTAGGGTTTGCAACCGGCGCGTCCGGTCACTCGCGGGACCAGAGCGTCCGGTCGACACCCAGAGGAACAGTGCATGGCGAAGGGCTGAGCGGACGCGCAGCGTGTCTGGTCATACGTGATCGGACGCGTCCGGTCGCGAAGGGAGCTTACTGGACTCCGACTGGACACTGGCATTGTCGCGTCCAGTCGTTGTGTGGAGCGCGTCCGGTCGTTTGAGCTGCGCGTCTGGTCGTCACGTTTGACCGTTGGCGCGCAGTGACCGTTGGAAGATCTGGCAGCCACGTTTGATTTCGAGGGACACGTGGACGGCGCTGGACGATCGGACGCAGTGAAGCGCATCCGGTCAGTTTCGACCGGCGCGTCTAGTCGTCCCGAAAAATGCCCAGTAACGTGGTAACGGCTAGTTTCGAGGATGGGAGTTATAAATATGTGTTGGCCGGCCCTTGGGGAGGTCTCTTGGCATTCCTAACACTCTTGTGCATCCTTTGAGCTAAAGCTTCTCCTCCCACTCATCTCTCTTGCTTGTTTGCAAATCAAAAGTGAGATTGAGTGATCCCAAAGTGCATTGCATAGCTTGAGGGCATCTAGTGGCACTTGTGGGTGGTTTAGCCGGTGGATTTCTTGTTACTCTTGGAGAGTACCGCTCCTAGCCGGCTTGGAGATTGTTGGAGGCGTTGGCAAGAGAAGGTGATTGTTCTTGGCCACCTCCGGTTGATTATGAGAGGTTCTTGTGCTTTCCTCGGCGGGACGCCAAAAGCAACTCTAGTGGAATGCGCGTGTCATTGAGTTACCTCACTTGAGAGTGGTGTCTTGCGGTGCCTTGCGGGGCGTGCCTTGAGGGGCAAGTGACCTGAGGGTCACACCGGGAAACCATCTAAGTGGTGGTCGACACAACCGGTGACGTAGCTTGTCGGTGCACAAGTAAAGACCGGGTGAACAAAAATATTGTGTCTCTTGTCTCCTGGTGATTGGTCTTCATATTGTGTTGTTGTCAATATTGATAGTTTGTATATCATCTTGGTGATTGGCAACATCTTCACTCCACCGTCGGTATAAGAATCACAATCCTCTCTATTGCACTTACTTTTACTAAATTATCTTGTGTAGCTCTAGTGGTAGCTTTGCTAGTAGTGTTGTTAGCTTGTTATCTAGTGTAAAATTAGTGACATAGCTCTTGTGTGGACTAGAGATCATAATCTACTAGAGTTGTGGATAGGAGGCTTGCATCACAACCTTTGGCTAAGCAAAACTCGCTTTATGCCGTTTGTTATTCTAACAAGTTTGCTTAGTGTCATTTGTAGAATTTTTTATAGGCTATTCACCCCCCTCTAGCCATCTTGGACCTTACAAGTGGTATCGGAGTCGTGGTCACCGTTTTAATCAAGGCTTAACATCCTTCGGTGTGAAAAATG
This sequence comes from Saccharum spontaneum, assembly GCA_022457205.1. Taxonomy (NCBI): domain Eukaryota; kingdom Viridiplantae; phylum Streptophyta; class Magnoliopsida; order Poales; family Poaceae; genus Saccharum; species Saccharum spontaneum. The sequence goes on from CM039584.1 coordinate 30,984,074, forward strand.
GCTCAAATTGTGTTCAATCATGTTGGGGGCAAGCCACCGTTCTTTGATGGTGTTAGTTCTTTTGCTCATTGGAAGAGAAAAATGACAATGTACCTTGGTTCTATTCATGAGAGAGTATTGCAAGTCACCAAGAATGATTTTGCTATCATTGATCCCGATCATCTCACCAATAAGGATAGAGCAAATAGAACATGCAATAGAATGGCTCTCAATACACTCTACAATGGTATTGACACAAAAGTGTTTGATGGCATCAAGGATTTGGAATTGGCTAGTGAAGTATGGACAAGGTTGAGTGAGACATATGAAGGCACTAAGGTTGTGAAGAGTGCCAAGCTATATGGGCTCAAGAGTGAGTTTGAGAACTTCAAGAAAAAGGATGATGAAACAATCATTGAAATGTTTCATAGATTGCAAGTGATAGTCAATGATCTCAAGAGCTTAGGGCACAAGACTCAAGATCAAGATTTTTGTCACAAGTTCTTATTGAGCTTACCTAGAAGATTCAAGATGTTGATCATGATGTTGCAAAGAGATGGGCTTGAAGCAATGAAGCCTAATGATTTGCTTGGTGAAGTATTGACCTATGACAAATATGATCAAGATGTTGATGACAAGGAGAAGGTGGAAGATAAGAAGAAGAAGAAGAAGACCATGGCATTCAAGGCCACCTCCTCCAAGGGCAAAGCTACCATCATTGAAGAAGAAGAAGACAACAATGAAGATGGGGAATTTAAAATTGATGATGAGGCACTTGCTCTTGCCGTCAAGAAGATGGGTCACATGTTCATCAAGAGAAGAGGCTTTAAGAAGAGAAATGACAACTTCAAAAGAAATGAGCAACAAAGGAAGTGCTTCAATTGTGATAGCACCGAACACCTTCAAGCCGAATGTCCCTATCACAAGAAGAAGAACAACAAGAGGGACAAGTTCAAGAAAAAGAAGAGAGAAGCCAAGATGACATTCAAGAAAGGCAAAAATGGTGCCTATGTGGTCACTTGGGAAAGTGATGAAGAAGAGGATGAAGAATCATCATCTAACAAGGCTTTTGCTTCTATTGCTATCAACAAGAAGCCATCACTATTTGGTTCATCCTCTTCATGCCTCATGGCCAAGGAAACTAAGGTATTATATGATGAGAGTGATAACGAAAGTGAAATGGAATATGTTCATGATAGTGATAATGAAAATGAAAAAGATGATGATGAACCAACTAAAGAACAACTATATGACTTGATGCAACAAACTAGAGACATAGCTATTGCCAAGGACAAGGAGTGTAAGAAGCTTTCAATGAAAGTAGCAATACTTGAGAAAGTCCTTAGTGAGCTTAAGACCACTCATGAGAGTCTAGTGGAAGACCATGAGGATCTTGGTAAGGCTCATTCTAAGCTTAAAAAGGCTCACTCATTGCTACTTGAGCAACAAGCAAAGGAGGTTGTTGTATCATGTGATATAGGTGTTACATGTGATATAATTGATAAATCCTTTTATGAACCTATCATCATGTCAAATGCTAACCCTTCTTGTAGCTCTTCATCCACCACCACCACCGACTCTACCTTCACTACTAGTGATGGTTTCACTCGTGATGCCTCACTAATGGTTGAGAATGAGACTCTCAAGAAAGAGGTGGATGAGCTCACTCACGCCCTAGGCAAGGCCTATGGTGGTGAGGCCCGCTTGCTTAAGTGCTTGGGTAGCCAAAGGTTCTCTCTTAACAAAGAGGGATTGGGCTACAACCCCAAGAAAGGCAAGTCGGCCTTTGCAATTCCAAAGCCTAGCTTTGTGAAGGGCAATGGTCTGTTTTGCAATAGATGCAAGCAAGTTGGGCACCTAGAGCATAATTGCAATAAAAAGAACCAAAGCAAGAACCTTGTTAATGCTATACCTTTTGAGTCTTGCTATGTGCTTACCAAGAGTGTGAAGGGTGTGCAAGCTAAGTTTATTGGTACACCAATTGTGGGCCCAAAGAAGAAGGCTATTTGGGTACCAAAGAACTTAGTTACTAACCTACAAGGACCCAAGCAAAAGTGGGTACCTAAGCTTCATTGACTTGCTTGTAGGTCAATTACAAAGCCGGAGGAAGGCATTGGATTATTGATAGTGGGTGTACTCAACACATGACCGGTACATCAAGAATGTTTGACTCAATCAATGACAATGATAGTGGTGTTGATTCTATCACATTTGGCAATAACAAGAAAGGCAAGGTTATTGGCTTGGGCAAGATTGCAATATCAAATGACATGAGTATCTCCAATGTGTTGCTAGTCGAAAGCTTAGATTTCAATCTTCTATCCGTGGCACAAATATGTGATCTAGGCTACAAATACATCTTTGGGGTTGATGATGTGGAAGTTATTAGTGTGAATGGTTCAAATGTGGCATTCAAAGGTTTTAGATATGAGAATCTTTACCTAGTTGACTTCAATGCTAGAGAAACTTCTTTGACAACTTGCTTAATCTCCAAATCAAGCATGGGTTGGCTTTGGCATAGAAGGCTTGGTCATGTTGGCATGAAACAATTGAAGAAGCTTACAACTCACAATCTTGTCAATGGTTTGAAAGATGTTGAATTTGTGAAGAATAAACTTTGTAGTGCATGTCAAGCCAGAAAGCCAGTTGGAAGCTCACATCCAAAGAAGAGTACAATGAGCACATGCAAAGCATTTGATTTGATGCACATGGATCTATTTGGACCAACAACATACACAAGCATAGGCGGCAACAAGTATGGCTTTGTCATAGTGGATGACTTCATAAGATTCACATGGGTATTCTTTCTTAATGACAAAAGTGAAGTGTTTGACACCTTCAAGACATTTCTCACTAGAGTTCACAATGAGTTTGAGATTAGAATCAAGAAAGTGAGAAGTGACAATGGAAGTGAGTTCAAGAATACAAGAATTGAAGAACTTTGTGATTACTATGGGATTAGACATCAATTCTCGGCCAAGTACACTCCACAATCAAATGGCCTAGTTGAGAGGAAGAATAGAACATTGCTTGATATGGCTAGATATATGCTTCATGAGTACAATGTGAGTCAATCATTTTGGGATGAAGCAATCAATACCGCTTGCTACTACATCAATAGACTATATTGTCATCCATTGCTAGAGAAGACCCCATATGAGCTACTTCATGGAAGAAAGCCCAATATTTCTTACTTTAGGGTGTTTGGTTGCAAATGCTATATCTTGAAGAAAGGCACTAGATTAGAAAAGTTTGACAAGAGATGTGATGAGGGGTTCCTACTTGGTTATTCAACTACAAGCAAAGCTTATAGAGTTTGGAACAATTCGAGTGGCATTCTAGAAGAAGTCCATGATGTGCAATTTGATGAAACCAATGGGTCACAAGATGAAGAAGAGAATCTAGATGATGTTGGTGGAACTCAATTGGTGGAAGCAATGAAGAACATGGACATTGGGGACATTAGAGCAAAGCAAGTAATTGATATTCAAGATGATGATAAAGATCAAGTGCTCAATTCTCAATTCAAGCTAGCTAGTGACTCTCAAGTGCAAGATCATGGTGCTAGTTCATCTCATCAAGATACATCAAGTGATCAACCAAGCTCAAGCAATCAAGTGCAAGTACTCCAACCACAACATGTTGCAAGAGATCACCCCATTGATAGTGTTATTGGTGATATTAGAAATGGTGTGCAAACAAGATCAAGATTGGCTATGTTTTGTAAGCATGCATCATTTGTGTCAACCATAGAACCAAAGAAGATAGAAGAAGCTTTGAGGGATGCCAATTGGATCATGGCTATGCAAGAAGAGCTTAACAATTTCACAAGAAATGATGTTTGGGAGTTGGTAGAAAGGCCAAATGACTACAATGTGATTGGAACCAAGTGGGTGTTTAAAAACAAGCAAGATCAAGATGGCATTGTAGTGAGAAACAAAGCAAGACTAGTTGCTCAAGGTTACACTCAAGTTGAAGGTCCTGACTATGATGAGACATATGCTCCCGTGGCAAGATTAGAGGCAATAAGGATTCTATTGGCTTATGCTTGTGCACACAACATCAAACTATATCAAATGGATGTCAAAAGTGCATTTCTCAATGGGGTCATCAATGAGTTAGTCTTCATTGAGCAACCGCCCGGATTTGAAGATGACAAGAAACCCAACCATGTGTACAAGTTGAAGAAGGCTTTATATGGCTTAAAGCAAGCACCTAGAGCATGGTATGAGAGGCTAAGGGATTTCCTTCTCTCTAAGGGATTCAAGATGGGCAAGGTTGATACAACTCTATTCACCAAGAAGATTGGAAATGATCTATTCATAGTGCAAATATATGTTGATGACATCATCTTTGGATCAACCGATCAAACTTATTGTGAAGAATTTGGTGCTATGATGGCCAAAGAGTTTGAAATGTCTATGATTGGTGAACTTAGCTACTTCCTTGGTCTCCAAGTAAAGCAATTGAAGAATGGGACATTTGTGAGTCAAGGGAAATACATAAGGGACATGTTAAAGAAGTTTGAAATGCAAGATGCAAAGCCAATTTCAACTCCAATGGGTACAAATGGCAATTTGGATAGTGATCTTGATGGCAAAATGGTGAATCAAAAGGAATATCGGTCTTTGATTGGAAGTCTACTCTATGTCACCGCATCAAGGCCAGATGTCATGTTTAGTGTTTGCATGTGTGCTAGATATCAAGCCTCACCTAGAGAAAGTCATCTCACGGCCATAAAGAGAATATTGAGGTACTTGAAGCAAACAAGAGATGTTGGACTATGGTATCCCAAGGGGTCAAAGTTTGAATTGATTGGATATTCGGACTCCGACTATGGGGGTTGCAAGATCAATAGAAAGAGCACAAGTGGCACATGTCAATTACTTGGAAGATCACTTGTGTCATGGTCCTCAAAGAAACAAAATAGTGTGGCAATCTCTACTGCCGAAGCCGAATATGTGAGTGCGGGGAGTTGTTGTGCACAATTACTATGGATGAAATCAACTTTGAAGGATTATGGTCTCAACTTCAAGAATGTGTCATTACTATGTGATAATGAAAGTGCAATCAAGATGACACAAAACCCGGTTCAACATGGAAGAACAAAGCATATTGACATAAGACATCATTTCATTAGGGGTAAATAAAATTTTTGATGCACACAAGTAGGGGGAGCAAGCTCATAAACAAAGTTGTTGCATTTGCTTGTGCATTTTCATATGACTTGCTCATTGCACATGTGTTTAAATTCAATATACATGCTTGTGTGGTGCAATGCTAGTATAGAACTTGGATGATGAAATGATCTACTAGCATGCATAGGAATAGTTTACACGTGGTATCTAGACATGCCTAAAGTTTTTACAAGTAGTCTAAGAACCTTTACATATAATGTTGATCTCACGGGGTTCTTGAGTTTTGTTGGTTGTCTAGTTACTTCATGATGCTAAGGATGGTGTAAAAGGCAACTCCGATTGGTATCATGCTTCAAAGGTCCATTTCTTACACCTTAGCATCATTTTGGTAGAATTACTCTCCCAACACTTCTATCCATGCATATGTGCAAAGATTTCAATCCAAACTCTATGCACATATGTAGGGAGAGTTAATGCTACCAAAACCGAGCTTGTGATAATTGTCCAAACTTATGAGCAAAATGATTGGACAAGTATGACAAGTTCAAAACTTTTATTATCAAAATCATCTTTGCGAGGGTTGTCATCAATTACCAAAAAGGGGGAGATTGAAAGTCCCTAGTTTAGTTTTGGCTAATTGATGAAACCTAGGACTAACCTTTGTATCTAAGTGTATGATTTAGATAAAGGTGGTTATTGAATATGAGACATGACATTGACTCATGTGACCAAGATGGTGAAGACCAAGATGAGGCTTGGCTCGATGGACCGGTTGTGAAGGTGAAGGGCAAGTCGAGGCTTCGAAGCGAAGGACCATGCGATGGTGAAGCTTGAGCAAGACTTGGCGCCGACGGACCAATGCAACGGTGAAGGGCAAGTGAAGTCAAGGTCGATGGATCGAGACGGTCATGTGATGATATGAAGTGGATCATATCATTTGGAGAAACAAAATGGGCTCAAGGCAAAGGTATAACCATAGGGCCATTTTGTTTTGCACTCAAGACACTATAGAGGGTGTGAGTGGTTTAGGGTCGATAGCCGAACTATTAAGAGGGGAAGTCTTATCGGTTATTCGACGCACGGGTGCCACTAGGTGAATTCATGAAGTGCATTGCATGTAGGGCCTAGTGAGCTAACTAGAAAACCTTTGAAAATGTTTGAGAAAAAGCTAACACACAAGCACATGGAAATCTACAGTTCATGGTGTTGGCACATTTGCAAAGGTGGCGTTGGTCGCGCTGTGGCTTGCGAGTAGAGAGGGGTTTGGGTTCCTCTCTCCCTCCGGCCAAGCGTGTGAGCATGGGATTCAGGCAATTTTGGGGAAATGAAATGCCTATTTTCCACTACGCCAGAAGTCAGAAAAGAAACAGAGGTGAACGGAGATCACCAGGGTGATCGGACGCTGCACCGGATGCGGTCACGGTTTGACCGGACGCGTCCGGTCAGTACAGCGCAGCAGTCAGGCGTGCGGGCTAGGGTTTGCAACCGGCGCGTCTAGTCACTCGCGGGACCGGAGCGTCTGGTCGGGCACCTAGAGGAACAGTGCATGGCGAAGGGTTGAGCGGACGCGCGGCGTGTCCGGTCACACGTGATCGGACGCGTCCATTCGCGAAGGGAGCTTACTGGACTCCGACCGGACGCTGACACTGTCACGTCCGGTCGTTGCGTGGAGCACGTCCGGTCGTTTGAGTTGCGCGTCCAGTCGTCACGTTTGACCGTTGGCGCGCAATGACCATTGGAAGATCTGGCAGCCGCGTTTGATTTCGAGGGACACGTGGACGGCGCTGGACGATCGGACACGGTGAAGCGTGTCTGGTCAGTTTCGACTAGCGCGTCTGGTCGTCTCAAAAACGCCCAGTAAAGTGGTAACGGCTAGTTTCGAGGATGGGAGTTATAAATACGTGTTGGCCGGCCCTTGGGGAGGTCTCTTGGCATTCCTAACACTCTTGTGCATCCTTTGAGCTAAAGCTTCTCCTCCCACTCATCTCTCTTGCTTGTTTGCAAATCAAAAGTGAGATTGAGTGATCCCAAAGTGCATTGCATAGCTTGAGGGCATCTAGTGGCACTTGTGGGTGGTTTAGCCAGTGGATTTCTTGTTACTCTTGGAGAGTACCGCTCCTAGCCGGCTTGGAGATTGTTGGAGGCGTTGGCAAGAGAAGGTGATTGTTCTTGGCCACCTCCGGTTGATTGTGAGAGGTTCTTGTGCTTTCCTCGGCGGGACGCCAAAAGCAACTCTAGTGGAATACGCGTGTCATTGAGTTACCTCACTTGAGAGTGGTGTCTTGAGGTGCCTTGCGGGGCGTTCCTTGAGGAGCAAGTGACTTGAGGGTCACACCGGGAAACCATCTAAGTGGTGGTCGACACAACCGGTGACGTAGCTTGTCGGTGCACAAGTGAACACCAGGTGAACAAAAATATTGTGTCTCTTGTCTCCCGGTGATTGGTCTTCATATTGTGTTGTTGTCAATATTGATTGTTTGTATATCATCTTGGTGATTGGCAACATCTTCACTCCACCGTCGGTATAAGAATCACAATCCTCTCTATTGCACTTACTTTTACTAGATTATATTGTGTAGCTCTAGTGGTAGCTTTGCTAGTAGTGTTGTTAGCTTGTTATCTAGTGTAAAATTAGTGACATAGCTCTTGTGTGAACTAGAGATCATAATCTACTAGAGTTGTGGATAGGAGGCTTGCATCACAACCTTTGGCTAAGCAAAACTCGCTTTACGCCGTTTGTTATTCTAACAAGTTTGCTTAGTGTTGTTTGTAGAATTTTTTATAGGCTATTCACCCCCCTCTAGCCAGCTAGGACCTTACATGTCTCAAACTCCATTATCACCGACAACGGCACGTAGTTCACTGGCAAAAAGTTCCTTGGTTTCTATGATGATCACCATATTCGTGTGGATTAGGCAGCCTTGCCACACCCCCTGGATGAACGGGCAGGTCGAGTGCGCCAACGACATGATCTTGCAAGGCCTCAAACTGAGGATCTTCAACCGGCTGAACAAGTTTGGCCGCCGATGGGTTGCGGAACTCCCCACGGTCCTCTGGAGCCTGAGAACGACCCCGAGCCGAGCGATGGGTTTCACGCCCTTCTTCATGGTCTACGGATCCGAGGCCATCCTCCTCATCGACTTGGAGTATGGGGTGCCGAGGGTCAGAGAGTACAACGACCAAGGGAACCGAGCCTCCCTTGAGGACACCATGGACTAGCTAGAGGAAGCATGTGACGTCACCCTACTCCACTCTGCCAAGTACCAGCAGGACTTACAACGATACCACCACCGCCATGTGCGGGGTCAGGCATTCAACGTCAGGGACCTGGTGCTTCACCTCAGATAGGACAACAGGGGCCGCCATAAGCTAACACCACCATGGGAAGACCCATTCGTCATTACAGAAGTACTCCGACCCCGACACCTACAAGCCGACCACTACAGATGACGAAGTCTTCACCAACGCTTAGAACATTGAATAGCTACGTTGCTTCTACCCTTAGATTTTTAGGCTATTTACATGCTTAATCTCAAAAAAATAAAAAGAGCGCTCGCTGTTCTTTACTTTGTCCAACTCTGAGTGAGACCCGACCCTACCTCTGGCTAGGGTTGGGCCTCCCTTGGGGGCTAAAAGTGGGGAACCCCCCGAAGTTTTGAAATTTTTGCAACATTTTTGAAAAAAAATTCGTACCCGACCCCTTCCAGCGCTGTTTAAGTAAGCGGACGTTTTAGAATGCAAAGGGCCCCTCGGGCCGGATTGGTCGGATTGCGAGAAACCTACACCCCAATGGTTATGATGCCTTTGCTCACCAGTCCTAGCCTAGGGGGTCAACTCACACTTCTAAAAAATCCGTGAACATAAACACAATGAGGGGATAGGGCAATGTTGACGGTCCTTAAGTACCAAATATAGTTATCAAATAAATAAAGAAAAGGATCCAAATGCAACCAACACCTAGACTTAGGGTTTTATCTGACAGAATTCCACGAGTTTTGGTGTTTGTCTGTTTCTGCAGGGGGTTATCAGAAAATACGGAGGAAAGGCCCACATGTTAGTAATCCCTTCCCAGTGGTAAAAATATAAATAACGATACCTGGAATACTTCCCGGTTAAAATGCTACATCGGTATTAATCTGTGCGCTTGCAGATCTTATTTATTATTTATTTAGAAGAGCAGTTGCATATTTCAATACCGCGTCTCTCATGTCATGTTGGGGATGACAACTTGGCTTAAGTGGCATGAGGGATAGGTTCGGCATTTTTGGCGCCGTTATCAGAATTAGAAAACTAAGTCTACTTTTGGTAATGACGTTAAGAATGCCCAACAAGCATTTTTGGCGCCGTTGCCGGGGAAGGTTGATTTACTAACAAGGAATGAATACGGAATTTGAGTCATCATTCGCATCATTAAGTGATTGAGATCATCAATTCTCCCATACAGATTTACCCCTGTATTTTTCCATTCTTATTGTTTTGCAGGGTGATGTATGAATAGAGGACATCTTCCAGAAAATTTTGTTGACAACCCCGAAGCATTAATCAGAGGGGCAAGAGCCAAGCTCAAGAAGTCAACACTTCGACGCAACACTTCATCCAATCCAGAAGACCGCCGAAGTTTCATCCGGAATTTGTCAACAGAGTTCGTAGCCATGGCGAACAAGACGATCCGCGAGTTCTCAGCTCCCACTACGGACAACATCCGCACTGGACCTGCCGCGGCCATCGACAAGAACTTTGAGCTCAAGCCAGGGCTCATCAACATGGTACAAGCCAACCAGTTTTGTGGGAAGCCGCACGAAGATGCAAGTGCTCATCTCCAACACTTCCTAGACATTTGCAGCACATTCACTTTATTAGATGTTCCCAGAGACACCATACTACTTCGCCTTTTCCCATTCTCACTATTGGGGAGAGCGAAGCAGTGGTTCTACGCGACGAAGGATAAGAACACTACGTGGGCACTCTGCTCTATGAACTTTCTGGCTAAGTTCTTTCCCATGGGCAAGACCAATGCTCTACGTGGGAAGATTACAAGTTTTCAGCAACAACATGATGAATCCGTTCCAGAAGCATGGGAGCGCTTTCAAGATTACATCCTAGAATGTCCCCATCATGGAATGGAAAGCTGGCTACTTATGCAGACTTTCTATCATGGGCTCATCACTAGTGCTCGTGAGACCATGGATGCTGCAGCTGGAGGCGCATTTCTATCACTCACCATACCACAAGCTACAGCCCTTGTGGAGAAGATGGCGTCCAACCAAGGTTGGAACGAAGAGAGGACTCAAACACGCAAGAAGGGTGGAGGTATGCACCAGCTCAAGGAGGTAGACATGCTGTCTGCAAAGTTAGACCTACTCATGAAAAAGCTCGATGACAAAGCTGGAGACAAAAGAGAAGTCATGAACGTCTACGACTCTCACATGACTTGTGAGGAATGTGGAGACACTGGACACTCAGGCAATCACTGCCCTGAGATACTTGAGGATGCAAGGTACATCAACAACAACAACAACAACTACAATCGTCCTCAACAAAATCAAGGTTGGAATCAACAGAGGCCTAACTACTCAGGTAACTACTCAGGTAATTATCAAGGTAATAACTCTTACAATAACAATAATAATTTTCCACCCCTGAGAGAGTTAGTGTCTAATCAAGGAAAGCTAATGGATAACTTGTCCACGAAATTGGCATCCAATGATAAAATACTAGAAAACATAAATAATAGAATGGATAATTTCTCTACTGCCATCAAAAACCAAATTAGCTTTAATAAAATGATTGAATCTCAGTTAAATCAAATAGCTGCTGCTGTTCCTGCTACTAACCCCGGTATACCATCACAACCGGAAGGATTAGAATCTGCAAATCTTGTAGACATGTTTGATGCAGGTAACTATTGGAGTAATCCCGCTGTCGGAGTACATAATGACCTTCTGCCAGTCAAGAGAGGCGATCTAGGACGCCCCGTCATCCCGATCTCCATCGGCATGGTGGACTTTCCAGAAGCACTCTGTGACTTTGGCTCCAGCGTCAACATTATACCCAGGGTACTCTATAAAAAATTCTTTACATATCCTTTATCAGAAACAACTATGTGTTTGCAGCTTGCAGATCAGACACTAAGCTTTCCTAAAGGAATATTAAAGAACATGTGTGTCCGAGTTGGTACCTCGTATGCTCCAGCTGACTTCGTGGTGATAGAGACCGGGTCCGATGAGGGGTCACCAGTTATTCTGGGAAGGCCATTCCTGAACACCTCGGGAGCTGTCATCTACGCCAGCGCTGCGAAGATCAACTTCAACATCAAGGGGAGGAAGGAGACGTTTTCCTTCAAGAACAAGATTACACAAATCCCAGAGCAACCCCAACATGAACCAAGGAAGAGGACCAACAGGAGGAACAAGCAGAACAAGAACAACCAAGGATGGACCGAATCAGCTAAGATGGTCACTGCAGTTCAAGGAGGTCAAGATGGTCGACTCAAGTCGCCCTTCCTGAACAAGAAGGACGACACAGGTATGCCAAGCATTGAGTGCTCAATCAATGGATACTCCTTTCAGAAGGCGCTCTGCGACACTGGATCAGGCGTCAACATAATGGCCACATTCACCTATCAGCTCTTGTACGGAACCATGCCCTTAAAACCAACATACACTCAGCTCCAGATGGCAGATCAGACATCCCGAAAGGTCGAAGGTATAGTAACCGATGTCCCTGTTAAAATTAATGATCATTTTGTCCATATAGACTTTCAGGTCATTGACATGGGAGACGACGAGTACGATCCACCCATCATCCTAGGAAGACCATTCCTAGGCACCGTCAAAGCAATCATCTACATTGGAACCGGAGAAGTCCATATGCATTTCCCCTCTGAGAAGGTACGCCGCTACTTTAATGACCCTAACTATATAGTTGAAGATTCTAAGCAGGTCAAGACAAGAAGAAGGCGACGTAACCGTAACCAAAGGAGGCAAATCATCAAGGACGTATGGGCAGACTATGAAGGAGAGGTCATAAGGCCTGAGGATACACAACAGGAGACCGAAGCACCAAGTCGGGTATGGAAAGTGAAGACAGTTACACAAGAAGAGGAGGCGCTGCCGGAACCACCGTCTACGCCACCCAAATCCCAGGACAACTAAGAAGAAAAGAAGTCCTGTTCGGAGGACTTAAAAACACCGAATAAAAAAATAAATAATAAAAAATCAATAAAAAAACAAAAAATA